>JASFAT010000592.1:0-36764 GCA_031353405.1 Baronia brevicornis | reverse complement strand
AATGAACTGCCGGAGTACACTGATCGGTAAGCTGCAAACGTTTGTCTGGCTACGACGTAATAAATTACATAATCATATTGGCTTCCCTATAACATTGATGAACGCACACTTAATAATGTTATATGTAATACAATTAACATTTTTATTTAAATAAGGATTATTAAATATTTACAAGACTAGATCTAAAATCAAGATTAATTTCACCGATCATTCTTTATTTTCAAATATAGAAAAATATGTATTATACAAAATGACACTATCACTCCTTTAGTTCCTATTATTTATTATTTATATTAAGATAGTAAGAAAAAAAACACAGTATATATATATATATATATATATATATATATATATATATATATATATATATATATATATATATATATATATATATATAGTACTCTCTTAATATATCTAATAATCATATTGAATGTTAAGATTAACACTTTGAAGATGATTGACACGAAATCACGTTCTACAACATTAATTCGTGTTAATTCACATTTTTAGTCATTTTAAGCAACGTTGTATTACAACTGCAATTATAAGTTAATAAGAATATAGAATAATAAGAATTGTTATTTAAATCATATTTTATTTATATAATTCCTAAATAACATTTGGGAATTCAGGCTATATATGCTTTTTATTATATACCGTTTTCAATTTTTTTAATAACACAATAAATGTTTTAACAATAATGTATAATCATTTGTGATTTAAACAATATGAAACCATGGAATTTTAAATTTGAATTTTAGTCTGATCTATTTTTATCGTAAAACTAACCGTTTGGCCAAAAATCCCTTTTTTGCAACCTTTAACTTTGTATAAAATTTTATGCACACACGGGATCAATGAGGACTTTTCAGGATTTTAGAGTGGTGTCCCTTACGTGCCTGTAAATTTTCAGCATGTTATGAATTAATGCAAGGGTCTATGTCTATTTTGACAAGGCTAATAATGTGAGATAAAACAAAGTGAAAAGATACATTTAAAAGCTTAAGCATTTCCAATACTTAAAAACGTCAATAAATTTATATAAAAAAATAAGTTAAATTAAGAATATTATAATATAAAATAATGTTATATGACAATAATAAAGTTAGATCATTTCAGTAATGTCAATTCAAATAGCTATTTAAATGTAATCTACACTCGTATTATCATTTAGTCATTAAAATAATAGGTACTTAAAATCATTAAATGTTAACGTTTAGATATCCTTGAGGTTATTTACCCTTAACAGCCGAAAGGCCCCGCTACGGGGACGTAGTACTTATGCGATAGAAAACGAAAGGCCCCAATACGGGGACATGAGAAGAATTCAGTTTTCATTTCATTTATTTATCATCGCTGTAGCTTTCTTTAACAAATATTGCAACTTTGTACATCGCTAATTTGTTGATCGTATGATCACTGACAAGAAATATTTACCGTAATATAAAGGCGTAAATATTGTAGAATATTCACAACTGTCGCATTTATATTCAGTGTAGTTTGCAATTTAGAAGCTTACAACGTGCAAATATAATATATTGGCGTCTTCCAACTTTCGAGTATTTCTATTATAATAAGGTTTAGTTTATTTTTATTTTAAAAATAATTAAACAATGAAAATTTCAAACAATAGATCATGGAAAAAATACATAAAATCGAAGATTATGAAAATAACAGTAGTGAAGACGAGTGGATGTTTGATTTACGAAATATAGATATAAAAAATGTTTTTGAAGAATTTCCTCAACGTGAATATAACTCCGATGATAATAGCAGTTCTGATAATGATGTGGTGCAAGCTAAAAGGAAAAAAGTTTAGTTTAAGTTTTCATCCTTATAAACGTTTTAGAATTTCACCTAATTTTCCGTCTTCTTATGTGCAAGTATTACAAAAAAAGCTCTCGGCCGTTAAGGGTTAATTACTGTAACCTTACTGTCAGTAAATAATAAGCCTAATTTTCGTCAAAATTTATTTTATGTTTAATACATTTGAATAAATTTGAAGTATACATATGTCTGCAAAGTTAAAAAGCCTCTCCCTAAACTCATTTGCTTATTAGCTCGCCATAAATATTCAAAAACAATATTTCTTTTTTAAATTATACCTGTCTATATGACCGTCTGCCAGTTTGTCTTATAATTTTTCTTACATTTTAAGAGGAAACATGAAAACAAAGGTCTTTGTAAGAAATGGTGCAAGTTGTTTTTTTATCCCGACAAACTTGCAATATCTATTATAAATGAAAATTTAATAACCTAAAAAATATAAAGCCCACAGTAATAAAATAGGAGAATGTGTAAAAAATAAGATTGATACCAACAGAAATTCCACAGTGCCCGCTATAGGCAATTTGTTTCTGCAACATGAATAGGCCGACTTTCTTGGGTAAGGAAACACAAATAAAAACTACTTCTAAAAGATTTTTCGGCTACTACGCTATGCTCAGTGACCAGTTAGGCCTCATATTGAGGCGCGAGTGAAAAAGCTAAGTGTAGGCAGCGCTCAACCTACCAACATCACTATCAAGCTATAATATACATATATGTTAGAAATCCAACAATTGGCGTGCATCTGAAAGAGATGATGAGTCAGACATACTTACAAAAACAAGACTTTCAATTATATTGAAAGATTATAATTAAAGGTACATATAATGAGTCAACACAAAAATGTTAATTGAATAGATCTTTGTTTATGCATCTGCTCATTGGAAAGTCTTTTACGAAAAAAATAAAATAATAATTGAATTAAAAAATTAATATACGAGGTTTTAAAAACATACTATAATGTTTAAAATGTTTATAACAATTTTTACTAGCCCCATACAAATTTCTAACCTCTCCACTTTTTAAAAGCTACGAAAAGGATGGCGCACGTGTATCATCCCTGAAATTCTTAACTCAATGCAAACAGTCTGGAAGGTTAAAAAGTAATTTCTAAAGTTAAAAAGCCTCTGTGGCTTCTCATTAAAGATTTAAAAAAGTATTCAAATTAGTCTAATTTTTATGGGCAGCAGTGATCACTTCCCATCATGACCCGCATACTCGCTTGCTTGCTCGCTCGCTTGTCACTTTAGTTTAATCTTCGGGTAACGAACGAAGTAGAAAAATATTTGAGACCAAATTTGACAAATCTGGTGAACGCACAGCAACTTGAGTCTAGAAACGTTATACATGTCTTCTTTGCCACACTATCCTTGTCGCAATAATTTTCGATCTAGCTTTATATCCCGCTTTAAACCAGTACAGAGTCAGAGTACATTTTTATAGACTATGAACTCTTTACTTCTTATACTTAGATATAACTAGAGAATAATTAGAGATTGTTGGCAGCCATATTATTTGTAATATTATAACATCCAAACACCGTTTCTAAAGACATTAATATTTGAGCAACCTGATCTCGTAGTTTTCTGCCGATCCAATATAACATATTCATCTTGGCGACGTGAAGCTTCTGAGAGTGACATTTTAGGAGAGATCATGATTTCCTACCATAGTAGAGTGCAGGGAAAGGACCGTGATCCTAAGTGGTCTTTATAAATAAAGCTCCTAAGTTTTACCCAGACTCACAAGATATTTCATTAGCATGCTTTTTTTTTTTATGGGATAGGAGGGCAAACGAGCAAGGGTCGGCCGTCCATGGACATTTAATCTGCTGCCATTTAATCCATTAATTGCGGTATTGATGTATGCCTGATTATCACTGGCGATGACACCCGAACGACGCAGTACAGATTAGTACTTAAAGCTTTAAAGTACTTAAAGCTTTGTGTTCGGAATTCGAACCCATTTATTTTTCTTAATTTGGATCCGTATTTACAGAAGCCTAGCAATTTGACAAAGCGAACGTAGAAGCAATTTTCAGTAAATAATATCCTTCGTACACCAATAAATACATGTTTATTGCAACTAGTTTTTCGACGCGACAACGTAAAAGAAAATTCCTGGTTACACCAGGCCGCGAATGGTCGGCTTCAGGGCAGCCTTGGTTTCGCTGGTAAAGGTGGACCTAGCCAACGAACTATCAGAGCTACCAGCGCGAGAACCTGCGCAGTTTAGAGCCGTAAGCGGGGATGAAGGAGTCTTGGGGGTTGGGCCGAGCTGCTGCTGGGGTAAAAGCACAGTAAGGCACCACGCCCCCTTTGGTCTAGATTTCTGCCGAAACGGTTGCCCTTCTATAGAGCCATAGAAAAGAAATGGCCAAACGTCCCAAAACCAAACGGGGTGGATAGAATAGAAGCTATTCATGCTGACGACACGCAAAAGCAGCGGGCTGGTTTCTGCTACTCGAATGAAAAAGCATCTCGTTCCCTACAACATTTTATATTATAATAGTATTATTAGTAATAAGTAAAATGAATAACTCATGATCGAATATTTCTATGGCTGCAAAGTATAAGTTTAATAGCTGGGTTTTGATATGCACTGGCTGGCCACTCTTCAATGCAGTACCACATAAGCAGCCATTTTTTCTTCCTCCATGCGAGCCCAACACATCGGAATATCGATGACACCCAATATAAATAGGTATGTGTTAAATAGATCATAACAAGATACAACACCAGACACCATGCATAATTACACTTTCCTATTAATTTTAGAGCAGGGCAAAATTATTTCTGCCAAGTAAATTGAGGTTAGAGCCTTCTTCTATTGCTGGTTAGTCCAGTTATCATACAAATTATCTTGATTGTGTTTTTCATCAGAGATACAAGTCCACCAAAGAGTATTCATCATCAACAGCCTGCGGCAGTCCACTGCTGGACATAGGCCTCCCCCATGGAGCACTACCTAGCCCGATCTTCAGTTACACGGATCCAGTTTCTGCCAGCCGCCCTGCGCAGATCGTCGCACCATTTAGCCGGGGGGCGTCCCACACTACGTTTATCGAGACGCGGTCTCCACTCCGGCACCCGAGTGCTCCAGCGACTGTCGGATCTCCGACAAACGTGAACAGTCTATTGCCACTTTAGTTTGGTAATTCGAAAGGCTATGTCGGTGGCTTTAATTTTAAGAGTATTAGTACTACTGAATCCTATAGCATCAGTTTCACGTCCTCTTCTAGCGATCCTGCCGCGTCCTTGCCTTTGGTTCTGCTGTGTCCTTTAATCCACAACAGTCTAACATTGTTGTCACCACACATTTATGAGCAGTCCTGAGCATATTGTATTATTACTCAGTTAACAGTACAGCTCAGTTGTCAAACAATATTTTAACATTTTAGATCTTGAAGACAAGAGGGAAGGAGAGAGGAAAGAATAATGAGGCAGGAGACCTCTCACACCAAGTTTACCAAGATGTGGACTCCACTAAAGCACTCCTCTACTCAAAGGATTATTAGTTCTTTGTTAAATTTGACCAAGCTCATCGTCACTTATTTAGCTAACTCAAAGAGCCTTGTCAGTCAATGTCTTTCATAACACATTAATATACATTATTAATGTGTTATGAAAGAAATAATATAAAATGTGTATTATTAGTATAATATAAAAATATAAATATCTGTGGCCGCATTTGCTTCTGGAACTAAAGTATTCTTACTATATACTAAGTATATAGGTATATACTTTTTGCATTAAGACAAAATGTTGTTATGATATGCAATACATAATTTCTTTATTGCAATGACAATCACTACACAGGGAATTATGATGTGGAGCTATATGTATAAAGTGTTTTGTTATTATTACTATTTTTCTCTAATCTCTCTCGAATCATGCATTCAAGATATTCTATTTGATGAATTTTATCACAAAAGAAAAATACAAAAGACATTCTTTCATTTATTCATTGCAATTGATAACCATATCTTTACAAAATACCCTCAATTAAATAAAACTTTCTGTAGATATACTACATAAAGTTGTAAAGCAAAAATAAAATTTTACAAGGTCTTTTCTTCAAATTTCAAAACACTAATCAATCTAAAACACTACAATTGTTATAAATCAAGTCAATCATAACATTCAAATCAAGATGCTAAATAAAAATGAACTATTTAAGTATTGCATTATTATTATTATTAGCTTGGATTACCGGATTTCTGAGCTAATGCTAACATATTCTCATTTGCAATCATCTGAAACTCGTGGAACCTTTGTGAAACTCGTTGGTTCATTCTTAAATATTTTTCCATACAATTCAATGTACATTTCTCCTGAAAAAAGTAATTTCATTTACACTTGTGATAGTAATAGTAACCTTATAATTAAATTAAATGTATCTATGTTATTTTTATTATTATAAACACAAACTACATGTAAAAATTTCAATTATTTGAAAAGAAGAATAACATCATCGGATATATTGTTATGATGACAACAGTCAAATAATCGTATTTAAAAGTTTTAACAATTACTAAAATTTACCTCCGTTGATCTCAGAGTTCTAGATGTAAAATCATGAATGCAGTCGTTGAAACACAATTCCGACAGTTTATTGTACTGCACAAGAAAATCCTTGAACTGTAATAAAGATCGTAGACTGTAATAAGTTTCGCAAAAATCATTTTTATTTATCTTCATTTTATTGTTATTCGTATCGAATAATATACCAATTTTATTACCGTTTTAATTTGGTCAGCTTCACTCATTTCCATTGGTGTCGTCATGTTTAATTATATTTAAAAGTAAAGAAAAAGTTTAACTCAGGGCTTCTTATACTAAATATCCAATGATTTAAGAAGAATAAAAAGTTCTAGGTCGTCGGGAAAATACCTTCTTCAACACAATTCATTGATAATGGTTAACTTCTTATGACAAAGTTAAATTATGATTTGAGGTTAGAGATTTTTCTTCTTCTTCCTTGATGGCAATTGGGTATAAGTATTATGCCAGTAAACATTAAATACTTTAACAAAAGGATAAAAAAATGAGGGATAAGGAATGAAATGTGGTCGGCACTATCCACGTTTGGGGCGAGTAAAAACCTAATTCATGCGCTGAAATCTCTTTAAAAGAAGTCAAGTTTGTGTATTAGAGTAAATGGGGCTTACACAGACTGGTTTAATATCAATAAAGGCGTTAGACAAGAATATGTAGCTTCACCGTGACTATTCAACCTATACATGATTAAGTACCTGTCAGACCTGAAAGAGAGTTTGTGTGGCTTAAGAATGAATGATCGTCAGCATATAAGAGGCATTTGATGAATAATCAAATGCTTCTTATATGCTGACGACCAAATGTTATCAGCTTCGTCGGAAAAAGAGTTGCAGGAGATGATGAATATAATGAATTGAGCTTTAGAAAGGAAAGAAATGAAGAGGAATTTTAGTAAGACAAAAGTGATGGTTTTTGAAAGGTAGGACACATGAGTTTGTATATTTGGGGTGTGAAGGTGACATTGAAAGGCGAGTGAAAGCTGATAATCAGGTTAATGGAGCCTTGCACTCCGTGAAAATTCAGAATGTATCTAAAATGGCTGGGATGCTTGTTCCGATTTTAATATACGGTAGTGAAAGTTGAGTTTGGCAGAAGAGTCATGAAAGCAGACTGAATGTGGTTGAAATGAGAGGATTTAGAAATATGTGTGCTGTAACATTGAATGTTAGAATAAGAAATGAAGATATAGGAGAGCGATGTGGAGTAAAAAAAGGTATTGTGACAAAAGTTGAAAAAAGGATGCTTAGATGGTTTGGGCATATAGAGAGGATAGATCGAAGACGTCTGGCAAAATAAATTTATGTTGCGAATTTGGATGGAAGGGTCGGTAGGGGCAGACCACGGAAATATACCTTGACTAAATTGCTCAAGTTTTTAAGAAAGGTCATGTCAAGAGTACCCTTAACCGCCGGGCTTGCATGAGGAGAATAATGAGTGTGGAGGAAGCAAGGAAAGTATACCGAGATCGTAGCAGATAGAGATCTGTGGTCTCTACCTCCCCTACAGGAGACAGGCGTGACGATATGTATGTAATAAAATCCTTTAACCATATAAAAGACACACTAAATAATTACTTATTAGCTAAATACCTGCCAATATTCCAATATTTTAAGAAGATTATTTTTGTTTAAGCTGCTGTGCCTAATATTATATTGGAAATAATTGAAATTTGACTTTATATTAATTTTAAAATAATCTGCCACAGAGTAAGTTATGGAATATTATTTCGTGCTGAATTTTTAACATCAAAAACATTAAAACAAATTACTTAAAGGAGAAAAACTACATGAATTTATAAAATAATGGAATATTCTTGTCACATCTATTTACTTTAATGATTGGCGCAGCGTAGTTTTGTTTGTGTAGACTTTGACTAATATTAGTTAAAATATGACACTTATCCCTAGAAGTCACACATCTAGTTGTAGTATAAGCTATAAGAAAAAAGTATTATAGTAAAGAAAAATTATAGTCCCTTTACATATGTATGTAGTGCTCACTTGCTGCCGCTACGGGTGTTCTGTGGTTTGTGCATGACAGTTTGATAGTCTGTCTCATGTATATATTGTCTATATTAGTAGTTGATGACAATTTTAGACATTATTGTATGTTCTTTTTGTAATGAATTTTTACAAAATTGTTCAAAATGAATGAAAGTGAAGATGTAGTAACGACATTTTGCGATTCTGCGGTAATTATTCATTCAACGTATTAAATAATCGTTACAATACATCTATAAATAACCGCTGTACATTTATCCTTTTTCCAGACGTCATTGGTTGAAGGTTGTCGTTTGCCCGTTCGTATGCAAGGAGGTGATGATTGGCCTCTTGCAGAAATTATTAGTATAAAAGAAATACGTGGACAAAGAGGATATTATGTTCACTATGTTGATTGTAAGTAGTATTTGTTGTTTTCATTATAATAAACTTATTACATATTACGAATTGGATGTACTATATTGAATAGTTACAATATTGTAGCTTTTTATAAATATTGTTAGACCATGGATTAAATTCTTAATAGAATGTAATAAATGTTTTTATTTTTATATTCTTAATTATTGAAAATTGTTATATATTCATTTCCTTGCATTCAAATGTTTTTTATTCATTAAATTATAAAGCAATTATATACCACTTTAGTAGTGAGGATTTTTCACGAAATATGTTAACAAATCACAGTAAAGATGAGTCTCGAAAAAGAAAAAGTGAAATTTCTTTTTTAAAAGTTTTGAGGCATGGTGGTCCATTGTGTTTATATAACTTAAGTCAGAGAAAATATAGTTTAAAAGTTAAAAAATGTCAGAAAAATTCCATTAAATAATATCAGAAAAAAAGTATATTTTCTCTTTTGACTTTTTTATTTGTTCATCGATATTGTTCAGAATAAAGTAGATTTTAAATGGATTGAATTTTTATAATCTCGCTTAAGTTTCTTAGATCTTATTATTTAAAAATTTTACACCACATATTTTCATTTACACCACATAAAGTAAAAATTTTTCCACACATCCTTACAAATACAGTGATAATTATTTCTTCTGTTTAAAGTCAACAAAAGATTGGATGAATGGGTTGGTGAGTCATGGCTGGATACACGAAAAGTACAATTTCCACGAAGAGATGGTGTTTCATCATGTGGTACTACTACTCCAAAGAAAACACATATCGGATCTGGAGGTGGCCTGATGCCTCATTTTCTTAGTATGTAAAAATTTGATTACATAGAATTACATCATATGCATTACTGCATAGTCAATTTTGAAAAAGTATATAAAATAGTTTTTGTATTTTGATAATTATAATTTTATGAATATTCTGCATGAAACAAGTGCAGAACTACTTTTTTTACCCTTCTATCATTGGTTATAATACAAAGTCAATAGTAATTAAATTAATAAAAATGAGAAGTTAATTTGATTCTCATATGACTAATAATGATCAAATTGCATTTTGCGTTTTACCAATAATAGATTGTGTGTACAATATCAAATCGGTTGAATATTTTTAACAAATATGATTTTAAATAAAATATATTGTTTGCAGATGATAATCCTTGTAATGATCCTCAGAAATCCTTTAATAACTATAGAGATTTTATTGCAAATCAACAACTACAGCCTAAATTACCAGAAAAGACACAAATAGGCAATGCACAAAATGGTACTACTCAAAAGTATACACATGGTATGTTCAATTCATTTAAGCATATTAATATTTGAGATAATTTATATGTTTAATAGTATAGATGTTATGCAAAACTGAAGAATATATCTCATTTTAATACTTTTATTGATATGTTATTTTAATAAGGTAATTTGCAGTACAGTATGTATATTATTTTTCAATATACTGACATAAATATCTATACTTATATCATATATATATATATATATATATATATATATATATATATATATATATATATATATATATATATATATATATATATATATATATATATATATATATATTTATATATATTTATATATATATATATATATATATATATATATATATATATATATATATATTATTTAAAAGTTACCTTCCTTTCTTATTTATACACTTAATCATGGAAAAATAAGTTGCTATTTTAATGTATATTATTTTTAATTCCATTCCCAAATGTATTGTTGTTCTAGCTACAACTAAAAAACAACAACATTAACTCATTTGTGAAAAATATATGGCCATCATAGAATATATCAGTATAAGAATATTCAGTGCTGCACACAAATTTATTTTTTCTGTAGTATGAATGAATCTGCTTGTTTGGAGAAATATATACCACATTGCTGAAAACCAATGTCTGAGTAGTAGACTCACTGTAGTTCAAGATGATGAAATGTCTAAAATATGCTTTTTTATATTATGTTCGTAAGTCTTAAATTGCTTTTGAAGAGTGACTAAATTGAATATTTTAGGTATGACAACTGAGCCTCGACAATTGATTTCCCGCCCAGCTAGCCCAACCCTAAATAATGAGTCATCTTCTCTTGTGAATGGTGGTGCTGTATTAGCTGCAGCACTTCAAAAAAAAATTAACAGAAAGAAGAAAGCAAACTCAGTAGAACTTGATGTAAGTATATGCGCACATAATATCTTCTATTGTATTTTCCATTATGATTACTTATTTCCTCTCTTTCACAATAATGAAATCTCGAAATATTTACCACTGCCCCTGATGTTGCAGAGGTTCATGAATGGTGATGATTCCATACCCTCCAGTGACCCACTTGCTTATTGGCCTACCTCTTCCATTAAAAAACAGTGGACTGCTCGACCTGATTCTGAAGATGATAAACATAACAATTAGATGTTTTAATTCGAATAAGCATTAAGCTTGTCAATCTTTATGCAAATTTTCTTCTGAAGTTTCATTTCATAAGGAGTTGTGGAGAGCTTCGAGCTTGGCATTTAAAATTTAGATTTCGCATAATAATGAGTTAAAATTCAGTAGAGTTTTACGGATCTATTAGAAAATGTTGAAGTAGGCAAATCGTTTTGTAGACTATTGAATGAACTTAAGGACCATTCTGCCATTGTTAATGTACGTATTACTATGTAATGTACATATTTATATTTTCGTAATACACCTGAGTTCTCCTCTGATCGTTCTAGGTTTTCTAAGGCACGTCTTCTGAAATGCCGCTTTTATGTGCACAGACTAAAGCCATTTTATCTATAACGCGTGTAATTTTTCAACTTTTATTTCATGATCAAAACCCACCAATCAATAAAATAGAACCTTTTTATATTTTCTAATCCAGTTGGAAATCAAAGCAAATCCCTTTTTTATTCATATATATACATATATTTTATTAAAAATTAAAACATTAGGCCTTAATTACGTAGTAAAAAAAAAATTCGTTTCTTGAAGTTTGAGGAATGGATATTTTTAAATGCATTTTATAAATATATTATAGGAAATTTCATGTTCATAAAGAAATTAAACTTTATTGCCTAAAAAAAGTAAATAGCTTTAATTTAAGCCAATATCATTTCAACAGCGCCAAGGAGAGAAAAGTACGAAATCTGCGGGGAACATCCATGGCATCGGCGCTCGTACTAACGCAGAGCGAAAGCAGCCGACATCTTCAAAGATGGCGGATGTCGTTAGTTTTATCCTAATTAATTTTAGTTCTTAGCTTTGTATTTATTGAATTAGTAAAATAAACTTCCTGATTCATAAAGTAAGCCCAATCACAAAAATCGAAAATATCATACGTTTAGAAGAATACATATATAAAACTAAATTCTAATTACTAAAAATTTAGCACTTTTGTTACAAACAAGCAAATGTAAAGTAACACTCAAAAGTATTTTGACAAACAGATATTAATTATTTATTTAATGAAATAGTACTTTCTACACTCTTTCAAATATTAAATAATAAAACAACCAAATACTAAAACATTTGAGTTTATATGCCTATAGTTATAATAACAATGGAAAGTATTTGACATTATAAATTAAATGATTACAAAATTTTACAAATATTTTTTTTATAAATAAAATTTTAAAATGTATTATATTAATCCCACTTCGCCGGCAACGATGCCATCAACTTTTGTTAACGTCCTAATGGAACTTGGTTCCATTCGTTCTTTTGAACTTCACATGAGGTCTTCTTTTTGATTTTTTTATACGGCGAAATAATTCTCCCCTAAGTGTTGGTTAGAATTTAAATCTGCGATCTAGCTTGCCCATTCTAGAACTTTGACTTTAAATTTGTGCCTCAGCTTATTACATTGCTGAAAACGGTATTCACGTAACATAATTTTATGTTCTTAGCACATATCAGTATTTGTTTTTTTAGTATCTCACCGTACTTAAACTTATCCACTGTCCCCTCAATTTAAACCAAAGGTCTAACACAGTAACGAAAAGAGTATCCTCAAACCATGCCATTGCCACCATTATGTTTGAGGGTGAGTATTTTATATTTAACATTGTATCTTTTCTTTACAGAACGTCGGACATACCTTATTCCATTCCAAAAATTCGAGCGACGTCCATTTATTTTTCATTTCCTTAAGGACAATTATTACAAGAATTTTCTCATGAACACACAGATATACAGGGTGTAGTACAATATTATACAGGTGTCCCAGAACTCAACGTCAAGTTTAAATTCATAGTTTAACAAATAGTCTTAATTCTAGGAAACTTGGGGCAATTGTGTCATCATTTTTTACTGTGATTCTAGAAATGTTATTTAGGGTTACGGTTCCAAAGTTTAAATGAACAAAAATAATAAAAATTAACCACAAAAACCGAAAAATGGTTACAGTTTGACCAAATTTCTAGGTTTTTTTTAAATGCCCATAATTTTCAAACTGCATGGGATAGATTTTTTTTCTGATTTTTCTCGTGATGGTTACAATCAATCCTGTCACCCCATTTCGGCTTGACGTTGAGTTCTGGGACACCTTGTATAGATACAAATTTCGACTTGTTTATTGTATAATTGTTTATGTAATAATGAAACTTGATCAAAACATACGAACATCATATTAAAAATAGGCATACCTTTTGTAGCATTTACTTAAATAGACTGAATTTTCAATTCCCTCGCGTCAAAATGCTTTTGAGCGCTACGGTATACATATATATATATATATATATATATATATATATATATATATATATATATATATATATATATATATATATATATATATATATATATATAAAACAAAATTTCATAAAACGCAATTTAAAAATATTATTTTCCTAATTCCTAAAATAGTAAGTATTCTATAGTGGATAATTTGGACTTGAAGGACCTGAAATTATGCAGTGTAGTCCATTTTAGATTGGAACATGGAATATATTAGGTGTACAAATAAGTTTCCGCGGTTAGTCAAAAGATGGCCCCACCAGAAGGTTATGGAGAAATTGTCAGATGTAAAACGTAATATCCCAAGTTTAGTCATCTGGCAACACCATAACCTTAAAGTACTAGTGATTCCGTATCAGCATCACGTAATTTTTTTCGTGCAAAAATGTCAAGTTTTATTCCGAATAAGCATCATTTGCGGGAACTTTTGATTTACTTCTTTAATGTGAAAAAATCTGCAGCTGAGGCGCATCGATTGCTTCTAGAAGCATATGGTGAAGCTGCTTTAAGTGAGAGAAGTTGTCAGGAATGGTTTCAAAAGTTTAAGAACGGTGAGTTTGACGTTAAAGACAAAGAACGCAGTGGAAGGCCGAAAGTGTACGAAGACATGGAATTAGAAGTACTATTGGAGGAAGATTCGTCCCAAACGCAAAAAGAACTTGCACTTACTCTACAAGTGACTCAACAAGCAATTTCACATCGTTTAAAATCGTTAGGAATGATTCAAAAACAAGGAAATTGGGTTCCATATGAACTAAAGCCGAGAGACGTTGAACGCCGATTATGCATGAGTGAAATGCTGCTTGCCAGGAATAAAAAAAGAGTTTTTTGCATCGTATAGTCACTGGTGACGAAAAATGGATTCACTACGATAATCCAAAGAAGAGAAAGTCATGGGTTAAGCCCGGCGAACCATCAACATCGACAGCTAAGCCGAATATTCATGGAAAAAAACTCATGCTGTGTATTTGGTGGGATCAGCTTGGTGTCGTGTATTATGAATTGCTGAAACCAAGCGAAACCATTACTGGAGCTCTCTACCGAACACAATTGATGAGATTGAGTCGGGCACTTAAGGAAAAACGCGCCCATTACTACTCCAGACACGACAAAATTATTCTTTTACACGATAATGCTCGTCCACATGTTGCGGCGCCGGTAAAAACATACTTGGAAACACTCAACTGGGAAGTTTTACCCCACCCGCCGTATTCACCAGACTTAGCCCCTTCTGATTATCACCTGTTCCGGTCGATGGCACATGGTCTGTCTGAGCAGCGCTTCACATCATATGAAGACACCAAAAATTGGGTAGATTTGTGGATAGCGTCAAAAGATGAAGAGTTTTTTCGACGGGGTATCCGAATGTTGCCAGAAAGATGGGGAAAAGTAGTGGCAAATGATGGAAAATACTTTGAATAAAACGTAATGTACTTTTCCTTTACAATAAATTCCTAATTTTTTATAAAAAACTGCGGAAACTTATTTGTACACCTAATATATTTATATATATATATATATATATATATATATATATATATATATATATATATATATATATATATATATATATATACATATATATATATATATATACATATATACACACATATATATACATACATACATACATACTGGAACGGTATACAATCTGTCCGCGGAAGGCAGTGACAAGCGACTTAAAATATTTCATTTATAATCCTCTAACTTAAATATGCTCAAAACCGATATTTTCCTATAAATTAAAAGTGAATTGTTGAGGTAGATATGTGTATTGTAGATTCTTCTAGGTATGTCTGTGCATCGCAGGCACACTGTACATTAGGTTTAATATCTGATATTATTGTTAACCACTATAAACCGCTTGACTGTTGCCAATGTCATCAGATATATTTCAGACCTTAGTTCTATCTATAGCAGGACAATATTTTCTAAACATCAATTTATATTTTTTAGGAAGTATTACCGCAAGATTTTCCAGACGGAGGGGACCCTGCACCCAGTGGAGCAGCCACTCCCACATCCCGTCCACGACAATCTGGAAGTCTTGTAGCGCATGGTCATGATGATCTGGTGACCAGGATGAAAAATATTGAGATGATAGAGTTGGGACGGCACAGAATACGACCTTGGTATTTCGCCCCATATCCGCAGGTTAGACTATGAAACGAAATAAATTTTAGAACGTATGTGTGGTTTATAATCCAGTTTAAATTCAGACTACATCTGTGCCAAAGAACTTAATATACTATTATACTATAAATTAATTCCCAGAAGTAATTTTTTGATTTGATGATAGAGTTTCTTGTTTAATACCATGCTGTACCATTTAAAACATTTGGTGTGTCTCGACACCAAAGTACCAGCTTCTTCCTCATGTCCAAATACGTCGGGCTGTTCGAATAGTTGATAACCAAGATCTCACCGAACGGCTAGTTCGGTATCCTTTAGTGCTGCGGAAGGAAATCTTATCTCGCAGGATCTTTTATCAATTCTACTATGAGGAGTGCTCCGAGGAGTTGTTCAGAATAATTCTGGCCTCTGAATTCCACTACTACACAACTCGCCACAAAGAATAGTGCCATGCACACATCTGGAGGAATGTCGATCCTGTACGATGTGTATTTCCCGAAACTTCGTTCCACATACTAGTACTCTGTGACATCCACTATCTCCAGCGGGGTTTCCGAATACTACATTGGAATAAACTTCAATAAACTAGTCTATATATTTCTAAAAGGCTGGCAATGCCTATGCCGCTGTTGTCATGTGACACACCTGCTTGTTTGCCTTCGGATCCCATAAAAAACAGCCACATAGAATTTCACCTAAATTAACAATAGAAACGCCAAAGCATAATTGTAGTCATTAAAGTATTGATACTGTAAAATTTTTTTTTTTTATTTATATATTCACGCCTATCCCCCGCAGGGGTTGGCAGAGACCACAGAGCTCCATCCGCTGCCATTCATCGCAGCGAAACGGCTCGTCATTGGTCGCTTTTCGCCCTCGTGAGAATCAGGACGTGACGGGTAGCGAACCACGTCGCCGTCATTTTCGACAAATTAGGTATATTAAATTCGTCTTAGTGAATCCCACGAGCCGCAAGGGAGAATGGAGGTCAGCCCCAGCAGAGCCCGACTGATTGGCTCAGTGGCGGGGCCCTCCGCCCACGGAGTCAATGGTCGCGGGTTCAATTCCCGCATCGGAATAAATATTTATATGGATTTATAAATGTTTATTCCGAGTCTGGTAACCCCCCCAATCCTTATTTCCTTTCCTGCCCCTTCCTTTCTTCTCTGTCCTTCCTTTCCTTTCCGCCAATCCACGGTCTGCAGTGCCAATGGATGCATGGCTAGGGGCGAGCCTAGTCGCAAGCGTGCCGATCGTCTCAGGATCGGGCTCCCCCGGGTACTATGGTGCCTTACCTCAGCATACTGTAAAATATCCAACTTTAACCATATATTCTCGTAAGTATATCGACTTACTGATCACAATGTTTATTTTATTATATTTTCAGGAAATGGTCAACTTAGCGTGCATTTACATTTGCGAATTCTGTTTAAAATATAGAAAAAGTAAGAAGTGCCTGGAAAGACACCTTGTAAGTAGATAAGAATAGCTCTTATGATTAACGATGCTAATCTTCAAGATTATTTTTGTATATGTTTGAAGATTAATAATTTTTAAATTTTGCTAAGATTCTAATGATTTCATTAGGAAACACGTTCACATTAAAGACCAATTATAGGTAAACCCTCGACGACAGGCTGTGGCCGCTTCATAAAATATTATAGTAACGTTGAAAACAAATTGAAATATATGAAGTCGATTTTTTTTACGAACAAGTTATATTAATTAAGAAAAATCGGCATAATAAATTACATATTTGATAAATTATATCATTTCACTTTTCAGATTAAATGTAAATTGAAGCATCCACCAGGCAATGAAATTTATCGGAAGGGCAGCATATCGTTTTTCGAAATAGACGGACGCAAGAACAAATGCTACGCTCAAAACCTTTGTTTATTAGCTAAACTATTTTTAGACCACAAGACTTTGTACTACGATACTGATCCCTTCTTGTTTTATGTAATGACGGAATTTGATGCCAGAGGTAATTTAATCTTACGATTTATCAACCACATTTATTTCCTTTCTGTGTAGCCTTTGCTAAAGTTTTAGTCATAATTTTAATATCTGATGCATCACAAAAATATTTCGCCGCTGCTCATTACAATTCTTTTTTTATTACATATAAACTTATCTTAACACATTAGTGTCCTATGACACATAGGCCTCTTCCAGCTATTTCCATTCTTCTCTATTCCAATTGTCCCTCCAATAAGTCATCTTAATTCTTAATATCGTCTGTTCATCTCTTAACCTGTCTGCCTCTCTTTCTTTTACCATCACGCGGATGCTACTCAGTTATAATTTTCGTCCATTTTGTCCATCCATGATTAAATGAGGTTCGAAAAAAATAATTTCATAATAGTAATAAATAAAATGCTTTGCATATCATGTGTTATATTCAATTACAAATAATACATAATTAATAATTAATTCATTGTGATTACTTTTATGATTAATTTTAAGAGATCATTTTCAAAACATTTTAGATTTTTAATGCGAAATATTCTATTCAAAAGTATATGCAAAAGATTTTTTTGGTATGCATAAGCGAAAGACTATTTTTACTATCAAATGTACGGATAAGAAAATGACTGTCTTAATCATAGCTGTAATAAGTTCTTTTTTTTTCGAATCCAGACGAAATATTATTATCACAACTGGCTGTACAAAAATTATTTTAGCAATAATGAACGCGATAGCCTATATTCTAACGTTGCTTGAAGCGAATCCACTAATAGCAAATATAATCATATTGCAAATAAAAATTTCAATCTTAATGCGAATATAAATGAAAATATTTTTATAAAAAATCGAAGAAAATAAGAATTTAATAAGGGAATTTCATTTTACGTACTTGCATTAAAAATAATTTGAATATTACTAACACGCATCATTTTCATAAGCCTTTTAGTGTGACATTCATTTTTTCTTCAATTTTTCCTCTGAAAAAAAATGTTATCCTTTTACTTTATTCGAATTTGAATGCTATAGCGAATAAATTTAATGACATGTTTAATGCAATAAGTGCTAGTTATCGTTTCTTCAAAATAATTAAATAACTTTCATGGTTAGAAAAAAAATATGTTTTGCTTTTGTATATTTTTAATGCAGCTTTGTTTGTGTCATTCCCAAACAGATATAGGGAATGCAATGCATTAAATTATGGATATTAACATTTTGTTATTGCGAAATTCAGGTTTTTCGCATTGCTTTTTTACAGTCCATTTGTCCCAGGGATAGGCACGGGACCTCCCCGTTTCTGAAGAAATCAGCTTTGGACCCAGTACGCTTGTCCAAAGCTGATTGGCGGGATGCCTAGACGCGGAATAGGTGCCTGTAGGCCGTATATATATATATCTTGAAGCGAATGTAAACTGGTACCATTGACTGCGAAAGCCATATCCTCACTACTCTCTATACACTCTAAAACAGAATATATGTACATATAAGACTAAGGTCTTAAATGTTTTAGATTGTTTATAATTAAGATAAATAAACAGTAACGATTATTGTTAACATTCTTAAATTTTAATGGTTAGTGTGAGAGTTCCATTTCCTCATTCTGAATATGTTTCCTTGATGTTTGAAATTTTTCACGTCACGAAATTTATTATTTTGATATATTTATTTGTCATTATTTTTTCATAATACGATGAATATATTTTTTCTACATACAATTTGGTAATAAGAATCTTACTCCTAAGTATATGTCTAAACTCTAAACTAAATTGTCGAATTATTATTATTATTGTCTTTATGTAGGTAACATGAGCTATAATGCATATGTGATACCTGATTTCTTTCTCCACTTATATAAGTTTGACATGCTCTTCGGGGCGCGCCTGCGGGGTTCCTCAAAGCTACGTGAGCGTTTCGGGCTTCTGCTAAATCGGCCCATGTGTGATGATGATTTTATCTTTGTATGACTGCCATTTTGTTTCTCGCCATTTTATATTCTTTGTTTCAATTTTTCTTAAAATGTATTTTAGTGTTGTTGGCGAGGTTCGTGATTTCGAATTTCGTTTGCTGGCAGATATGACACGTAAAAATGTAATTTATTGCTTTTGATTTCGCATTTCTTTATGTTATATTTGATTTGCTGGCAAATTTTTTGATACGTACTTATATAATAATGTATATTAATTTATTGCTATTGATTTCATATTAGGTTTGCTGGCGTATTTTCTCATACATATAAAAATATTTATTGCCATTGATTTCATATTTGTAGTAAACCAAATATTTTCTCATACGTATAAAATTATTTATTGTTATTGTTATTTTTTATATATATATATATATATATATATATATATATATATATATATATATATATATATATATATATATATATATATATATATATATATATATATTCACGCCTATCCCCCGCAGGGGTTGGCAGAGACCACAGAGCTACATCCGCTGCCATTCATTGCAGCGAAACGGCTCGACATTGGTCGCTTTTCGCCCTCGTGAGAATCAGGACGTGACGGGTGGCGAACCACGTCGCCGTCATTTTTCGACAAATTAGGTATATTAAATTCGTCTTAGTGAATCCCACGAGCCGCAAGGGAGTATGGAGGTCAGCCCCAGCAGAGCCCTGCATGCTGAGGTAAAGCACCATAGTACCCGGGGGAGCCCGAACACGGGACGATCGGCACGCTTGCGACTAGGCTCGCCTCTAGCCATGCATCCATTGGCACGGCAGACCGTGGATTGGCGGAGAGGAAGGGAAAGGATAGAGAAGAAAGGAAGGGGCAGGAAAGGAAATGCGGATTGGGGGGGTTACCAGACTGGGAATAAACATTTATAAATCCATATAAATATTTATTCCGATGCGGGAATCGAACCCGTGACCATTGACTCCGCGGGCGGGGGGCCCCGCCACTGAGCCAATCGGTCGTCTTTATTGCTATTGATTTCGAATTTAGTTTACAGGCGGATTATTTGATATGTGTAATGCGATTTATTGCTATTGATTTTGCATTTCTTGATTTCGAATTTGGTTTGTGGTGAATTATTCGATACTTGTAATGGAATTTATTACTATTGATTTCATATTGGTTCGCTGACGTATTTTCTGATACGTATAAAATTATTTATTGCTATTGATATCGCATTTCTTATTTTCGATTTTGGTTTGCCTGCGGATCGTTTGATACGTGTAATGCAATTTATTGCTTTTGACTTCATATTTGCTTTGCTGGCGTATTTTCTGATTCGTATAAAGTTATTTATTGCTATTGATTTCGAATTTGGTTTACTGGCGGATAATTTGATACGTGTAATGCAATTTATTGCTTTTGATTTCATATAGATTTTGCTGGCGTATTTTCTGATACGTATAAATTATTTATTGCTATTGATTTCGAATTTGGTTTGCTGGCGGATTTTCTGATACGTGAAAATTATTTATTGCTCGGATATTATTTATGGATCGGATTTGGTTTTTTGGCGGATTATTTGATACGTGTAATGCGATTTATTGCTTTTGACTTCATATTTGCTTTGCTGGCGTATTTTCTGATTCGTATAAAGTTATTTATTGCTATTGATTTCGAATTTGGTTTACTGGCGGATAATTTGATACGTGTAATGCAATTTATTGCTTTTGATTTCATATAGATTTTGCTGGCGTATTTTCTGATACGTATAAATTATTTATTGCTATTGATTTCGAATTTGGTTTACTGGCGGATAATTTGATACGTGTAATGCAATTTATTGCTTTTGATTTCATATAGATTTTGCTGGCGTATTTTCTGATACGTATAAATTATTTATTGCTATTGATTTCGAATTTGGTTTACTGGCGGATAATTTGATACGTGTAATGCAATTTATTGCTTTTGATTTCATATAGATTTTGCTGGCGTATTTTCTGATACGTATAAATTATTTATTGCTATTGATTTCGAATTTGGTTTGCTGGCGTATTTTCTGATACGTGAAAATTATTTATTGCTATTGATCTCGGATTTGGTTTTTTGGCGGATTATTTGATACGTGTAATGCGATTTATTGCTTTTGACTTCATATTTAGTTTGCTGGCGTATTTTCTGATACATATGAAGTTATATAATGCTATTGATTTCGAATTTGGTTTGCTGGCGGATAATTTGATACGTGTATTGCAATTTATTGCTTTTGATTTCATATTGAGTTTTGTGGCGTATTTTCTGATACGTATAAATTATTTATTGCTATTGATTTCGAATTTGGTTTGCTGGCGTATTTTTTGATACGTGAAAATTATTTATTGCTATTGATCTCGGATTTGGTTTTCTGGCGGATTATTTGATACGTGTAATGCGATTTATTGCTTTTGACTTCATATTTAGTTTGCTGGCGTATTTTCTGATACGTATGAAGTTATTTAATGCTATTGATTTCGAATTTGGTTTACTGGCGGATAATTTGATACGTGTAATGCAATTTATTGCTTTTGATTTCATATTGAGTTTTGTGGCGTATTTTCTGATACGTATAAATTATTTATTGCTATTGATTTCGAATTTGGTTTGCTGGCGTATTTTTTGATACGTGAAAATTATTTATTGCTATTGATCTCGGATTTGGTTTTCTGGCGGATTATTTGATACGTGTAATGCGATTTATTACTTTTGACTTCATATTTAGTTTGCTGGCGTATTTTCTGATACGTATGAAGTTATTTAATGCTATTGATTTCGAATTTGGTTTACTGGCGGATAATTTGATACGTGTAATGCAATTTATTGCTTTTGATTTCATATTGAGATTTCTGGCGTATTTTCTGATACGTATAAATTATTTATTGCTATTGATTTCGAATTTGGTTTGCTGGCGTATTTTCTGATACGTGAAAATTATTAATTGCTATTGATCTCGGATTTGGTTTTCTGGCGGATTATTTGATACGTGTAATGCAATTTATTGATTTTGATTTCATATTGAGTTTTCTGGCGTATTTTCTGATACGTATAAATTTTTTATGGTTATTGATTTCGAATTTGGTTTGCTGGAGTATTTTCTGATACGTATGAATTATTTATTACTATTGATTTCGAATTTGGTTTTCTGGCGGATTATTTGATACGTGTTATACAATTTATTGCTATTAACTTCATATATAGTTTGCTGGCGTATTTTTTGATACGTAGTTATTTATTGCTATTGATTTCGAACTGGATTTGCTGGCGAAATATTTGATACGTACAATG
This sequence comes from Baronia brevicornis, assembly GCA_031353405.1. NCBI lineage: Eukaryota > Metazoa > Arthropoda > Insecta > Lepidoptera > Papilionidae > Baronia > Baronia brevicornis. The sequence continues at coordinate 13,906 of JASFAT010000592.1, read as the reverse complement.
AAATTTATTGCTATTGATTTTGAATTTGATTTTCTGGCGGATTATTTGATACGTGTAATACGATTTATTGCTATTGATTTTATATTTAGTTTTCTGGCGTATTTTCTGTTACGTATAAATTAATAGGTTGGCGCAAAAGTATTTTCGTATTTTGAATGTATTATTAGTAATCAAACCTCTTTGGCTGTACTGAATGTAACTGGCTGGTTTTAATACCATATTAAATGTGACGTTCTGAAGATGCAATAAATAAAAAAATACTAGTTTACCCGCCATTTTTCAATTGTTTTTCAAGCAAACAAAATGAACGTATGTAACGAAGAAATTCGGTACATTTTAAAGTTTTATTATAAATAAGGTAAAAATGCGACGAACGCCGCGAATAAAATTTGTGCGGTTTATGGATCTAACGCGATATCAATAAGAGTAGCACAAATGTGGTTCAAGCGTTTTATGTCTGGAAATTTTAGTGTGAAAGATGAGGTTCGCTCTGGACGCCCTGTCACAAATAAAATAAGTGCCATCTTTGAGAAAGTGGAGCTAGATCGACATATTAGTAGCTACGACATTGCTGAAGAACTGGATGTTGATCGTAAAACAGTTTTACGTCATTTAAGTCTGGGTACAAGAAAAAACTTGACATTTGGGTACCACATGATCTCACTGAGAGAAACCATGACAACGCCAGACCGCACTCATCTATAGCCATGCAGCAAAAATTGAGAGAGCTTGGCTAGGATGTGTTGATGCATCCTATTTCCACTTCCACCACTGACCTTGCTCCATCAGATTTCCACCTGTTGCAGAACACTGTGAACACTACCTGTCAGATTTTTTTAATCAAAAATCTCAAAATTTGTACAGGAATGGGATCATGGCACTAACCACAAGATGGCAACAAGTCATCGATCAAAACGGCACATACTTTTTATAAATAAATAAAAAAATATATCTAACAAAAATATTTTCCTTTGTATGAACAATACGAAAATACTTTTGCCCCGACCTAATATTTATTGCTATTGATTTCGAATTTGGTTTTCTGGCAGATTATTTGATACGTGTAATGCGATTTATTGCTATTCTTTCATATTTAGTTTTCTGGCGTATTTTCTGATACGTATAAATTATTTATTGCTATTGATTCTTTATTTAGTTTGTTGGCGTATTTTATGATAGATATAAAACTAGTTATTGCTATTGATTTCGAATTTGGTTCGCTGGTGGATTATTTGATACGAATAATAATGCCATTTATTACCAGTGATTTCGAATCTTATTTATTGGTATAAGATTTTATCTTGACCTAAAGGCCGAAAATTACAAAAAGAAAATTCAGAGCAGGAATGAAATTTCAGTACATTATTTTAATTGACACATTTTGTACTTTATAAATTATTCTGTTCAGTTATTTGTTTAAACTAGTGCGAATTTGAGGTGTTGTGAATATTAAATATTACTTATATATTTCTGAAGCAATATTCAATTTTCAAATCACGATTTTGAATAAAATTTTATTCAAAATTATGTGTTTATTTTATTTAAAATGTTTACACTTAAATAACTACGAAGATGTATTTGTTTCCAGGATTCCACATAGTGGGATACTTCTCTAAAGAAAAAGAAAGCACAGAGGACTACAACGTAGCGTGTATATTAACTCTACCTCCATACCAAAGAAAAGGATATGGAAAATTACTTATAGAATTTAGTAAGTATTTATACAGGCTAGCACACACATATTCGTACATATTTTATTACACATATTGATATATGATAAATAAAGGCGATTATTTTACGTTTCCTCATTATCATCATTTATTGTTTACGATGCCTCGTAAACAATAAATTACATACGTGATTAATAAGAGTGAATTTACTACACAAGAAACTCTTGTTTTACAACAAGAAAATCTTGTTTTCACTTGCTAATTACCATAAATAGTCTAAACTTTATTAGCATACAGCATCATTGCCCATCAACAATTATCATTGTAGAAACTCTATTAAATATCTTTTTAATTACCATGTCCACAAATAAATACAATTTAAAATTCAATGTTCAATTATTTAATTTAATTCAATTAAAAAATTTTACAAGCTAGTAAGCAAGCAACTAAAAAACTTGGAGATATGTACATTTTTAAAAAGATAACACATGGATACAGTACATTCAAAAACTTTCTTGGTTGGAAATTTAAATTCATTGGAAATTATTCTTCAAATTGTAACGGAAGGTTACATGTTTTAATGATTTATTTTTAGTTAGTTTAGGTATAAGTTAAAAATATTAGTATTAGTACACTATTTCGTATTCAAATTTAAATACTTATTCTAATATTAGAATTAATAAATTACTATAACAAAAACACGATCTGCCATCGAACATTTTTTGCTTGTCATACGTTAAGTGTTCAAAGCAACGCGGTGACAGATTGAAGGAATTTGAAAAGGAATTTGTAAACTCAAGTAGGTGTAGGTGCGGCGCTCGCGCCTTCGTGCTATTTCGGCCTTGTTCGTGTGCCACTCGGGTTTTTTATGGAAGTTACTGACGGGTGCCGAGGAACGACACCACCTCAGTGAGGGTTCGTCCGTTATGGAAATATCAACGGGAACCATGACGTCTCTTAAGAGCGGCCTCGCTCAGTATTTATTTTAAAAATAAGTGCAGGAATCAAACCCCGTTTTAGGGGTTTCACCTGCACATTTTATCTGCGGGGTTCTACCTGCCAGCTTTTACCTGCGGTAATAATTCTACTGCGGTGCACAATGTAACGGAGGGTGTCACCTGCGATCCAGGGTGCCACCTGCCCTCCGCCAGTATGTTACCTGCGGTGCAAATGTAATGGCAGGGTTCTACCTGCGGTTTATTTCTTTGAGTGCTAGCTAGCTCAGGGATCGTCATTTAGGTGTCTCAGCGCATCCTTTACAATCGCTGAGGGCAAACCGCTGTCAACTTGCAGGGTTCTACCTGCGGTTTTCTTCTTTGAGCGCAAGCTAACTCAGGGGAGTGTTAGTCCGCTTACGTGGCAAAATCAGATCGGCCGTTTACCCACGACCTACAAATTTGTGTCTCACCTACTTAATTCTTTTTTTTTTATTTTTTATGTAATAAACATTTCTTTATATTGATAACACTCTGGTTTTATTTTACAAAACCCAGGTAGGTGTTGCACTGGCGCCCAACGTTATCTAAAGTTATAAAGGAAAGGTGCCACAAAATCTACTAGCTCTTTTAACTTTTTAACCAATTTCTTACATTATTTATTACATCAAAGAATTCTAAAAATGATCATTTTTGTTTTTTTTTTTTGAACAATTAAAATTAAATTCTTATAATTTTTTTTTTGTTAAAGAATATTTGTTTATGTATTAGGTTATGAATTGTCAAAATTCGAAGGTAAAACTGGATCACCAGAGAAGCCCTTGTCAGACCTTGGACTTTTGTCTTATAGAAGTTATTGGGCGCAAACTATATTAGACATACTTATGAACGTGAAACCTTTTGGTGACAGTGAAAAACCTGTCATTACCATCAAGTAAGTGTCTAGTTGAAGACTACTCAATTTTTATATTAAAGTAATTGATTTCAGAAAAAAATTATTTTCTATTTTCTCTTTTTCAGTGAAATATGTGAACTCACTAGCATTAAGAAAGAGGATGTAATAAGCACATTACAGAATTTAAATTTAATAAATTATTACAAAGGGCAGTATATTATATCTGTGAATAAGGTAAATATTTTAGGTTGCCTACAGGGATTGCAATGCCGCAGCTTATTCAATCCCGCGGGATTACTCAATTCCGTGCGGAATCACGCGGAATCCCGCACCTTTGAAATTATATTATAAAATCAAATTGAAACTAGAGATATTTGTGTAAAAATCAACTTTTATTAAACATTTTTTTACATTAAGCAAGAGAAATTATTTAACTTTTATATATATAGTAGTATAAGTAATTAGTAATCTGTTTTCTTAGATTCATCTTTAAATGTTTGGCATAGTTTAATAGTTTTGTTTAATTTTACCCTTACTCCTAACAACAGTTTTATATTTTTAATTCAGTCTTATTCATATAATGACTAATAATCAAATAACTTTCTCTTAGATAATGCTACTCGCGATTTACGCGAAATGTTTAGCGCTAAATTTTTAATTTGCGACATCCGCAGATCCGCGCTTTGAAGGTGCGGGATCCAGCAGATTAATAAAAGCAGCGGTATCCCGCGGGAATGCGTGATCCCGTTTTGCGGGATTGCAATCCCTAGTTGCTTAAAATTAAACTTGTCTTGATCAAAAGCAAGATTTCAGAGTGTTTTTTTTGTTGTATAAAGGAAACAGCGCGTCAACATGAGAAAGTTATGGAAAAGAAATTACTGCGCATAGATCCTAAGTGCTTACATTGGACACCAAAAGATTGGTCCAAACGAGCAAAATGGTAAGACACACATTTCTTCATTACATTCATATCCGTGATATTATTTCAAGTTTATTAATTATGAGTATTACTAATATGTCCATATGTGACATATAAGTATTATAAATATGAGTTACCGTCCATTTTAATTTTCTACATTATTTTTTTTCTTTGTTACCAGCATTTGAAGCATATGGGAGATGCGAGCTATTTTAACTCAAGCTTCGGTCACGTACGCAAATTGTTCATTTTTTGTTAATATTAACATCATTACTTTAAGATTTTGCGCTGAAACTACAAAAGTACAAATTAATTTTATAAGCGATTTACAAAGTTATTACATAATACACATATTTCTGTGACTTTAAAATAGGAATTCGCGGTTTTTGCCTTACTACGGTCAATTATTATTACATAATATACAATTTGTATGTACCAAAAACATATCAAATAAGAAAGCATTCATTTTTATGTGGCTTCTGGCAGTATATAAATGAAATTGTGCATTCCTCTTTTCAAGCTTTTTTATTGTGTTTCAATAGCAATTATTTGTTTAGACTTGTTACTTTTTTATATACTTAAAACTGATTGCAAAAACATAATATTAGCAATATTATGTTTTGTATATATTTGTAATCAATTACCTTTGATACTTATATAGAAAATATTTTCTTTTTGATACCAAATCATGTGTTCAATCGTAAAACCTATGTTTAATTACTGAAAATTGAATTGGCATAAGACATACAAGGAGACAGGAGCTTGGAGCACTATTAAAATCGATTACAATAGTGATCGTGACTCGTTTGATCTATTTATTTTATTTCAATAATAAATATATCACGGGAAAAGTACTTTCGCAAGCAGCATATCTTGACCTCAATATTTGATAGATTTATTGCTTTAATGTAATCCCTGTATACTGCGAGCAGCCGTCCTTCCACCACTTGGAAACCACTGTCTGCGGTGTCTGGTATTATAGCGTCTCACTTCCAAGCAATTTCTGCGCATATTTTTTTTTCACATTTGCTCATTTCTCTAAGCTAATTGTATCGCAAGTATGTGTCATAGTAGCTTCCCTAAGCTAACGTCAAACGTATAAACCTTCAGAAAGGTTCCCAAGTCCGAAAATTAGCGTACGACATTTACCAGCGCCAAAACCGTTCATGCCAGGTGCTTTTCTTAGGTTCATACTTTTTATTTTAGGTTTTCATTGCTACATGTGGAGATATTTTTCAATGTATATGATCTGCAAGGCCCCTTCTGATGTTCTGCTATAGTGGCATATTTTTTTTATACACCTCTAACTCTTATCTTTACGAGTTCAACGGTCCATTAATGTGGTAGTCTAGTCGGATGGTATCATGTTCTTTAGGGATGTCGTTAAACCAATGTTAAAACTAGTAAACTAATCATACAACTTTTCCCAATAGATTTATTGGAGGAGAGACGCGACGATTATGGAACGAAGCGTCTTGCCATAATTGCGGCTAATCGCCATGACATGATTAGAATGTGTACGTGAGACTCGTATTTGTAAGTAGATCGACTTATCTTTGCTTCAGTTTTGTAGTAAGTGAAGAGATGTCAATTTTTGTTAGTTCCTGTTCTGTTTAGTTTACCATAATACAAGTTTAAATTTTATTTTTGCATCCTTTCCGTTATTTTGTTTTGCTTTGATACCATCCGAATATTTCCTCATTATATAAAAGACAAACTCAATATAAATTGTTGATTTGAAATATCATGTTTTTTGAGTTCCCTAAATAGTATCATTTGTCATTGTGTCTTGTACATAAATATCGTGTCACATAATGATCAACAATTCATATATAAGGAATTTTGAATCGTGTTTATTTCATTACTTTTTTGTCTGTGAGAATATATTTCCAATTACTTTTATTATTAATACAATTACATTTCATACATGTTTATATCGCAGCAACATGTTGTTCGAAATACATAGTGATATGTAAAAAAATAAAAGTTATAATTGTAACAAAATTTTGTTTTATTATATAATAATCATCAATAAAAAATGCATTTGATGTCACCGATTTTTATTCATGTTTTGTCGTATAATAGAGGAGAATACGTAATATTTCATTTGACGAAGAAATTAATGGTAATTCGATGCCTGCATTCGGATAAAATATACATATGACTTTTTTTCACAGCCCATGTTGTCACATGTTTTTTACAGCGCATGTCCCACTGTTGAGCACGAGTCTCCCAATTTATGGAGGAACGGACGTTAACCCACCACGCTTGTCCAATGCGGTTATTGGTGGGGGTTACCAGACTCGGAATAAATATCTGTAGGCCATACATATATTTATTCCGATGCGGAGATCGAACCCGCGACCATTGACTCCGTGTGCGGGGTGCGCCACCGAGCCAATCGGTCGTCCCACTGAGCCAATGGGTCGTCAACATATGACTTTATTCCAATTGAACTATTTATTCCAATTCTGCTTCGCCAATTTGCTTTGGACAAATGTAATGGGTTAATGCCAACTCCTCCAAAAGTAGAGAATTCTCTTCCCCAGCAATAGATATGGGCTGTAAAAAACGTTTGACGATAAACTAAACAATTTTATTTAATTTAATATTAATAAAGGGAAATTTTGTAGTAACGAAAGTTATGTAATAAAGGTAAACAATGCAATATAAGTACACCGCCCAACTCTATCTTGTACCTTGTGAGCAAGCGGTAACCGAGTGTGTCGTAGCCCATTTAAACTCGTAAGATGTTAGTAGATTGTTTACGTTTTAATTCTATGAAACTTTATTCATAACAAAATCATATTTCTTGTCACATTTACAAAGGACATCTGTATAAAAATATAAACATTCAGGGACGTCTCATAAGTATAAATATGTTAATGGATGGATTTTCAAAACGGTTTATCGAGATCTAACTTTTAATACGATAAACAAATAGCGAGGCTTCTTATAAACCTTTTCGCTCAGTTATGATAGTGTGTTAAGCCCTAGGTTTTTTCAGTTTGGAGTTTCCGCGAACAGCGTAATGCAATACCACCTGCATTGAAGAGAGTAACCTCGAATCGGATTTGGATCTCTATAGGTGCAGGTGTTACGTACGTGATCTTCTGAAGCTGATGCTAAAGAGCAGTTGTTTATCACAAACTGATGATGATTATTTTGACTGACAGTATTATTAAAATATACTAACAACTTTTAAATTGTCTACCTATATACTTTTACGTGACGTCATTACGTCAACTCTGTTTATATTTATATAATTCGTCATATTTGCAATAAATGCGTATCATCCATCATGATACAATTTAAATTTTATACCTCTATTTAGTCGAGAATCATAGACATGTCCTACAGACAAGCTTATTTTGCGCGCCCACCATTGGACGACTAAAAGTACAGATCCAATGATTGCTCCAAATCTCAGTGGCCCGCGACAGAAACGTTTTTATAGGATATCAAGGCAAACGAGTAGGCGTGTCACCTTATGGAAAGCAATCAATGCCACTCATAGACATCCACAGTACTGTAGCGTGCCAGCCGTACTGCTACAGCGACACACAGGATTATTAGGGGGTTTATATCTTCCAAAATTAATTTATTCTTCTACCCACTGTACGTTTATATCTTATTCATACTTTATTGAGTTACGTTTTATATTTTATATCTTATTTTCTTATGCCGGAAGGCTGACATGTCTATTGTAAGTAGGTAGTTCCACAGGGTAGTGGTGCGTGGATAGAAGTTTCCGGAAAAAGTACCATACAGAATTGTTACCGTTCGTCCAAATGGTCGGGATGAAACTACTCTTTATAGGGAGTTGTGCAGTAGAGAAATTTAGCGACTGGAATTATTTCGAACAATTCTTTTCCAATTTCGAGCATTCCCCAAGGTAAAATCAGTAAAAGATGCTGAGAGATGAAATATCCCACCGCAATGCCAAGGAATCTAGCCGTTCGGTGATATCTTGGTCATCGATGATCTACGCGCTATGTAAAATTAGGGAGAGAGATTCGACGCTAGCGCCACTGTAGTGTTTGACATGATACTGACGCCGACACACTATCGAATAGCAAAGTTCATTATGAATTATAGATAATAAAAAATTAAACTATTATTCAAGCTTCAAATATTCTTTTACACTTTTTTTTTTGTATATTTTCAAACACTTTTCATAGAAACTTTTACCTGTCGGCATTTAAAATATAATCTTTTGTTGCTCTTTTACATGACAAATAATAAAAGTAACAAATCGTCTTCATCTTCGAGGATTTTTCGGAGCCTCCATTGCGTTCAAAGGGCAATACGAAAGCAGGGAGTCACATGGGATAAGTTGCATATAGCCGTGTGGTAAATAATTACAACAATCAAAAGGAATTAAAAGAAACAACTGTATTATGCAATATAGTATGATTTATTTTCAATAGATAAGCACAGTAATTTTGCTTCGACTGTCAAAATATTTCTATTGAAGAAGCAGGTACAAGTGATGTTCAACACTTACAAAATCTAACACTTAAAATGTATAGCAACAACTTCGGTATTTTTAAAGTTATATAATTTCTGATAATGAAAAAATTTACATGTAATATTTATTATGATTTATATAAGCAAAAGTTTTTTCAAAAATGATGTAATTAATGCCTTGTTTGTAAAAAATTAAATTGTTCTTTCATGATAAATGTCTTGAGTAATAAAGTTTAAAAATGACAGACGTATATTGAGTTTAATGTAATAATAATAGTACATTTTAGAAGTAACAAAAATAAATAAATGAAATTAATTACTCAAGAGTTCTGTTAATTATCTTAAGGATATGTCATGCGCGGTAATGCTTGGCATTGGTATACTTTTATTAGTTTCTTGTTTTTACACGATGCCAAGCCTTAAGCCAATTAAGATAAACGACATCGAGTTATAAAACATTCGTTATAGGCGTAATGAAGTAGGTAATATAAATAAATAGCATGTACTTCAAATTTCATTTACACAAAATCTTAACTCCACTAACATTAAAAAAATTAATGGTAGGTATTTTTCTTGAATTTTTTACGTTAAAATATTAAATATATTTCATTTTTAATTTCAAAAAGACGTCCTTTACGTTGGATTAGTCATTTGGCCTAGTTACGTTGACATTCACGTGATCCTAAATTGTTCCAATATTTCATATATGAAACTATATAGGATCTTATTAAGGCACCATTAATAATATTTATAAAATTGTAACAATGATTTTAATATAATATCTGTTAATACTACATCTAATTATCAATCACAATCTTATGTAATGGTTACTTACTATCACAAATACTGGCAGAAACAATCGTACGTTTCAAAACGGAAAAAAATTAAACCATTTACTTCAAGCGTCTTTCATAAATAATCTTTCACATAAGATTAAAACGAAGTCACTTGATATTGATTTACAATAATATACAATTTATAACATCTAAAACGTTAACCACAGTAAAATATACAAAATAAGGTCAGTATTTGATCAAAACTTATATTGGGGTCAGGAATACAATTTTAAACTTACTAAAAAGTGATTTAAAAAAAAATATGAAACCTGACACAAGATTGAAAATTATGCTTTGTATTATCGATTTTATAAGTATGCTATCTTTATCACAATATTAAAATAAATGCTCGTGCGACTGGCTATTACACCGCTAAAGCAGCCATAGACTAGGTTCACTGGTATGCAAAAAGCATTATTTTGTAATAGTCTGCATAATGTTTATGCTATTTGAGATAGAATAAAACATCATTTTATGAAAATGTGCATATAAATTACTAAATAACATTTTTCATAATTTAACAATACAACTTAATTAATATACAAAAATTTAAAATTTAGTCTTCGTGTTTGTTAAGAATTGCCAAAATATTTGGGCTGCATCGAAATTCATAAACTGAATGGTAAATGATATTATTATAGTATTTCTTCATCAAAAGAACCTAATACCTTTATTTACGCGTTTATAATGGCGAAATATTACCGTTTTGCAGTAGCTTTCTCAAAATAGTGTCTTTATGTTCAATATTGGTTAAGTATATGTATGTATATACATATATAGGGATCCTTAAAATTAGTTTATTATTTTTGTTATAACAAGTAATAATAATACATTTATTATATCACGAATTACTCTGAGTTAAAACACCTTAATTCTATATTATCTTATGCGTATATAACAGGTATAAATATGGAATAATAATAATAATATCCCATGTGTGAATAAACTTCTCTAACGTAAAATATATAATTTCGGAATTTCAACAGGAGGTAATTGTAATTAATTAGTGTACTTAATGAAAATATTAACGCCGTACATTTGTTAACATGGTTATTAGTTTTTGGTGTCATGAGTTAACATTATTATACATTGATTGGTTGTATCTTCTAACACTGTTATTATCCGTTTCTATGACGAATACACTGTTGCATTTTAAATGGAACAGAGGTAGCCAAATTGATTGGATCTAAGATCTACTACTTCTAGATTTTGCGGTCAATGAATTATTATACATATCCAGTACTACTTCATAAACTTAACATCGAATCATATTCCACATGAGGTATATTAAAATTATATTTTTCTTTGCCTTGCGACGATCGGCTGAACTAATAGTTGCGATCGACCGGTTGGACGCCCGTGGAATAGAACTATATTCAGATCTAGCGCTGAAATATTTTGTACAGATCAAAGCAAAATTAAGAACTTAAAAAAATAATGCTGGTATTATTTGTTAGAAATCTAGATAAAATTAAACCTACCGAACTGTTTAACAGTTTATTTTGTGTGATGTAAATATTGAATATAATTTATTTCACAACGCTTGAAACATTAAAATAAATATATTTATGATGTGATGTTCAAGTACGCCTAAATCTTTCTTTAATAACATTAAGGACTTACATAGATAAATCTGTAAGGCCAACTAACTCAGTTTTATTATAATGTAAGTACCTAATATTACAGGCACCATATTAACTTATGTGTTGTAAGTAGGCTATGACTGCCGTTCGAAATAAATCTATTGCCTTGGCCAATAATATTATTTGGAGTGTGCTGTAACGGTGATTTATCCCAAAATAAAACCAAAACAGATACCGATGTTAAGAAAAAAATTTTTGACGACATTTAGAATGCATTTTTTAAATTTGGATTTCTTAAATGTATACGTATACGTCAAAAACCAATTTTGGACCCGACGAAAAAGGCAAATGACAACTGTCGCTGACTAAACGAGACAACCGTCGTTAAGGTTGTTACCGAGTTTTGTTTGTGTGTCTGGCATAGAGCTGGAGTATGTATGGCACGGCTGAGCGGTTGATAGGTTATAATTAACTTCCGACTCGTAGTATTCTACCTCCTGCTCTATAGGTATCAGTAAATTTGTCGCTTTGGGCATGTAGCCGTCGGTATTGATATAATTCGGGTCTGAATTTGCCGGCAGACTAAGAACACTTTCCGGTCTATACTCTGCGTCTATAACCTGCTGTGTCATGTATGACGTTTCAAGAGACGAAATTGTGTCTATTGAAGAGTCTCCGGGAAGAGGAGTGATGCAACTATAGCTGGAAGCTAGAATATTTGCGGACTCAGGTCGAATATATGGAGACTGGGCATCAAACACTGCAGGGAATGTGGAGGGGGTTTCGTAGGTTCGAATCATGTTATATGGTGTCGGGGGTGAAGTTCTCGCTGTAGAATTGTTGTTTTTGACGCACGATGCCGCATGCAGTGATAACATATCTATCAGTTGTCTTTTCTGGACCTCTAAATCCTGCAAACCATAAAACAATACAATCTATAAATGCATTATCAGTACAGTTGTAGAGCCATGTTAGTTCGATTGAAGAAGTACCACACCCTCACAAAATATCGGCGTTACGTTACGTGGTAGTAGTTTCCTCTTCCTATATTTCCTTTTCCCTCCCATTGTTCCCATCCTTATACTAAGGTTCCCTGCAGTGCCCTTAGTATTTTGGATGACAACGAGCAGCGCTGATTACTTAACATCAGGTGGCCCACTTAACAGTGACACACTTAACAATGGCATACTTAACAGTGACACAAAAAAATCGTGCCTGTCTAATAAGCCTCAGTGAGCATTTAACCTGATAATACTATCATATACGACAATATGACACCCTGAATGGTGGCGAAACTAATGCTTATTGAGTCAACGGTCGCAAGTTTTATTTCCGCACCATAAGACCTACAAATATTTATTTCGAGTCTAGACGTCCCACCCATCCGCCTTCTATTTACTCCTCTAGGAATTTGAAGGTTCCATGCTTAACAACGAGACATATGGGATGTAAAAAAAATGTTTTAAATTAGTTCATTATATACTGTTTATATATGATTGGCAAAAAAGTAATTTCACACACAGATAATCAACTTTCTAGTTGGACTTTTAAAGTTTGTGATAACAAAATGAAATTCATAATTGAATTTAATCATTATATTAATATGTAAAAAAGTGTAATACATCACACAATAAATAAAAATCACATAAGATGTCTTGGATTTGTTCTTAACAAATCCATAGTTCGATATTTGGATTCCACACGAATTGAAACAAATTCACGTAACACAACTAATCAATATTTGCAATATGCATTTAAAACGTAGTGTTATTAGCCTTTTTTTGAAATAAAATACATAAACGATGAGATATGATTTGTTTACAATAATATTAAACGAAGATCATGGGTCAAGTATGATGAACTAGCAAGAACCGTATCTTAAGCTGAATTATATCATAAAAAGATCCGGAAGATGCTGAGTCTTTCAAAACGAAATTTTGATGACACATCCACCTTATAGCTTACATTGCATTATTGGATTATCATTAATATGGAAGTTTAAGAAACATTTTTAATGGTAAAAAATTCAGTAATAACTTTGACCTCGAAACACGCTTGGGTAAATTTTTGCTGATAAGGACTCGAAGATTTATGAGCACGATCATGAAAATACCTGAAATTTGTCAAAAAATCATCAAACTGAATAGCATAGATTTGATTGGTTGTAGTTTATTTTTAATGTAGAAAAAATAATAATTTTATTTTACACTAAAAATACGTTCTTGCCAACCATATATTATTATAATTGTGTAATTAATTACTATAATTGTGCTTATTGCTCTATAAAAATACATCAAAATAGATATTTAGTTGAAATGAAAAATACATTACTTTTAGTTGTGCTTTAAGATCAATATTCTGAGTCTCCAAAACTTCACTTTCATTAACAAGGTTTACTGTGCGCTCGCGTTTCTTCATTCTACACTTAGTAGCTGCTATTTTATTCCGCTCTCTTCTACGCCGCCTACGTTCCTCGTCTTCCGGGGTCAGCTGTTGAATAGTCAATTATTAAACATCACTTCTAACAATCTATGTGCAGGTATCATAACTTTTTATCGTTTTAATTAAGAAGTTAAGTCACGCCCGTCATCGCATTTG
>JASFAT010003937.1:0-179525 GCA_031353405.1 Baronia brevicornis | reverse complement strand
ACACCATCTAGCCGGGGGGCGTCCCACACTACGTTTACCGAGACACGGTCTCCACTCCAGCACTCGTCTGCTCCAACGATCGTCGGATCTCCGACAGATGTGACCAGCCCATTACCACTTAAGTTTGCTAATTTGAAAGGCTATGTCGGTGACTTTAGTTCACTGGCGGATTTGTTCATTCCGAAACATATCTACCAGAGAAACTCCGAGCATAGCTCTCTCCATAGCTCTCTGAGCGACTCTGAGCTTATGAAGCAGACGGACTGTCAGCGTCCACGTTTCGGCGCCATAGGAGAGTACGGGTAGGACACACTGGTCGAAGACTTTCGTCTTCAGGGTCTGAGGTATGGGCGACGAGAAGACCGGACGGAGTTTCCTAAATGCTGCCCAGCCTAACTGAATCCTTTTATCGGCTTCTTTCTCGAAGTTGTCTCCACCCAATTGCAAGACTTGCCCGAGGTAGATATACTCCTGGACAACTTCGAGAGTTTTACCACTGACGATGGTCGGTTGTGAATCCAGATGATCATTGACCATGACTTTAGTTTTATCAAAGTTCATGGTCAAACCAACTCGTCGAGAGCGATTCTGCCAAGATCACGATATCATCGGCGAAACGCAGGTTGAGATGTACTTACCGTTTACGTTTATGCCTCGTCCTTTCCAGTCTAGCGTCTTGAAAACGTCTTCCAGTGCATTAGTGAACAGTTTCGGGGATATGACATCCCCCTGTCTCACCCCGCGATACAACTGGATTTGTTTTGTTTGACTGCCCTGTACTCGAACGGACATCGTGGCGGCATTGTAAAGACATCTCAATACCTCGATGTATCGATGATCTACCTGGCACCGCTGCAAGGCTTCCATGACAGCCCAGGTCTCAATGGAGTCAAAGGCCTTCTCATAATCCACAAATGCTAAGCACAGGGGCTGATTATACTCGTTTGTTTTCTGTATAATTTGCCGGACTGTGTGAATGTGGTCTATGGTGCCGAATCCTCCTCGAAACCCAGCCTGCTCTGGGGGTTGAAACTCGTCAAGTCTTCGTGCGAGTCGATTGGTGATGACCCTCGAAAACAACTTATAGACATGGCTCAGGAGCGAGATGGGCCTATAGTTGCTGAGTAGCGTCTTATCCCCTTTTTTGTGGAATAAGACGACTATGCTCCTGTTCCATGCCCGAGGAGTTCTCCCATTCTGCACGACAGAATTGAATATTCTGCAGAGCTGTTTAAGCACGGGTCGACCTCCTGCTTTTAAGAGCTCCACAGTAATCCCGTCTTCGCCCGGGGCTTTTCCATTTTTAAGTTGTCCGAGGGCCAACACCGTCTCCTCGAGGGCAATATCTGGCAGCTCGTCGGTGTAGTGGCGGGAAAGCGTGGCTCTGGGATCATTGTAAACGGGTTCAGGTTATGGTGCATGAGAAGCGTATAGTTTGCCGAAGTCTTCGATCTCACCGAGAACCTCAGACTTCGACGTGAGTATTCTGCCATCCTGGGTTTTTAATTTTGTGAGGTGGCTTCTCCCAAGCTTTTGTGCAAATACTTTAGGGCCCTTGTGTCGCTCTATTGCTTCTTTAAATAGTATTAAGGTTTTAATTTTTATAAGTTATTGTATAAAAAGGTGTCATATAAAAAGTTTTTTTTTCTATTTCTATTTATAAAATTTTCTAGCTTATAGTGAAAGTCTTGTCAGAATTGGTAAAGATATCAAGATCAGCAAGTAAAGTTATTAAATAAATTGATTTGAGTATAAGTATCATGAAGATACGACAACCAGATGAGGAGGTTGACGGTTGTGATAAGATGCACTTGGGAGTGAAACTCCAAAACTGTATAATCAAGTTTTAACTTCATTTAAACATACACAAACATATTAAAATTAAATACTTCTTTGTTAATTTCAAAACCGAACATATCAAGCGATAAAAAATTAATGTAACCTAATATTTTTAATTTTCTTTGTAACCCTATATTTAAAACAAAAAAAAATAAAGTATTTTTTTTTTGTTACTGCGAGTTTCATAATTTTTTTTTGATAAATGCCTCTAACATATTTATAAATGTGGTAATGAAATTATTCCTTAGAACGACTAATATAAACAAAGCTTTTCGCTTTGGTTCAATGATTTTAGGCATTTAAAGTAGATGTATAATTTTTTTTTCATAAACGATAACACATGGAAGGGTAATAGATTTTCTTCTAGCCCTGCCATCTATCGGACATCTATGATATGTGTGATTTAAAGTTAGTATGTTAAATTGCTGGATTAAATTGTTAAATACTATAAGTAGTATAATTGTAAATATTTTTTATTTAATATTTCATAAAATATCACATTATTTATAATTCTATTTATATTAAATTTCGTGTCAAGGTATAGTGAGTAAACTTCGAACTAATTAAAGTTTTTGAAATCATCGTTTGGAAGCTTATTCTCATATTCGTTAAAAATAAACCCGCTAGATGGCGCTAACATTAACATTTCGCAAACAGTGTTTTTATTTTTTTATTATTTATTAAACTTAGCTTTATTTATTATAAAATTGGTTTGATTGAGATTGGTTTGTTTTGGAATGTATAAGGACTCTTCTAGTATAAATATTTTTATTATTTTCACATTTCCTTAAGCTAACATTGTAATTGCGTTCTCCGATACCTAATAGTATTGAAATATTTTACTAGAGGGCACAGTTCTTAACTATTATTTTTGTTATTTAAGTTTATATAAATATAATTGTTATTTTTTTATTTCATTAGTTACAGAAAAGTATAAAAATTAAATCAAATAAAATAACTAGGTCTACAGTAAGTGATATTTAATTTCACTCCTGGTACTGAGAATAATGTAAGAATGAACTTATCCTGCAATGAAAGGGGAATTTGTATGGGGATAGCATTGCGCTTGCGTAGAAGTTTTGAATTGCACCGCCCATTCGCTCTCTTTCTCTAATGCTTCTTTACCCTTCAATAACTCCTACAACATCATAACATCCTTGTACATTGTAGATATTTTCCGCTCTAATCGGGATTTTCTTAACACCTAGAAATGCGATTAGATTTTCATTTATCCCACCCATCCTCTATCCCCTTTAGGAAAATTTTTCAGGTGAACAACTATGGCTTACACGGCGTTTTGTATCATATATATTATGTTATCCTGGTACATTTTCTCGTAGCGCTGAAGCCTCAAACGATTTTCCGGCTACGGCGGCTACGAGCGTCCGCATTCCTTCCTACTAAGCGACGCCGCCGTTCGTAGCGACGTAACAATGAAATACTTGACTACCTTCGATTAAAATTTAAAACTATAGTCATTAACGTCATTGTCCTTTCTCTTTGAAATATTTTTAGAATAATGTTCATACATATAAAATAAATTTAGACTATTGTACAATATGTACATGTTTGTATGTAACAAATAAAAAATGAGACTCTGATATGTGTAGGTCTTGAACAATTTTCGTATTTTTCGTTCCAATTAAAAGTTTACGCAAAAATGCGTTACTTCACGTTTCAACAATTCATAATAATTACACTTATTTCTTTACGTCTACATTTAAATTCTTTGAATGTCATGTTCATAGTCAGCGAGCGTGCGTCCAACGTTTTCTTACAAAATATTTTGTACATAGTGTTTATAAATGAGCTAAAATTTAGCTTAAATATTCCTCACTCATGTGAATTATTTTAATTGACATCATCATCATGACATTTTATAAGCATATGGCTATGTTTACGGGATAAATAGGCTTCCTCTAAGGCGTGTGGTGGGTTAATATCCGAAATAGAAATGCCTATGCCTAGCAGTGGCACATATGTGGGCTGTAAAAAAAGGCGAACTACCTAGTCCGAGTTTCGGTTACCTGTATGCAGTTTTTCTCAGTCACCATGCGAAAATTGTCGTTCCGTCTAGCTGAAGGGCATCCTACACTATGATTGTCAAGTCGTGATCTTCGCTCCAGCATTCGTCTACACCAACGGCTGTCGGTTTTCCCACAAGCATGATCTGACTATAATATTTAGGCATATAGAAATTATTTAATTATTTTATTTTGCAAATATAGTTGTTAGCTTTTCAAAAAAATTAAAATAAAAATGTGTCCTAAGAAATTTAAACCATAAATTAAACTAGTGTTAGATAAACAAAATGAACAATGGCACATAAACCTAATGAATCGAATTCAAAAGCTCTTAAACTAGTTACCTTCAATTCTTAGAGATTCATCGAAGTGTTATAAGAGAAATGGCGTAAATCTTTAGCGTATTACAATCAACTAAAAATTTTATACCGTATGAAGATCGCTATATAAGCAGCAACGGCTCACGGTCTAAGTTCGAAGGATTGATTTCACTTACCTTACTTACTTAGCCCAAGGGGCTATACTATGTAAATTTAATAAAATATATACGCCTATTAAATATAATGAATGATATTTTTAATGAGTCCTTTCCCACGTTTAAAAACAAAATTAAAAATTTCATTGTTTTCTCTCATTATTCAGTTGATTTCTTATACGTATCGTTTTTTTTTTACATTTTATTACCAGTCCATGTTTTAACAATAAAGAAAAAATTAAATTATCCTAGTATGATTAATCCGGCCGGATCCAGCCGGATTGAAAGTGAGGCCGGATTGCAATCCTTAGAAGTCTTCCCTGGTCATTTTATAAATTAATGTGGCAAATAATCACTTCAGCCACCAGAGGTAATAAAAATGAATAGCATATCTAAAAAAGGAGCTAGGATTCCGTATATCGGTAAAAAAATTTGGGTTCTTTTATTTTACGAAAACCAACAACCCCGTTGCTTCATAGAATACGGGATAGCCCCATCACTTTAATGTAAACCGTTGTTGGTAGATTCAAGATTTTTATCATAAATACAAAAATCGCAAGAACATACATTCAAACTCAGAAAAAATACATGTACGCCATATAAATATATCCTAATTCGGGAATAAAACCTATAAACTTTGGTTATTAATTATTAGCTACAAATGTTTATATTTTTAGTCATTTATTGTATTTTTACTATGTCATTTATTGTTATTTATACGAGCTGGGTAACGTTGGATTTATACTAAGCACGTATGGCAGTGCTGGAACATGAGAGATGGCGAACTCGGTATAACACAATTAAAATTGGACGTTTACGGACATGTGTAAAGAACGGATGAAACCAGAACACCAAACTTTTACTGAATCGCAAACTGAACGGGCGAAGAAACCGACGCAGTCCAAAACTCAATTGTCAAGACGCAGTCGACCATGACGTTAAAACCCTCGGTGTGACGGATTGGTAGGAGATAACCAGACTTAGTTTCGATTGGAGGGATATTCTGGTCCAGGCCGTGGCTCACCCTCGGCTATAGCGCCTCTGATGATGATCGATGATTATAATCTAAACAAACGGTGTGCAACGCATCTGCAGAGTATCCGGTATTGAAGACATCTATGGGGAGAGCTGATTACTTACCATAAGACACACTTGCATTCCTTTATTATCATATAAAAAACGGTGTAGAATTTTCTATTCATGAAGTAAAATAAGTCATTTTTCCAAACCGTTATGTCCCGTCCCTTTACGTGATCCACCAATATCTTGCTCGGAGCACGTTCGATAAAAAAAAATGGAATAAAATTCCGTAAAAGTTTCGTTGAACTGTGAAACTCATTGTGAATTCGGAATCATAACTTGGCATAACATGACTTTTATGCTAAATTCAGACTTTGATAAGCAATATTTATTACTGGTTATGGCCCATCTATGAATTACGTCACGGTAAAGGGAAGGAGGGGTCAACAAAGTGTGACATCGAGTGACAAGAGAGGGATGAGTTTTAACCTTTGTGCTATTACACAAATGAGTTTAAAGTGCTATAACTTTGAACTCAAAATTCCAATGGCGGCTCCAAAAACATGAAATTACGGATGGCTCCTTACAAAACATCATAACTACTTTTTACATGACTTGTAATATTTATGGAACATAAAATATGATGCGGTGGTAACTTGTTCAGTCACAAACGGTTTCGAATGACCAATACAAGCAGCAATAGCTCAAATAGTTCGGTTTTACTCACTCACTCAACCACTCAACTGCTCAATATGTTTATTACTTTGCTGCTCAATTACTTAATTAATTTACTCAAATTGTGTCTTGGTCTCCGAAACGAAAATTTGAAACTAGTCACGATTTTCTGCGGTTTTTAGTGCTTTAGCTACTGCAAATCTGCGCACGGAATAACTTCACCGCTTATACCTGAGGCAAACGATTAGACTTTCACAAGACGGTAGTCCTTTATAGACTCTTTTGGCTCTGCAATCTACTCCAAACTTCTCTAATTGACTGAGCCAACGGAGTTTTCAATCAATTATAATTTATCTGAAAATAATACAAATATTTGCGGACGTGAATCCATCGTTCACAATTAAGTAAACATCATAAAAAGTTTTAGGGAGAGAAATGTTTGGTAAATTCTATTTTTAATGTATTACCCTTCAAACAAATTAATATTAATGATATGTGTATCATGATGGTAGCTTTTAGCAATTCCATTACATTGCACAAACAAGTTTAATTGATAAGAAATATGCTATTTTTTATTATTTATACGAGCTATTGTTCTCAATTACTCTTTTTTTGCCTAGTTTTTACATATCGTTTACGATAAGTTTATACTTATCGTCTCGCCTATTTCCCGTAGGGATAGGCAGAGACCACAGATATCCATTTGCTACGATCTCGGCATACTTTCCTTGCTTCCTCCACACTCATTACTGCCTGTTATGGGTATTCTTGACCTGGCCTTTTTGAAAATATTTTTAATAGAAAAATTACAGGCAAGAAAAATTACAAGTACTAAAAATCAAACGAACAGTCAATACCTTAATGGTAAATAATCACTGCCGTTCATTCGGAACACAATATAAATATCGATTCAAAAAAGCGAAAACGCTGTAAATGATACAGATGTCAATTTTTGTATTTGTATATTCAATTTGCGCAAATGCGAATCTGACAAAATACTGCATCGAATGGTTTGAGTTTTACAGCTCTACCACCAATAGAAAACTTTCTACAGCGTTGAAACTAACTGTTTTTGAGTGATCAGATACAATTTTTTCAGAAATCTTAAGTATTTTAACTATGAGGTGATTTTTCATTTTACGGTTTACTACGATTTCGCTTTCTGCATCATAATAGCTTTCCGGCCTTTTGTGGATACACATACATATGTATATATACATATTATTATTTTAGTGTTCATAATACCGTAGATGGTTATCTGGTATTTCTGAACAATAAATATATATTTTCTTTGTACTCTTAGGAAGTTGCGACTCTTTGGTAGGGAATTGCGACCGATTGTACGGTAGTGGACCGCCAACCATGAAGGTAGTTAGAATGTTTGTTTTAGGGCGGTTAGTCCCATGATGGAAATATTACATATTCCTGTATATTGTTAGAAACATGTGTGTGATGACTAGAGAAAATCTACTAAATTTGGATTTTTTATGGGATAGGATGAGATAGGCAATCGATGCCGCCCATAGGGAATGTGCATTTGCCGTGAGATTGAAGAAGGTGACCAGCAGTGGAATATTATAGTGGGATATATATGGGATATTTCACACGCCACTTTTCTGTGGAACCAGCTACCTTCAGCTATATTTTCGAACCGATATGAAATAGGCACCTTCAAAAAACAACCCTACATTGTATATTTCTTAAAGGCCGGTAACGTTTCTGCAATGCCTATGGTGCTGAGTAGGCGGCGTTGATTGCTTTACATCAGGTGAAGCGTCTGCTCGGATTCCTATCCCATAAAAAAACCCACCACGATTGTCGATTTCTGGAGGAATAAAAATTAATAAGTGAGCTTATCCAAGGCAAATTGGCGGGGCATCGAGACTTAGAATAAATATCTGTATATGCGAAATCTGCAATGGAGCTAGTAATTTATTTACTTATGGACCATCAAAGGGAGTTACATTCATAATATATTATTCTAAATAGTCCTAAAAACATACTTAAATGTAATCCTAATTATAAATGGATACAACATTAACATAAAGTGAAAGCAGAAAAATCAAATATTAAACAGACTTAAATGTTAGATTTAATACGGTATAATATATAATTTCATAATTTGTTCATTATAACAGTAATAACAATGAAAAAATTATGAATGAAAGATAAATAGCTAGTTAAATTTAGCCATTTATTTCAGGCTCTATTTGGAGCGAAAAGAAATAAAATTCCGTCACTTTTCCCCGCTATATTTTATTTAATTTCCAGAAAACACTTGCGAGCTGTAACGAAAGGTATTGTCAACAAAAACAATTTTCCGACACAAGGTTTATGTGGGAGCTCCCAAGGGCCTCTTGATAATAGTATTTTCTTTCGTTCGCCCGAACCAACGTCGATGAATTGCATTTTTTTTTTCTGTTGTATTAAATTACATCGTTCTTGTTGAACTATTCTATTGCCTTTCTTGATCAAAGATCAAAAATACAAACGAAAAATATTACTTGTAAAAGATTTTTATTTAAAAAATAAACCCTTCCAGAAGTACATATATGTGATAAGAAGATAGATTTTGAATATGTTACTGCGTTTCATAGTACGGTGAGTACGGTGAATATCGGGGCTGGAGACCCTTTTACCTTCCTTTTAGAAGAATTACATGATAGAGGAAGAATGAATTGAAAAGGAAAGATCCTTTTCAATTCATTCTTCCCCTATCATGTAATTCTTCTTCCTCTTCCATTATTCAAATACTTCTTATAGTTTATGCGTTGCCTAAAAGCATTTGCAGTGTTCTTAGTATTGCAGATTTACATAGGCGACCTTACCATCAGATAAACAAAATAAGCGTATGTTTTTATCATCCAGCGCTAAAAAAAGACTAGTTATTTTATTGTATAGGAAGGTCAACAAGCAAGTATACTTGATGAAAAGCAATCAACCCCGTGCATAGACAGAAGATTTGTTTGAAGGTTGTATTCGATCAACTTCAGATTCAAAATATAATGAAGGTCAGTTGCACTGAGTTATTGAGCTGGTAATACATCTTTGATGGTCATCTACCTATTCCGAAAATCGTCATGACGAAGTAAATGTCCAATCATACTTTACCCTTTATTTTCAATGCATTTATGGATGGATTTATGGATATACAAGCCACCTTAAGTTTTGAAATATTGATTTATATAATAAAATTTTCTTGATTGACAAAATCTTCTGATTATTCCAAATAGTTACATAGTAATACATTGTTTCTTAAAAAATGTTTATATTTTATTATTTAATAATAATTTTAAAAACAAAAGCGAACGATAGTTTCGCAGTTACAATAACTACGAGTATACAAAAGCAATATTCAGACCGTCTCATTTTATTATACGAACGTTTGCTAAAGGAAATAGGCCATATTAAAAGAAAATGTTAAGAATAATATGAATATATTTTCTTAGGTATTAAACTTTTGTGCAAAATTTAAAAAATAAAAAGGTTTATATAACAATTATGATAGAGTATTTCAAACTATATAGTTTTGTTGAAATAAACTAGATTATAGCCTTAGAATTGTAATATTTATAGCGATAAAACTATGATAGTGTACATGGGTCGACTCGACCTGGAAAATATTACACTCACACAGAATATAAACTTCAAGGGGAATAATTTTACTTTGTTACAACGTTGTGTGCATTACGCGTGATCTGGAGGCTCAAGTCTTATCCCCTTCGGTTAATTCTTCGCTCCCAATATTCGCATCCTTACTGTAAAGTAGGGACAGTTCTAAATATTGCAAATATTTGGAACAACGCTGGATACTGGCCTTTATGTGACTTGTTTGTCGCCATTTTAAGAAAAAAAAATAATATACAGATAAAATACACTAAATAAATATATTTTAACAAACACCATATACAAAAAAACTTAAATCTAATAGCAGTGCCATGGAGGGTCTTAAAGCGATTTCTTACAGACAACGTTTCTAATAATGCGCGGTCAAAATTGACATTGACCTTTGCATTAATTCAGAACAGGCTGAAACTTTACAGGCACGTAAGGGATAACACTCTTATGAAATCCTGAAAAGTTCTCATTGATCCGGTGTGTGCAAAAAATGTTATACAAGGTCATAGGTCGGTTTTTTGGATTTTTTGGCCAAACTGTTTAAGATAAAAATAGCTCAAATCAAATTATAGAGAATAGCTCACACTAAAATTGTAAATCTACTAAAATTGTCCTTATTTTTCGAAGACTTACCATTTCTTTCTTTTTCAGGATTTCATTAGAGTGGTGCCTTCATTATTTTTTTCACTTTCATAGAGTGGTGTCAGCTTGTTGTGAATTAATGCAAGGGTACCCCATGTTTTAGGCTAATTTGACCGGGTTATAACATAATAAATACATTTAAAAATATGCCATGGCTTATATTATCGTTATGTATTCTCTCTGAATTAAATTTAAAGATATTGCAAGATCCAAATCGGCTTATAGGTTAATTTTTTGATGATGATCTTTTACAAAATTTCCTCAATTTACTTTGACTCTTGTAAATACCGTATGTATTTTTCGCAGACGTAGATAATTAATATTGAAAGAAATTTTGTTATGTTAAAATTATCGACATCAAATTCTAGTGTAAACGTTTTTTTCCTAAAGTGCTTGTATTATTTGGTACAAGTAAAATGCCAAGAGAAATGTCAATGTCAAATGGCAACCACTCCAAGGTAGAATTGGTTATCAGAGGTCGAGTGACGAAAATATTTTCTATTATTTTTTTAATGTCATTTATTTCAAGTTTTTCATATTGATATCTGATTAGGTGTGATGTGTGGTATATGTCTCATATAAAATATCTACAGTAAAAGCTTCTTATTCGCGGGGATATATTCCGTAAATATGCCGCTAATATAGAAGCCATGAATATAGAATGGTAATATTAACAAATAATTTCTTTTTGTGCGAATGTAAGAACTGTGCCGTAATTTTTTACCCCTGAATAGGAAAGAACCAATTGGCTCAGTGGCGAGGCCCTCCGTCCGCGGAGTCAATGGTCGCGGGTTCGATCACTGAATCGGAATAAATATATGAATGGATTACAAACATTTATTCTGAGTCTGGTAACCCCGCCAATCTATAGTTGACAAGGGTGATGGGTTAACGTCCGTTCCTCCAGAAATGGAGAGGCCCGTGCTGAGCACTAGGACATATATGGGCTGTTAAAAAAAAAAGAAAATTGCTTATATGAAGATTTCAATGTAATGTTTTGAATGTATGACATTTCTTGTGTGATATTTTGTGTGAGATCGTTTTTTTCCCAAAAATTAGGTCTTTATTAATTGACCATCACGCGTGAATAGCTGTTTTTTTAATATTCTTTGAATAAATCTTCTGTTCTTAATAATAAATCTAATATAAGACTCTTGAGAAGTACTCAAATATGGAAGTATGAATGTGTGGTATTCACAAATTCGAGTAGGGCTATGGAATATTAAAATTCTTGGACGGCCGAACACACCGTCAAATATGTCATAATTAAACCAAACGAACCGACTATTTCCGTTATTAGCGGTTAAAGTTGGGGAACATTTTAGGGCGGTATTCGACTGATGCCGAAAATTGGTCCCAGGATATTTAAATACGAGTTAATAGAGTCTTATTTATTATTCTCATACAAATTTGACTAAAGTGGAATTAGGTTTAAATTAGAAATATAATAGTAAAAGAAACAAGCTCAGTTGGCGAAGCTTACGATCTTGTACGTCGTCCTTTCGTATCCAATGGACTATTGGAATGAACCATTTCCAAGTTCAAGCATTTATAATGCTTCGTTAGAATGGTTATCAATAATTCTAGTAATAATAAAATATTGGTAGTATTCTTTTTATATAAGAACACCGTTTATTTGAAACGGAACAATAAATTAAATGTATAAAAAAGATGAACAAATTATATACTAATTATATATAAGAACAAATTATATAATAATTTAATTTAAATTATAATAACATTACAAATATTTTTGTTATACATTTTATCAATGGTTATTGTAATAATTTATAAATTCCCGCCGCCGAATTCCACAACCGCACAACTCGCCGTAAAGAAAAATTTCATCCCCATCACCTGGATGAGTGGCGATATACTACGGTGCATTTTTCTCGCAACTTCTTTCCTCGCACCACCAGTTTGTGGAATCAGCTACCCTCGGCGGTCTTTCCGAACCGTTACGACATTGGAACCTTCAAAAAACAACACTTCCGCGACTCCTACGGTGTCGCGGTTGTCTGTGGGCGGCGTTGATTGCTTTCCATCAGGCGACACGCTTGCTCGTTTGCCCTCCTATCCCATAAAAAAAATTGTTTATTGATATTAAAGAATAATGGATTTCAGCAAATTAACGCCCGACTTCATTAATCATAATATACTATTATAAAGAAAACCTTAAAAATATCTGGCAGTAAAAAGCGAGGAGTATAAAAGTTCTACGTGCATGCACTGAAACGTTATTTTCATGCTGAAATAAAAATTGATAGGCAAACGAAGGATTTTATGACGTCATGATTTTATCTCATAAAATATTTACGCCGTGGATATGATATCAGTGTGACAATTGTATTCGTTAACCTAGAAAGGTATTACGTATTTAAAAATATAGTAAAATTAGCATTACATACATACATATCGTCACGCCTATCTCCCGTAGTAGTTGGTAGAGACCACAGATCTCCATCCGCTACGATCCTGGCACACCCTTCCTGCTTCCTCCACACTCATCCATCTTTTCATCCATCCTTCCTCTTACATTCAGCGTAGCGAAACGAATCTCTATAAGTCACTTTTCGCCCTCGTGGCAATCAGGACGTGACCGGTGGTGAACCACGTCGCCGTCATTTTTAACAAATTCTAATAAACCTATTAGTTAGATAGAATTCGTCATAGTGAATCCCACGAGCCACAAGGGAGGATGGAAGTCAACTTCAGCATTAGCATTAAAAATAACTGTAAAATGAAATCCCTGTATAAATGTAATAAAAAAATTCTTTACATTTTCATATGAGGTATGGCTTTAGGTTAATGTCGAAATTTAAAACGATAAATTAAAGAGGCGATTCATAAGATATTGTGATCTTTGACTGAAACATAATATAATACTTACAGATACATGTATATCTATCCGCCTTGGACTAGCGTGGTAGGTTAATGTCCATTCCTCTAGAGATTGGCTAACAAGGACATATACATACCAGGCTGTTAAAAAGCATATAATTATATAAACTGGGTGATCATATCTCTTATTTGATATACTATTTCTAGTCTATCATCTACATTATATATTACAAATCGAAACATGATATATTTTTTTTCTAATATATTTTTTGGGAGTAATACGTAAAACACGGCAGAGGGATTTGACCAACGGTCGAGATCATGTTCCCGTGAAATGAGTTCCGATATAAATATCGAAAATAATGGACGTCGTTAGAAATTCCAGGAGCACAGTAGTACCTTAAACGCCAAATTAGGAGTTGTCAGCGGGGGTTCTTGTCCTGACGACGTAATATAAGTCCTCAGTAATGAAGTTTTCATGTCATGTGTCATCTTAAATAAAACAAATTACTTTATTAGGTTCATAATGTAAAAGTCTTAGGTGTTAACCTACAGTAAAAGTTGAAAAAAATAATCATTGGAAAGAACGCAAAGGTTATAATTTTCCCGCCAACGTACAAAATGCCGTTGTGTTTTTATTTCATTGTCGTTATCTCGTGTTATTATCAGTTATATCGTTGAATTCTGGTGGTCTATAGTAAAATACAATTCGTTTGAGCCGTATTACTCAAGAGATATGAAATATATGCGTGTATCGTTACTTATTAGGTTAATTGCAAAACTAAAGTTAGATGACAAGGACGTAAGGTGAAAAGTTGATTAATATACTCGTATTTCATGATACATGTTATAATATTTTACGTGAATACAGTCATAATTGTTATAGGAAGAAAAAGAACGAATAGGCATTTTCAAAGCACACATTTTGAGTTCTATCAAATTTATATTTCTGCCATAGTCGCCTCATAGGACACTAAATGAAAGAAATGTGATATCCCAAAACTCTAGACCGAGAAGCACACAGCAAGAAAATTATTTTACGTGTGGAGGGAGACAGTAATTAATCTTTTACGGACGAGGATTTCTTCGTCCGAGTGAGATAGCAGGACAAGTCAGTAAAAAATTGAAAATAGAGATAAAATATAAATAGGTGAGAAACCTTTTTAAGAATCAATTATGCGATATGATATGATTATGCGATATGAGGTAACTAAAGGCAACATGATCACCGACTGTCACCTTTCCATCGTCACTCGTCCCTCCGCGAGAAATGCCGTGTCGATCGAGAGTCGCCTTTCGGCCGCAAAACGTTAATAACTTTTCACTTTATTTTAGCACGCGTATATATTGATTAAGATGATTAATGGAGTCAGACGTTACTTTGCGGAAACCTATTACTATGTGGACAGTTAGAACTTTTACTTAGCTAGGATCCGCGTCAAGCAAACAAAAACAGAAAAATAATAATGTGTGTTTTTACTGGAAGAAACTTTGCGGAAATCCATTACTATTATAAGTTTAAGTTCGTAAATAGCCAAGTTAGTTTAAGTTCCCCGTAAATCCACTTCTAGCAGTAAAACACACATTATTATTATTCTGTTTTTGTTTGCTTGTTCGCGGATCTGTAGTATATGTGATAAATTTTAAATAATTCCATACGCAATCACAATGCACGATTTAACGTGACAGCGCTTAAAGCTTACACCTTGAACAACTTTCTATATTTTTAGTTTCATTGAGCAAGAGTTATTTTCTCCGTCATACATACATATGCCATACATTAAGCATCGCGTTTTATTAAATACGATGAAACCCCACATAAAGAATATTCTTTGCGTCTGTCTATAAATTATTCATAGCGAGACGAACTGCACTCATTGCATTGCAGTCTGCTAACCCGATGTTATGCAAATTGTTTTTTTTATGTTAAATTCACTGTACCATGTCTGTTCTTACAAAGAAAACTTCATCTTTATTACAAACGTCTACGTAATAAAATTCTTAATACCGATTCACAGACTACAGATAGCTTAAACCGGTGGGTTTGGTTGCGAGAAATTTTTCACGGGAGATCCTTTCAAAACGTAAGGGCAAAATACGAAAAATATTTTGGAAACTTTTTTTATGGGATAGGAAGGCAAACGAGCAGGTCTGTCACCGGATGGAAAACAATCGCCACCAACATAGACATCCACAGCGCCATAGGCAGTGCAGACGCGTTGCCGACCTTTGAGGAAAGTGACATTTTGGGTGTAGGAGTGGGAAGGGGAGGGGAAGTGGGAGGAGGAGAATGTTGGGCCTCCGAAACTTACTAATTAATGGATTTAATACAAGACACGACAAGCAATGATGTTGTATTGATTTAGCGTCACCAAAGCATCTTTGGCACCCATGTGGCAATTATGGGCAAATTTGGCTATATTTGAAGAGGCCTATCATAATTAGTGATTTGTTTATGATATCGATAATAATATTATCTGACCCTGTTTACCATCATCATCTCAATTATGTGCATGCAGTGGACTGGATCCACTGCATGCACATAAGTCTTTCCCAAGGCATCTTTGGCTACTAGCATCTAGTGTCTGCCAGCCAACCTGCACAAATCGAACGCAAACAACGCTTTTAAAATAAATACCATATAAAGTTCAACGTTTTACACTAACGATATAACTCATTTATTACGTTAACTATCGCGATTTAAAGTTAAATTAACATGTTAACAACTTATATAAGTTTCGAGTGTGGGAGGGGGGAGCACAACCTCGATAAGAACGTGAAGTTAAGAGTACGCTATACAAGATGTTCTGAAAATCATTTTAGAGTAGAATAAATAAATCTACGGTTCTCAAACTTTTTTACACAGCCACGCACTTATATATTTTTACAAATTCCCGACACCCCTACTAGCAAATAACTTACATGTAAAATTTTTGATAGTTGAAAGTAAGTATATTTACATTTATTAAATCATACATCATTAATATATTAAACGTATTTTTTGTTGCTTAAGAATATTTACAAAAACATAATGTAAGAAGTAAATCCAAATCTCGCGAAAAACTCGAAAGGGGCTTGTGACCCACCAACTGGTGGTTGAGAACCGCTGAAATAAACTACCTAAAACAGTTAATTGTTTGCGGTTATTAGTCTAGTTGATTGTGGCAAGGAAAAAAGATACATTTTTAATATATTAAGAGATTCAGTGATTATTATTGTAAAATTATTATTATTACCTTACAACATATAACATCTGACTGGAAATGCCACCTCATATAACATTTGAATGGGACATCCAAAAAGAGCGTCCTCCGAAGCCGAAAATCTTACACGTGTAAATTTGATAAGAGCGAAATGTACGGAGCGTTATTATTATTACTTTACAACATATAACATTTGAATGGGAATGCCACCTCATATAACATTTGAATGGGACATCCAAAAAGAGCGTCCTTCGAAGCCGAAAATCTTACACGTGTAAATTTGATAAGAGCGAAAGTAAGAGGAAAACAGGTAATTGTATTAAGGACACTTTTGCCTTGTAATGATATCTTTGAAAATAGGAAGAAATTGATTATTCGATGCCAAGATGAAGAGTTCGCTTACGACGTCAAAGGTTGCGGGTACGATTCTCTATTAGGGGGGCTTTGTCTAATGTCCATTCCTTCACAAGTAGGGAGACCAATACGGTCTGTGTAAAAAAAAGGTAAAGAGAACCATCTCAACTATGTCATACGTACATACAAATTGTATTCAACGTTCGGTTTATTTCAACTTTCGTGTTTGTAAGAATTTGCAAGTCAACGTCAGGCATTCTCTTTGTTGAAAAGTTTTTTCTTTTATACACTTAGAAACTGTACTCCCAAGACTGTTTAAAATTTCTTTTGAATGTTTGGTTCCTCGAAAGACTGACAACTTCACTTGTATGTTGAAATAAAAAAATGAATTCAAAAGAAAACATTATACAATGTCTTTTCTT
Organism: Baronia brevicornis; assembly: GCA_031353405.1. Taxonomy (NCBI): domain Eukaryota; kingdom Metazoa; phylum Arthropoda; class Insecta; order Lepidoptera; family Papilionidae; genus Baronia; species Baronia brevicornis. The sequence goes on along the minus strand of JASFAT010003937.1, from coordinate 162,412 downwards.
TTCTATTAGAAATATTTTAGGTAATAAACATATTATTTAAACAAATATTTTAATGCAAAATAAGGACATCACAGTTAAATAACATAATAAAACTAATTCTTGTCCAGCAAAGCATTCCTCAACACAAGGAATTTTCACTCGACGCAAAATAAAGTGCGCGTAATAGTTTAGACAGTTTCCGCGCAGTATAATATTTCACTAGAATACGAGGACATTAGTAACGATCCTTCTTTCGATAGTAGTTTAAAGACGTATCACGATTCTACAAGCAGGCAAACTATCAGGTATAGCTAAGATATGTAATTGATTACTCAGCAATTTATCTCTTATCTTTTTCAAAGAAGATGAGTTATGTTTTGGCTTCTTCTTACAACTGACTCTCCGATAGAGATGGCAGTCAATTCGGTCTTAAGAGAGGCGGAACAGTTGTATTTCGAAAATGAAACCATTGGTTTTAAATGTGCAATCTAATATATTTTTTTATAATAACTGATTCGAAATTAATATTTTGATTTTGGTTTATGCAAAAAAAGGCATTTAGTCCAAGTTGGTATTTGGTTCATTATTAAAATTTTATTATTTATTAAACGTTATGAACAGAAAATTCTAGAAAGGTGCAAGAGAGGAAGAACAAGAAGAAAGTTTAAAAACCAAGAAAATAAAGGGCAGGGTACAGAAAATTGACTGAATCCAGCTTAGGGTCGAAAAAATGACAAGCGTCAGATCGAAAAAGAGCGTGGTATTTTTCGATCTGACGCTTAAGTTATGGGTAGATGGACATTTATTCCAAAATTTTATCACCCCCAGGTACACGGTAGACTTTTCTTACGATAAACTAATCATATTAGCAAAAAAATACATATTTACGATAACAGAAGTCAAAATACTTTATTAAATACGTCCCGAGTTTATTCGAAGAACTTTCTTTGTGTTTGATTGTGAATTATTCATGAGGAGACGCAATGCACTTATTGCATTGTTCGCTGGAGATTGAATGCCTCGTGAACCTGGATCACTGTCTCTTCAAGGATCGACGTACCATTTATTCTAGCAGCTATTTACATATAAAACTATAATATGCCCAACGAAAAGTATATAGGTTTTGTTAGTTATTATCATTTTGGAGTCGCATTGTTTATAAATGAATGTTTGAGCTAAAAATTACTGTGACGATCAATTGGGTGGCAGGGCTGTCTTACTGGATCAATGGTCGCGGATTCAATCTTCGCATCGGCATACATGTATTTATTTCGAGTCTGGCTAGCCCGCCAATCCGTATCACACATTCGCCGGTTGTATGTGCATGTACTTTATACTATTAAATGATGTATTATAAACATGTGGTATGTTTACAGCGATGATTATATTTAATAGATTAATCAACATAGTTCTAAATAAAAAAATAACGATTATAATTTATTCCAATTATTCAAAAATTTATAAATATTTGGTAACATTTTAATAATAAAATAAATTTGGCGTCAGTGTGGAGTCTTGTTTCATACAAAGGGAGGTTATAAATTTAAAACAATATTTGCAATATTTTGAATGATACATTTAATTTTTGTTTTAGCCTTGGAGAAAGAACAAGTGCAGATAGCAATCATAGCGTGATTTTTTTTATGTGGGCGACACCTTTTTGTTTAATACAATTGTATGTGTTTTTAAATTGTTGTTAAAAATATACTTCTTCAACTAAGTCTTGAGTATCACTGAAAACGTTTTGAATCAAAAATCTAATTATTAATAGTATTTTTGAGAAAAAGACGGCGTAATAGACGGGCGTTAACGTGAAAAATGTAACGTCATTAAGTCTTATTTGAACAATGATAGAGTTTTTTTTTCACAGCCCGTATATGTCCCACTTCTGAGCACGGGCTTTGCATTTCTGGAGGAACAGACATTAACCCATCACCCATGACCAATGCGGATTGGCGGGGTTAACAGACTCGGAATAAATATCTGTAGGCCACACATATACATATATATTTATTCCGAGCAGAGATTGAACCCGCTATCATTGACTCTGTGGGAGGAGTCTCCGCCACAGCTAATTGGTCGTCATTGCGTTATATATGGCTTTATTTTTCTAATGCTCACTTCACTTGGTTAAGGTTTTAATTGGTAATTATATTCCATACATGCACTTTTTAAGGCCTTTAAAGTATCAACAGCTCAATAGAAGAATCGGGATTACGATTTGGTGTCGTAAGTTCTATTGCTCCATTAGGCTGTTGATGTTATATTAAAACATAGGTAGTTTTCTTTAAAAAAGACTAGCAACATATCTGAGATGCATCCGGCGTTGAGGACATATGTGGACGGCGGTGAAAAAACAAGCCGTATTCGAAAATTAAAGCCAAGTTTATACTTCATTAGATCAATGAAATGTAATTGCTCCATTGATGAAAAGCTTGTCTATGATTTTCGTAATCGTGATATACAAATTATATAATTATGTACACTAATGGGTTCGATTCCTATATTACCATCATGTGTATGGTTTACGTATATTTTCTTTTGTGTTTGTGTGTTTGTCCATGTGTGTCATTCATTATACAGGTGTTTACGATATTCGAAATCCGAATGCAAAATTAATTGAATTATAAAGAATACTATTTTTTAAAATATCCTTCAAAAAGCGCTTCGTCATGGGGCTGTAAATAACGGACGCCATTAGAAATTCCTGTCCACGGCAGCACTTTAAATGCCAAATCAGGCATATCGTCAGCGGAGCGTTTGGTGCGTGGATATAAAATACGTGGTTCCATGATGACTTTTTTATGACATTTTTACGGTTAGCAGCAATAAAACGAATTATAGAATATCGTTTCAACAGCGTATGAAAGTCTTATGAGCTACATATATTCTTCAATATGCAGTCTTTATTATAAACATATATTTTTTGTTAACTATATAACGTTGTCCCTTGTCAAGGAAATGTTTTGAATTATAATGGAACTAATACTTACGAGTTCTATTTAATTTATATAATACTAGCAATTTTTATTTTTTATGGGATAAAAAGGCAAACGAACAGGCGTGTCATCTGATGGAAAGCAATCAACGCCGCCCATAAACATCCGCAGTGCCATAGGCAGTACAGAAGCGTTGCTGCCCTTTCAGGAAAGTGTCATTATTAGAGGAGAGGAGGGAGAGGAGAGGAGGGGAGGGGAGGGGAGGGGATGTGGTTGGGTCTCCAGAACTCAACCGCACACCAGACGAAGCGTGGTAGCTAAGCTACTACTCATACGCCGGTTTTCTTTGGTTTATATTTCTAGGATTATTGTAAACCATTCTACTATAACGTGCCAGCCATACTTATACGGCAACACACGGGATCTTTAGGGGGTTTTTATCTTCGATGTAATTAAAATTTTCCAAATGAAAATTATTTATTAATGTACCACTGTACATTTTATATTAATTACATATTTTTAATAATATTCTTATATTACATTTTATATTAATGAATTTCAATTTACATTTTATATTTAATCTCTATTTCTTATGGCGGAAAAGTGACATGTCAATCAATGGACGTCAGTCGAACTAATCTTATTGTTTTTATGAAACAATTTATTTATTTTTATTTTAAATTTTAAAATTACGAATGTTAAAAGAAGTAATATAAACTAAAAGGTTTTAATACATACATTCAAATAAAAAGTTTTAATACATTAGTGATACATTTATCAATCACTACAGTATCTAGGTTAGTCGGTAGCAAAATTCATATCAAAATGTAATCGTTCAATGATTAAATTGAACCCACAACGTTAAATAGTACAATTCGCACCCAATTTGTGTTGCGAACGAACTTTATCTTTACGGGATTGGAAATCAAACGATCATGTCAAATTAAGTGCGTCGCCTGACAAAAAGCAACCATGGTCGCGTTTAAACATTGACAACACCAGAATAGCAGAAGCGTTGGGAAAATTCTAGCACCAAGGCGATAATTATATCATTGTATACCTGTATGTCATTAAATCTAAAAACATTAAAAACTTAAAACACTTAAGACAGTAGTAGAGCCTTACCATAAAAGATTTTCTTAGCGAAAAGGTTTAGACAAAAATCTTCTAAATGTCAATTTCTTTTGTTATTTTTTTTTGTCTGCAGCATAAATTCGCTGACTTATCCGGCGAAGAAAATACTTTTCTAGGAAAGTTCATGAGTTGTACGAACACAACTCATTTTCTCCTTCTTTAGTTTCCTTTTTTCCTCCCATGATTTTCCTCTTTTATTCCCATTATTCACGCCATATCCTAAGGTAATGGCAAGGGTGATAACTTATCTTTAGATTATCTATTTACTCTATTGCCTACCTATCCCACAAAAAAAAGTATTTAAATGTTTTTTACTATTTTAGATGAAATACAAAAGAAAGGGGTGAGGGATAAGAGGAAAAAAGTTTAAGCCTTTAGGCGTTTTCAATACATAATGTCAAGGCTTATAAACTTTGAAGCAAAGGTCAATCCTTTCAAACGATAGTAGTCAAAAGTTAGAAAACAATGTGCTAATTGGTTCGTAGAAGGGATTTAGGGGCTTATCTATAACGTAGGATGACCTACGCGGTACGCGGTTGAACATAGTTTATCAAGGTTAGTAAATGTGCGTGGGAAAAAAGACGACAAACTTAAATTATATACTTTATTTTTTAAAGTTTTCTACGAATTTTTCCATTGAATCTTTCACACAAGATAGTTTTTTGTAATCTATAAATACAACCGTGGCCAAAAGTATTGAGCACCCATGGTATAGCTCATAGAATACGTCTCTATTATAAGGTTCTCTGAACTAAGTTTGTATCATTTGGGCATATTGACGAAATATCTCCACATGTAACAAACCAAACCACTAATAATGCGCTATATCACTGGATATGTATACAACGAGCGGAAGTAGCAAGTGATAAATAAATATACCAATGTCAAAATGACAAATTTTATTATGCCAGGTATTTTATTGCTGATTACGGTCTGGTTAATTGGTTTTTATGACTCCTTGGGGACAGACTAGTTAATCCTTAAACAATGGGCTTTGTTTTTCGTTCCCCATTTGTACGCGTGCATAATTTATAGGGTGCTCAATACCTTTGGCCAAGGCTGTATAATATATTCGAAACAAAACAAAAAATCTTTTAAAACATTAGTTTTTAGGTATTTGGGTGTAGTTTGTCTATTATAAACATTGTAATGAATTATCCTTCTATGGTGTTGTTAAAAAAAATTGTATTCCATAAGTTTTTTGTGTTTGAGCACACACTTAAATATATTTCCGCAATCTGTCAGTCAATTTTTACGATACATCGTTGTGCAAAATATACACTTTTTTATTATTGATAGTCAAATTCTACGAATAGAAGTGGTCCGGAAAATTTAATTTCTCAAATGTCTGTAGCAAATCCGGGAAAATTAAAGCACTGACAAAACTATGTATTCTTTGACGCAGAAAAATATTTGCTTTACTTCAAGCATTCAAATAAAGATTTTTCATAGTAGAGCATTAAGTCGTCATATTTATCAAATACATCGCTAGCTCCTACAAATAATTTTCTTTTTATTTGAATATAAATTATTCATAGGACGATGCGAAGTGGATTGTTTGAAGTTTTTCTTTCTTTCATTTAATGCAATGTCCTTTTGAAAATCGAATGTTGACTCAGATCATTTAAATTGTGATCACAAGATGTCGCTTTTTATTACTGTAGCAACAAATTAAGGGAATACTCTTTTTTATTTATTTATCGACCATCAACAGGAGATACATTCATAAGATATTTTTCCAAATAGTTCTAAACATATTTAAATGTAATCCTAATTATAGATGGATACAACATTTACATAAAGTGAAAGCAGACAAATCATGTGTTTGTGATACAGTTCATACAATGATCGAAGCGGGGCATTTATATATATATATATATATATATATATATATATATATATATATATATATATATATATATATATATATATATATATATATATATATATATATATATATATATATATATATATATATATATAGGAAATATATATATATATTTCCTTGCGAAATAAACTAAAATTTTGCACCCATGCATGTACTCTGGGTGAGGACTGACATGAGGACTTAATATGTTCCAGTGGAGATATTAAGTAATAAGAGATCTTTTAGATCTCTTAACATATTTTTAAGGGATTTCTCACTTTGTGTGAGCGACGTCTATTTTTTACAATAAAATTGATATCTTTTTTTATTTACTTTTGTTTGTATTTCATTTCTGCATGCAAAAATATAAAAATAGAGAAACCAATTTTTGTAATAAGAAATAGATTGGATCTAGTACGATTAGGTCTCATACTACAATGAAGGTCGGTTAAAAAATTCTCATAGATCTCAAACTTTCTACCAGAGCGTTCTTAAAAATAGCAACGCAGTGAAAGTGTTAATGAAGGCTTAGTTAAGCTTAATTTTCAAAACTATCCGATTTGTGGCGATCCGTCTCGTTATTTATATAATTTTCGTAGTCGCCGTGATTGAATTGAAGACCGAATCAGCTTCTATTAGAGATGAGATGTCGTGCAAAATTGCTACTACATTTGTCATACCGCGTCCAGCGTTCGTCTACATCTGCATGGTGGTCGGCTCTCCAACACATGTGGGTAGCTCATTGCTACTTCAGTTTGCAAACACAAAGAGCTACACCGATAACTTTGTTCTCCGGGGTATTTCTTCATTTATGTCATATTCATCGTTTTATTTCCAGCTTTTTCAACCAGTCTCCAACCGCATGATTTTCATTATACCGCCAAATATGTATTGTTTTTCCTTTATATTGCAACCTATATATGTAACTTTGTGATGTCGGAATAAATAATTATTTATTATGAATTCTCGCTAAGAATGTAACCATAAATAAATTTTAAATTTAAATTCATATCGTGGTTTATCGTTAAGTAAAATATATATTCTATAAAACTTATTTGAAAGTTGCTTTCAGTCCCTTTGTAGAAGTTTCTTCGTATCCCCAGAGAGTATGTATTTAGCGGTGAATAGACGTTGCTAGTAAAAGAGCTCCAATAGTTTTCTATGTATTTATTATATTTTGTTTCTATCCAGCGCTCCAATGAACTCGCAAAAATGTTCACATGAATAACGTCAGGTGAGATAAATTATTTTCCGCCTTTTTGAATGCGGCCTCAATGGATTTTTGTAGTGAGTGTATAAATTGTTCAATATAAAATATTATAAAAATATATTTTTTTGTATATAACTTATTATTGTATGTTTTTTTAATATCATGTTCAATCCTTTTTTTATGGAATAGGAAGATAAACAAGCAAACGCGTCGCCTGATGAAAAGCAATCAACGCCCATAGACAACCGCGACACCGCAGGAGTCACGGAATTGTTGCCGGCCTTTTTATGAAGTTCCTATGACGATAACTTGTCAACTGATAAATCTTAAATATCTTTTATTGGCTTTTTATTGTGAAATATAAGTGTCATGACCTGGTCATATTTCTAATCTTGTTAATTAGATGTCAATGTAACCGAATCGGCTAAAAGGGAAGAGAACTGCAGTAAAAACAAGAAAACTAGATAAACACATAGATTTTTTATAAGGATAGAAGGCTTAGTGAATGAGTAAAATATTATATATAGCAAAAGAACAAATAACTATAAGAAACACAAAAAGGATAATTAAGCTTATTTATCGTTTAGCCTTTACCTTCGTCAATGGCACGGTATCTAATATCGACTAATTTTGGAAGTAGTGACGTAGGGATACAGTTTCTAATTAGCAGGGTCGGCTTTTCGATGAGAGACTAAAGAAGCGATTTATTTTTTTTTTACTTTTAGAAATAAAATTAAATATAAAATTTGTTGTGAGCCCATTAAACCTTACTATTTGGACAGTCAAAAGTTTTACTTAGCTAAGATCCGCGACAAACAAAACAATAACAGAAAATTAATAATGTGTGTTTTTTGCGTTGGATGAAGTGGATTTATTAGGAACTTAAACCAAAAACTTACCGAAAATCGGCCATAAATTGTCCACCCACCAACCACTATACACAACACAAAACACACATTACCACTTTCCATCTTGTAAACGACACGTGTTTCGCCCTAACACGAGGCATCTTCAGGGATAGTAGACTCTACGGAAGACAACCGAAAAGTCTTCCGTAGAGTCTACTATACTTTTCGGTTTACGGTAACACACATTATCAATTTTCTGTTATTGTTTTGTATGTCGCGGATCCTAGCTAAGTAAAACTTTTGACTGTCCACATAGTGATGGATTTCCGCAAAGTAACGCCTGACTCCATTAATAACAACCTTACTATTTGTTTTTACTTTTAGTGTAATTACTTATTTTATTTTTACCTCGTGACTTCGCCTTGGACAAAAATGGTAGGTTTATCACCATTCCTCCAGAAATCGGGAGGCTCTGTACCCAATTATGGGACATATGTAAATATATAGGGTACGAAAAAAAAATGTTTTTTCATGTAACGTTGATTTTGATTTTTTTAGAATCATTTTGTAATTTCTGTTTACAAATTATATGAATTTTAAATAAATAAAAGTAAGAAAATCAGTTCCAGCTTATTCCCCTAAGGTGTTATATTCATAGAAAACTCCGAACTGCTTGATGAATGGGATAAAGTTTAGAAGAATCAGGTACAACAAATTGAGACGTTTTTAAAAGTATTTCTATAGTAATAGTGTTTTAAAAGGCCGTGAAAGTGATTTTTGGTTAAAAAAATAGAATTAAAAAAAAAATTGTTCACTGCCGAGTTTAGAGTGGCTTTATTTAAATGATGATGATGATGATGGATGTTTCTCAGAGCATTCACCGAAATGAATTCGATACAGTACGCAGAGCATCTCTCTGCGTACTGTATCGAATTCATTACGGTATCATCATACATCTTTGCGTGCTGTATTTTCCCTTATACTACACCAAAGAGAAGAAATCAGGTGCCCTTATTCTAGTAATATCAATTCTTTTAATATTACTAGAATTCTTATTAACCACTCCAACTAAACATTATGTGGTTCGTGTTCGAAAAAATAGTTCACATAATAGTCCAATGATCGATTAAAAAAGTGGCTTAAATTCATTAAATGTATTTTATTTTCTGCAGGTAAGGGAGTAACTAAATCAACGGCCCGAAAGTTACGCCAGTGATACAATAAGAGAACTCGATCGATGTTTGAAGGTGCAGTATTTAAAATAGATATATTTGTAATTATTGTTAATCTTCGATATAAATCAGCATTAAAATATGAAAAAGCTTAAGCAAGAATAGATGACGAAAACGAAGAAGAAGAATATTATTAACGATGATCATAAATAAAAGAAGACGAAAAAAGAAGAAGAATAATATTAATGATGATGAATGAGTTGATCATTATGTGACCAAAACATTTTTCTTAAGTAAACAACTAAGGTCATCTAAGTATCTATAACTTTGTATGAAGGGTAATATAGCAATAAAATTAATTCTGTTCTCACAGTCAAAAGTGGTGTTTCTTTTTTAACAGGTTATGGGTTCCAGACCCATAAGGTTAATGTTTTTATTGTTACTACTGTTGACGACGAACTATATAGCTGGTGTTCCTCAAGCAATACATATGATGATGAAGAAGAAGAAAAATCAATTGATTTGAAAAAAATTTAGTAGCTTAACATAAAACATCTTGAGGGTACAATTTTACTAACACGCATAACGTCCTCTTAAAATCTATCGCGTCGATATTTCGAAGTATCACAAAAAAAATTCGACTTAGAATTATATCGTTATTAAAATTGTAAAATACGTATTATACTATTTAATAGCATCATAATTCTTCATCGCAAAATTTTATGTGGCGGTTTGTTCTTTAAGATCTATTTTATTAGGAGCTCATTAAAATTCTCTGCTATGTTATAAGCTGTTACATACCTGTTCAAGTGTCGGTGATACTTTGAAATAATTTACTCCACATCAAAAGCTAATTCCTAATCGGTATAAACAAGTAAAAACAACAACAACAACAATAAACAATAAGTCCATAATTCATGGAGTCAGGCGTTACTTTGCGGAAATCCATCACTATGTGGACAGTCAAAAGTTTTACTTAACTAAGATCCGCGACAAGCAAACAATAACAGAAAATTAATAATGTGTGTTTTTCTGCTGCATGAAGTGGATTAATTTGGAACTTAAACCAAAAACTTACCGAAAATCGGCCAGCAACTCTCCACCCACCACTATACACAACACCAAACACACACTACTACTTTTCCACCTTGTAAACGAACACGTCATCCAGCAGGAAAATACATATATTTTCTGTTATTGTTTGCTTATCGTGGATCTTAGCTAAGTAAAACTTTTGACTGTCCACCTAATAACTCCATTCGCAGAGACAACAATGAATGGTGGGATCATCATGCTTCATGAAGGAGATCTAATACGCGAGGTTTATTATAATTCGAATCATAATAAAATTTTACATATCAAATAGGCCGTGTATTTTATAAATTCTCAACTGGTTAGCTGTCCTTAAGCGTAAGCTACACCGAGAATGAAGCGAAACGAGGCTTAGTACTTTTATCTTCGCTTATGTGTCTACCGCGTCCTTTTCCACTTCAGTTCACACTACGAAGTACGAAGCTAAACTACGCCAGTGATGAAAACTATGCTAGCTGGTGAACACGACGATCTCAGGAAAGGGAAGCTCACCGCTCACGCGTGACTTAAAAGCGCAAGTGATCTTTCTAGTGTTTATTGGCCTTTCTACATTGTTTGTCTGGTCATTAGCTCGCTTAGCCTTCATAGTTGGGTGACATGAAAGAAGCTTAACGAAATAAGCTCCATTTCTCTTCGTTCCCGGTGTGGCCTGCGTCTTATTTTGTAGATTCCATCTCACCGTTGGACCATCAAAGCGTTTTAAATTGTTTATAAGTGTTTTCAGGTTCAGTGAATTCGTTATAAAGAATTCAATTAAAGTTTTGCAATAACAATAATAAGCGTTGTTGTTCTCTTGTGTTCTCTTAAGTACTTTGATTCTTATGCAAAGATCGTCTAAGAAGATTCATATTTTTTAAATACATACAAAATATTTCTCGCATGCAAAAGATTTTATGAAAACATAATGGAAGGATTACATTTTCGCGGTAGTTCTGTATTGAGCTCTTGCTTTGTACTAAAGCTTTTAAGCTCTTATAATATCTCTTATTTTGTGCCTAATAATTGTGTATCTACCCTTTTCATATTTTGAAAATATTTAGGGTACAATTTTTTTTATTTTTTATTTACTTAAAACTTGTGTCCTCTGCGGTACAAACTCACCAGAAGACGTTTTGGTTCATTACTCTTTATATGGCTTTATGATGCGTTTTTCATCGATTCATTGGGGTTCAAAGATTTTGTTGAGCGTTCGTTTTCTGATTTTCCATTGATCTCCCCAGGGTTTCCGGCTGGTGAGTCCTTCTGATAAAGTTGTAATGATCCAATAACACCATTAAAAAAAATTGACAAACTTTTTAATAGTGTGGAACATTAACTGAATTAAAAATACAAATTAATTAAATAAAAATGAAGTAGATGTTGTACAGATATTGTAGATCTTGAAGACGACCTGAAAACGTCATTAGAACCCCTTTGGATAAGCAGTAGCGGCAGACAAAAACCAGTGGAAAAAGTTGGAGGAGCCCTATGCTGTAAGGCACACCGAAATAAGAGGCATTATTTAATCGAAATATTTATATAGTGTTAAAATAACTGCAAAATCTTTCAGAAAATAAAGGCTTTATTATCATTATAGATTTTGCACATAAGTATTATCTAATTATACGCAAGATCTACTTCAGCGATTAGTATTAAAATGTATACACTGAAATGTAATGGATTGTAATGAAAATTTAAGAGCAAATATAAACTGATGTAGTTTGAACGATTAAACGAAGTCCGAAGCCGGACACGCATCGTCTGCTGTTCAGGAAATATCCAATATATTCCGATAATTACTTCCGCTCTCGATACTTACTAAGGATCCATTTAATGAGGCCAGCGAGGCTTGCAACGAATCGTTTTCGGGAACAATAGGCTTGTGTCTGTTATGGCGTAATAAAATATTTACCGTAGTGTGTTGTGAAGTGTTCGCACTGCGAAGTAAGGAGCAAATTTATTTACACGTTACCGTTTATCTGTTTTAACGAGAATCATTTGATCAATCTATACAGGCGTGACGTTTACTTCTGGACATTGAAGTCCCTAAATATTATGGGATGCCAATGTTATTTTTTACGTTTGATAGGCGGATTGGAGATCGCAGATTGGTTAGTAGACCTGAGAATAAAAACTAATACATTAAGTACCCTTCGTTTGGCTAGGATTTTTTATAGGTTAGGAAGGCAAACGAGCAGGCATGTCACCTAATGGCAAGCAATCAACGCCGCCTTTAAAGATAGGGTCATTATGGGACGGGGAGGGGACGTGACGGGGTAGGGGGTTAGGCCTCCGGAACTCAAGCGCTCACCGGACGAAGCGCGGTAGCTAAGCTACCACTCAGACGCCAGTTTTCTGCTGGAGTGTTGTACTTTCCCGGGCGAGCTGGCCTATTCATATTACACACAAATAATATGCCATTCTTGACAAAGTATTTGTCTGCAGCGTTACTCTACTATTCAATTGTGATCGAGTTGAACATGTGACACGTGGTTGTTTCTTTGTTATGCTTCTTTCTCTTTCTTCCATTGTTTGTACCTGAAAAACTCTGAAAATATTGAAATTTTGAGACACAGGCTTGCATCGTCCTCAAAGAGCGATAATGTTACTTAATACTTCTTCCCGTGATGTAGCAGATATCGATGATTAGCTACCCCTATTTAAAAGAGTTTTTTTTTGATATTTTATTATCAGTAACCATTCAGAACCAGCTGTTTTATGTCTTAAAATCCTGTCAAGACATTAAAAATGTAAAGCTAACCTTATACCTGGTCGATAAAAAACAATGTTTTATTTGTTTGACAGAAGAACAATTTACACCAGCACACTGTCGAAGATTCCCGCTTTTATTGCGTATTGATGCGCGCCGCGGTTAAATTTAAACTGGTTGAAACGCACAAGAATATATACGTTCTTTCGCCATTTTCAATTATTTCTTTGTAATTATTATCAATTTTGTTCGAATAAAAGGTATTTCGTTATTCATTTTAAATTTTAGTGTGTCGCCTCATTGGCGAAATTTCTGCTTTTGGAGTCAATGATCACAGATTCAAATTGCGCTTACACACATATAAACATACATATAAGATAAGATAAGCTTTGATTCGCTGACCAGAGTATTTACAAATAATAAACTATAAATTTATAAAATTAATAGTTTAGTTTTTTTGTCAGGTTGTCTTTTGACATAGGCCTCCTCTAGTTTCATCTACTTTTCCCTGTCCTTAATCTTCTCCATCCCTTTGATAAATCGTCTTCCCATCTTTTTATTTGCCGTCCCATACACATACATTTTATACCAAATAACTATTTATTTCGAGTCTGGACGTCTCACCAATCTGTCTATAACAAACATGGTGGGTTAATACCTGTTCCCCAGAAATCTGGAGACGTTATTATTGGAAACAGTGGGACATAAACAAGATAAATAAAATTTATATAAGTTAATACAAAAATACTGTATCTATGCTTCCCTTTCTCTTCTCTTAACCGTCTTCTTCCCATTCATTTTATGGCTATTTCCCTTCTAATATTTATACCAAATGGCGCAAAGGGAAAATGTTCATTTTCCGAGCCAAATTTAGCGTTGGTTTGAGTTCTGCGTCAGGATAAATATTTGCAAAACCTACAGGTCTTACGTTAGACAAAAATTAAAACTCGGAGATTTGCTTAAAAAAAAATTGTAATTTTATTAACTCTTTCGTGAGACGCATAATTAAAATTCCAGTCCAAAAACAAAACCTTTGTTCCGTGTAATTTGCATAGTGCCAAGCTTTACATGAATGTGCGGTTTTCGTTCATTAGTTTACTTTAGTTTCAGTTTAATTGTTAACATGGTTATGGATGATAATAACATACCATCAAAACGTTTCTGTTTAATTCACGTTCGTTTGTTGTGTTTTCATGGAAATGTAATTAATTCGGCGAAAATTTTGCGTATTTATTAAAAGCATTTACCTAGGTTGTTCCGAAAGTTGTTGACTTTGTGGTATATATAATCTCTTTTTCCTGAAACTATTTTGAATTAACAATTAATTTCATTACAAAACTCATTGGTGAAAATCATTGGCCACTATACTATACTATACCTACTATACGACTACTATATATATATATATATATATATATATATATATATAAATGTAATAAAAAGTATTACATATTTTGGATCTCCGGAACTCTACCGCTCACCGGACGAAGCGCGGTAATTAAGCTACCACTCAGACGCCGGTTTTCTGCGGGAGTGTGGTTTGTTTTTATTTCGAATCATCAATGACACTCGTGCTAAATACTATTTAAAAGACACGGAAGTATAGTATCTAATGTAATGGTTGAAGGAGGGGGTGCATAATCCGAACTGTTTTTAAAGTTAAGCTTACAACTGGCAACTGAAAACTAGAAAAAACAAACGATACTAAAAAAAAATTTACTTTTATAACTGCCAGCTTCATATGGGCGTTCATAGTTGCCAGTTTCATCTTGAACAGTTGTAGACATATATATGAATGGTCCCGATGGATTGGATATGGTCGTTTGCCTGCTCTGTGGTAAGTGATCACCGCCGCGCGTAGACATTCACAGCACCACACAGAGGCACAGATGCGTTGCCGGCTTTTTCTGTGTACCGCATTTCGTTAGGTGAGTGCAGCCATTTGGAGGCCTTCCGTTTTTCCCTCCCATTACTAACAACCTTGCCTTCTTATTGTAGATATTAAATGACATCAATATACTTTCGCGCCATTCGCGCTCTCTGCGCGGACTCGCTTTTGAATGTCACATCTGTCACTTCTGTCATATATATTTTTAATAATAATAATAATTCTTCATTTGCATACTGTGAGGTATGACAAGATAAAAAAACACATTTAAAAGCTCCATCTCATCGCCCCTTATGGCGTACGAATTTTATTAATTATTATATACATAGAAATCTAAATACATAAGTTGCTTATGGTTACAAAGCATTAAATTATTAATAAACTGTTACATTGTCATTAAAATTATAATTGATTTATTTATTACAAACATTTCATCCAACTTTTAAAGCAGAAAGGTTAGTGACAAAAAGTTAGTTACAAATAAAAACTTTTTTTATGTGTAACTAAGTACCTCTTCTTTTCATTTGTGTATAGATTAATTTTTTGTTGTTTTTTTTAACTCTCTAGTACTCTCGTGAAAGTTACCACGGTGTTCTTTTTTCTATAATTTATTTTTTTATTTTTTCGTTTTTATTTGATTGTGTGACTCCCGTGACTTACTTGACACTGGCAGAATTCACTAATAGTTGCCATTATCAAAGAATTGAATTGAACTAACTACAAATTATAAAAAAGTTCCCATAAATAACCTTTAATAATTTTTATTTAACTCGTCTCCTGAATAACGAGTACGTATCGTCAACTGACTCACTGACTGGTTTGCCTATATCTTCAATATTTTATTATTTAAATGGGTTGGGAAAAGTAGCGGGCTTTCACGAAAAAAATACTTCTAAGCTCACGGTTTGTCCGATCTGATTTCTAAGTAATATCTTTGATATAGAGCTTCATTCAGTACACGCAAGCTGGAGGACCAAACTCAAGCAATTATTTCTTTTTTCTCCGTTATTTTTCGGCTTGTTTCTGTATTCTCTCTTCTCTCACTGTATTTGGTAAGACCGAAATGGAAGAATTTGGTCAAAAGTGGGTATTTCCTTTCATAATCTGACCTTCTTCAATACACCGTATTTGTTATATGTATTACAGCAATGAAATAAAACAACAAAAGCTGCTAATTCTCAAACAATAACGCGGCTTACTACACTCAATAATAGATTACAGTTTACAAAATCATTATTCATCTTTAAACGACAATATATGTAAATAAATATACCTTCGTGAAACGCTTTCGAATCATTGTACAAGGAGCCAAAATAAACAATAAGACGTTTCTCTTAGCGCCACTGAGCTCATGTGGATATATTTAGCCGTGTTTATTCATTGGTCTACCACGAAACTAACAAAAATAAATTACCTTCACCAAGTGATAAGTACAAATTTATATTGAGCTATTCAATTATAATTGCAATATTGCAATAAATTTGTTATTGCAATTTATTTATTAAACGAAACAGAAGCATTACGATATTGTCACAACGTATATATATATATATATATATATATATATATATATATATATATATATATATATATATATATATATATATATATATATATATATATATATATATATATATATATATATATATATATATATATATATATATATATATATATATATATATATATATATATATATATATATATATATATATATATATATCGACGCAAAAAACTATTACTTATTCGGATCGAAAAAATCATCGTCAAATGGTCTGAGTTTCACAGCTCTAAGACAGATAGAAAATATAGTACAGAGTTGAAACTGACTGTTTTTGAGTGGTCGGATACAATTTTTACCGTAATTTTAAAAGGTTTTTTTTGGCTCCGGTGGTAAATTTTGTTATTGTGCTTTTCTTCGTGTGTTTATGTTAACCCAGCATGCGTGGTCAAAAACTCAATTAGATCGTAAACGTTCCCTGAACAATAAATAAAGAAATTAACTTACACTCTAGAACTTTTTACTTAGTCATTTATTTCGAACTTAAAGAATACTAAATAAATAAAAATCGATCTGCCTTCAGTAAATAATACACAAAAAAAGTCTTAAATTATCCGTCTGTCAGAATATGTCCTAACGCCTTTCAACAGTTTCATCTTATCAAATTACTTACTAAATATACAACCAGAACACAACAATCGCAAATGAAGTCAATCATAAAAATGTGTTCATTTGTTTGCATTATGGGACGTTTGCTTGTCTTTAATTATCTTTCACCCGTAAATATAAAAACAAATATTGCCCTCAGTACTTTGCCACCAACGTTTTATTTAAATGCTTTAATAAACTTGACTTCTATGTATATACGCGCCGTAGGAGAGTACGGGTAGGACACACTGGTCGAAGACTTTCGTCTTCAGGCTCTGAGGTATGGGCGACGAGAAGACCGGACGGAGTTTCCTAAATGCTGCCCAGCCTAACTGAATCCTTCTATCGACTTCTTTCTCGAAGTTGTCTCCATCCAATTGCAAGACTTGCCCGAGGTAGATATACTCCTGGACAACTTCGAGAGTTTTACCACTGACGACGGTCGGTTGTGGATCCAGATGATCATTGACCATGACTTTAGTTTTATCAAAGTTCATGGTCAAACCGACTCGTCGAGAGGATTCATTTAGGCTGTTCAGCATCCTTTGCAGTTCCTCTAGCTTAATTTATTACATTTTTCTTTAATTTATTACATATATATAAAAACAGTATCTTAGAGAGTTTGGTAGAGCCACGCTGTAGACGAATACTTTTGTCTGTAGCATGAGTGGGCCGGCTCGCCCGGGGAAGTACTAAACTCCCGCAGAAAACCGGCGTCTGAGTGGTAGCTTAGCTACCGCATTTCGTCCGGTTAGCGGTTGAGTTCCGGAGGCCCAACCCCCCTCGCCCCTACCATAATGACACTTTCCTTAAAGGTCGGCAACGCTTCTGCACTGCCTGACTTCATACCCCATAAAAAAAGATAATCATTCTACGATGTGCCAGGAGAGAATGCCAATTTTATTTCTTCGAAAATAATAATAACTTTTTTAATTTAAAGTTTTAAAGTTATGATATTAATTAAAAAGATAAAGAAAGGAGGTTTTAATATTTGTAGTGAAATAATTTATTTATATTCACTACATTATATTATCATAATAGTTCATGTGCATGTATATAATGGAATCTTCCCATTCAATTTACATCCACTTCCACACATGCAAGGAACCAATCAAACTATGATCACACTCATAAATTTAAAAAATTAATAAAAGATTTTTAATTTAGATTTATCAAAATTATAGTTTGATGTATCTAAAGAAAAGTATCACACTTTTTATACAATGCGTGACTACTACACTCAGGAACATTTTATCCAACCAATAAGCAACGAAGACACGCACGATTTTTTCCCGAAACTTCTTTCCACGCACCACTACCCTGTGAAACTCCAACGGAACTTCCGCACTGATACAATATCAGAACTTTTCAAAAAAAATGCAATGCTTTGGCAATGCCAAATTATGCTGCAAATATTTATTAATGGCGTTGATTACTTTCCATTAGGTGTCAAGCCTGCTTGTTTGCCTTTCTACGCCATGAAAACCGTTGTAAATGCATACCACAAGAGAAGACCAGCAATGTTTTTAATATTACTAATTAAGAATTCTTGTTAACCATTTCAACTTGACGACCAATTGGCGCAGTGGCGAGTCCCCCGCCCACAGAATCAATGTTTGCGGGTTCGATCCCCGCATCGGAATAAATATATGTAGCGTCTACAGATGTTAATTTCAAGTCTGGTAACCCTGCCAATCCGTATTGGACAAACATGGTGGGTTATTGTCCGTTGTTCCAGAAATGGAGAAGCCCGTGCTCAGCAGTGGGGCATACGGGCTATAGAAAAAAAATCTCACTTAGCTAATAATGCTTGTGGTAGGATGTGGTTCACATCAATAGTCCAATGGAAGATACGACGTCTGCTGACGTCAAACTCATAATTAGTCGTTTCCTGAATATGTTAACAAACAAAACATCGCGTGTGTTTATTTAAGCTTTGATGTAAGAAACACTAAACACAAAACAGCCTATGTCTCGTCGGCATTTAGAGTAAAATAGAATAGAATAGAAAAACTTTATTTATGACACATTTTTTTTTACAATAACTAAAATTAAATCCTTAATAATATTATATATACAAATAAAAACACACAAAAAAAGAAAATCATTTAACGAGTGTCATAAAATGGTTCTTGCTCAGCATATGCCGGGCGCTCTAATTGGAACACCCGGCGCTGGTTTTCAGCAAGAACCAACGTGGTCAGACCGCGGACCACAGTGACGACATTCATACTGACACACTCGTACATACAAATACATCCATATATATAACTACTCATACTCATATACACATACACATAAATAATCATACAGTACAATAGAATTAAAATCAACAGAGTCATGTACTAAATGTACTAAATTCACCGCATCCAAAAGAACAAGTTTTATTATTCCTACTATTTATTATTCCTACACAACAAGTAGGTTTTATTATTCCCTTAGTTGTTACCATCTGTTACTGATGTGACGACAGTTACCGTAATGGCACTTTACTCTTACGTTACGCTGTTATTCGCAGGGAGAATGAGGCAAATTGAATTTGATGAGCTCAAAGTGAAACGATGAATAACGAAAAGTAAAACTTGACGAAATTGCTCCCGTGATTTATTTTGAATAAAAACTAAGGTAGTGGGATAACAAGGGTGATCCCACACGAAATCCTCTTGTCTCCGCCTGGCTCCTGCGAGGGGGGAGGGCTAGAGGACGCCCAAAAATCGCTGGGAACAGCGGCATCTAGGACCGGGATGTGGTTGTCCCTTTGAGTTGCTGCGCGAGCGGTTGGGTTCATCCCCGAGGCTTGATCCCATACCCCTGCGGTTGTGGATGTCCCCGTATTAAGTAAGTAGTAAGCAAGGCTGGCAACATATTGAGCCAGAACCGACCACGATCGATGGTGAAGTTCTCGAAGTTGTCCAGGAATATGTCTACCTAGGCCAAATAGTGCGATTAGACGGAGACAACTTCGAGAAAGAAGCCGACAGAAGGATACAGCTAGGCTGGGCAGCGTTCAGGAAATTCCGTCAAGTCTTCTCGTCGCCCATACCACAATGTCTGAAGACAAAAGTCTTCAACCAGTGCGTCCTGCCCGTACTCTCTTACGGTGCCGAGACGTGGACACTGACAGTCCGTCTCCTCGCAAAGCTCAAAGTCGCTCAGAGGGCTATGGAGAGAGCTATGCTCGGGGTTTCTCTGGTGGACAGAATTCGAAATGAAGAAATTCGCCGGAGAACCAGAGTCACCGACATTGCTCTTCAAGTTAGCAGACTGAAGTGGCAATGGGCTGGACACGTTTGTCGGAGAACCGACAATCGTTGGAGTAGACGAGTGCTGGAGTGGAGACCGCGACTCGGCAAACGTAGTGTGGGACGCCCTCCTGCTAGATGGAGCGACGATCTGCGCAAGGCGGCTGGCAGAGACTGGATGCGTGTAGCCGAAGATCGGGCTAGGTGGCGCGCCTTGGGTGAGGCCTATGTCCAGCAGTGGACTGCCGCGGGCTGTTATTCATATTGAAGCAAGGCTATATATAGAAATAATGTAATGTAAAACATGTAGGAGCCAGTTAAGCTTAAGTGGTTTTAACTCGACCCAGATCCCTCTAATCTCAACTTAATAATTTCATAAGCTTATAAATCTACAAATAACATATATAAACATATAAATCATAAAAGTCCTATTTCTACTTTTGCGATGTACGTTTCATTTAATTAATAAAAACCATAGACGATTAAAATCGTCAAAAATGAAAAATATCAAGAAAAATACAACTCGCTTAAATGTGCGAAAATGTAGCAACCGTTGTTGCCTGAATCTCGGCATTTAATTGATCTTAGCTTAAAGCTTTTGAGTAATATTTTTTCAATTACCTCCCTTTTTAAACTATTCATGATATCAAATATTAATTCTAAAGTCCTGACACTATAAAAGTTGCATTTTTTTTTATATATTCACGCCTATCTAGTTGGCAGAGACCACAGAGCTCCATCCGCTGCCATTCATCGCAACGAAACGGCTCGTCATTGGTCGCTTTTCGCCCTCGTGACAATTAGGACGTGACGGGTGGCGAACCACGCCGCCGTCATTTTCGACAAATTAGGTATATTAAATTCGTCTTTAGTGAATCCCACGAGCCGCAAGGGAGGATGGAGGTCAGCCCCAGCAGAGCCCTGCATGCTGAGGTAAGGCACTATAGTCCCCGGGGGAGCTCGACCCCGGGACGATCGGCACGTTTACGACTAGGCTCGCCCCTAGCCATGCATCCATTGGCACGGCAGACCGTGGATTGGCGGAGAGGAAGGGAAAGGATAGAGAAGAAAGGAAGGGGCAGGAAAGGAAATGCGGATTGGGGGGGTTACCAGACTCGGAATAAACATTTAAATATTTATTCCGATGCGGGAATCGAACCCGCGACCATTGAACCCACGGTTATATATATATATATATATATATATATATATATATATATATATATATATATATATATATATATATATATATATATATATATATATATATATATACAACCAGCAACTGATGATATTACCTGTAAAAAGTACATGTACATGTACATTTGGTTTTACTAAGAGATTTTACTCATTTTTTATTCTTCTTTGGTTTTTTCTAAATGTTCAATTCCATGATGACCTCGGGAACTTATTATATATTCTTGGGGCAATGTAGTAAAAAATCGGTTAAAAAATACTGTTTTCGTTTTCAGCGTACTTAGTTTTTGTCCCTTGCTGCTATGGTGATGGCATTTGCTCTCACGATTACGTTTCACGACATCCGTTTGGAATGCATTAAAAAATTAAGGAGGAATTCGCAACGGTAAAAGTCGGCACCTTGAATCCGGGAAACGATTAAATTAACACGAAAGCCGAGGTACACCCGATGACAGCTATAAAACGATGCCGTATTATGACTCTGCCACTCAAATCTCGTCCATTAGGTGAAACGACAGGGAAACTTTATTATGCTTATCGCCAGATCTTCCATGAAGTAATTGAATAAGCGTTTGACGCCATTCTAGCATAACATACATACATTAATATTTCAACATCACGACTTTCTCCCATGGGGGTAGGCAGAGACCACAGATCTCCATCTGCTACGATCTCGGCACACTGTCTTTACTTTATTCACACTCATCACTCTTTTCATACAAGCTCGCCGGTTAAGGATACTTTCAATCTGGCTTTTCTTAAGAACTTCAGCAATTTGGTCAAAGTATTGTATCACACATTGATAGATGTAAAATATGTATTAAACTTTTTATTTGAACATATTAAAACCTTTTATATTATATTAAATCTTTTTAAATTCGTAATTTTATAATAAAAAAGAAATAAATTGTTTTATAAAAAACAAAAAGACTAGTTCGTCTGACGTGTTTCGATAGACATGTCACCCGTCCGGCACAAGAAATTGAGATTGAATATAAAATATAAATTGATATACATGTACAGTGAATAGAAAAATAAATTAATTTCATTGAAGATCCCGTGTGTCACCGTAAGCAGTATGGCTGGCACGCAATAGTATGTTCCTCCTTGGTCTTTCCTACCGACCCTTCCATCCACATTCGCAACTTTTATCTTTTATTAATATTTCAACAGTTATCTTTTATCCATCTTCTCTATGTGCCCAAACCAGCTAAGCATCCCTTTCTCAACTTTTGTCAAGACACCTTCTATTACTCCACATCGCTCTATTATAACTTAATTCCTTATTTTATCAGTCAAAGTTACCCGACTTCACGTTCTAGCATAAATGTATCATATATTTTAACATGTATCTAGTAAAAATAGAAATTCACGAAATTAGAGTGTAATTTTTTTTCCCACCATCTGGATGAATGGCATTTCCGTACGGTGCGTTCTTCCTGAAACTTCTTCTCACGCACCACTACTCTTTAGAACCGTTTACATCCAGCGGTGTTCACGAACCAATACGACATTGGAACCTTCAAAACAGAAGCCTGCATATTTTTAAACGACCGGCAACGCGTCTGCAATGTCAATGGCGCTGCGGAAATCAATGGGTGGCATTTATTGCTTTCCATCAGGTTATACGCCTGCTCATTTGCCTTTCTATCCCATAAAAAAATCCCAAAGTAGATTTTATAATATTAATTTACAACTGTCTTCAATAATCTGTAAGAATCTCACGTTAAATTTTATGTTAGCGTATATAAAAAGATTTGCGTCTAAAATACAATGATTGTACAATGCATAGAGTCAGAAACGAGGAAGCCTTAGCCGTTAATCTCGGGAGTGATAGGTTAGAGGTCGCAATGCAGTTATAGGACTACTGGAAGAGAGCTGAACGGGCCGAATTCGCCAGACGGGCCGATAACGCTTCGGGGAAAGCACGTCGTGAAGCAACCGCGCTTCTGTGTGCTTACATAAACGCGACCGGCGTCGGTAGTCGTGCGATCCACGCTCGTGGTGTATTCTGAAACTTGTATTTAACATAAGTTTTTTTTTTCGTGACAATGATGTGAAATTGTGCGCTGTGTTGGTGGATTTTTGGTGGTAATTATTCAGTGTTTTATTGTATATTTTCTCTGTATACATTTCTTGTTTTAAATGTTAATTACGTATATTATAAATCTTTGTTTTTTGTTTTAATATAAATATTTAATCTTAATAAATTAATAATTATTAAATATAACAGTTATCTGCATAAACTTTCCCAAGTGTTATTTCATGGCCATAATTCTTACATCACTCATATTGTGCGTGAGACGTACGCTGAATAATTATGTTAATGTTCTTATTATTCACATATATGTATACTTAATCGGCTTTTATATGCAAAGCGTTGGCGCATTTTATATAGTAGATACAAGGTCGAATTATTTTCCAATTTATTTGTAAAACAATTCATGGCATACGTGATAATGCTATAATATTACAGTAAGTTATTGCTTTTCATCTGATAAGAAAAACATGTAAATAAAATTGAAAAAATGTACACGATTTAAAATAAAAATCTGAACTGTATTAATACTCCAATATAATGCGTGTGTGTTATAATTTTATTATAACACACACACACACACGCAAGCACACACAGAGACACAAAATAAAAACAGATCAATTTTTAACCATTTTCAACCATAGAATTCGAAATGAAGAAATTCGCCGGAGAACCAGAGTCACCGACATTGCTCTTCAAGTTAGGAGACTGAAGTGGCAATGGGCTGAACACGTTTGTCGGTGAACCGACAATCGTTGCAGTAGACGAGTGCTGGAGTGGAGACCGCGATTCGGCAAACGTAGTGTGGGACGCCCTCCTGCTAGATGGAGCGACGATCTGCGCAAGGCGGCTGGCAGAGACTGGATGCGTGTAGCCGAAGATCGGGCTAGGTGGCGCGCCTTGGGTGAGGCCTATGTCCAGCAGTGGACTGCCGCGGGCTGATATTGGATATGACTGCAAGTCAAATAAAGATGCATTGCAAGTATCAAACCTACTACTATCAGTTTTGAAAGCGGATCATTTGTCTCTTGCGTCATGGGGAGTGAGGTATATAGTTGTGCATTTGCCAATGCGAAACGCCTACTCTTGGCGATTATGGTTGTATTTATATGAGTTTAGGATATAATGTGTAAAAATTAATAGTGTAGGGTATACGAAAATTCAAATTCAAATTTATTTATTCACTAAAAGAAAGTAACATATTTGTGTTACAGTACCATATTATTATAGCCTGTCTCCCGAGGTTTTAGATATTGGCATACAGCTTTAAATTATTTTTGTGGTCGTTTACCCATTTTTAAAAAAAATTTTCGATGTTCTCTCGAAACTTCGTAACTTTGACGAAGATATGCAATGAACTCGCCGAGATTAAATGAGCCTGCCAAAGTGAAAGTAAGTTAATATAGGATTTTGTTAGCGCGAAAAATACAATTTGTAATTTTTTTTTAATTTCGAGTAAGTGATGCTAAGTAATCGCTACTGCCTATGGATATTTGCAAAACTAAGGAGAATATAAATGCGTTGTTTACGTGAGTTATGGATATGAATAATGAAGTATTCACATTTTTGACTTAGAAGGATTTAATAGGCTTATAAGAAAGAAGTAAATGAAACAGAAAGGATTTGAGTCTCCGGTTCTCCGCACCCACCGTACATCACCCGGCAATAGAGAAAAATACCATCGCTTAACGCTCATATTATGTGAGAGTGTGGTACTTACCCGAGCGAGCCAGCCCATTCTTACTGTAGCGTGGCTGCACTAATATTATTGATTTACATATATATGTACATACATACATAGGATCTCGTCCGTTTCTCGTTGGTTAAGCAGAGTCTAGAGACTTTCATTTGCTACGATTTAGGAAGAATTTCGTAGCTTCATTCACACTGATCACTCGCTTTATACAAGCTCGTCATTAGGGTACTTTAGGGCTGACCTTTCTGAGAAATTCAGTAATTTGGTCCATGCATGTTTTCCTTGGTCTTCCCCTATCGACTTTTCCATTCACATTTGCAACGTAAATTTCTTTAACTAGTCATCTTTACATCCATCCTCTCTGTGTGCCCAAACCATATATCTTCATTCCTTATTCTATTATTCCAAATTACCCCACACATACTTCTTAATGCTCTAATTTCCACCGCATTCTTCTTCCACCATCTTCTTTCATGCCTTTCGCCATCCCAACTTTCTCTACTGTAAATCAGAGTCGGAACAAGCACTCCTTGATGAAATGCCAGTTGAGCCGTTTTAGACACATTCTGACAAAACAGCAAATGAGTACAGGACTCCATTTACCTGATTACTAGCTTTCAATTTCGACTTCTCATTTTCATCTCTTTTAAACCATGACCCCAAATATACAGATTCATTAATAATAATAAATATACTCAAATAGACTTACGAATTCTAATAATGAGGCCGAAAGTGTGTACTGCACTTTTTGGGTAAATATTGAGAGCCAGAGATTGAAGCCTCTTAATCCTTTCTACAGCCACGCAGTCGCGTGCTCGCCTATTTAAATGCTGTTGATGCTAAGGACACAGGGCGAAAGGCAAGTATTCTGCGCCTTAAAACAGAATCAATCACCAGGGAGGACACCCGAAACAAAACCAAGCAAGTTTGTAGGTTTTGAAACGGCAGCCCCGCTAGCAAAATAGAGTACTGTGGGCTTATCACCTGCATACCTGAAATAAACCTGATTACTGAAACAAACACAATGATGAAACGTCGTGTCTGCTCTATGCCGCAATAGGGGGACTTAGTACTCAGAGAGAGAGAGAGAGAATCCTTTCTTCACCCCCCTTGCCTTTTCCTTGCTACCGTTTCTTTACACCTGCAAGTTGACTCCGGAAGCTTCGCAGCTGAGACAATCAGGGCGTCAATAATTACTTTAACTACTTCTTTCTTTTCACTTCAGGCACGTCTTTTTCAAAAGCAGGCAACACATCTGTGGTCCCTCGTCCTGATGCTGCAGGTTTCCATGAATAATGTTAATTACTTACCAACAGATAACGCAACTGTTCATTTGTTTGTCTATTTTATTAAACAAGTAATATAAAAAAATAATTTAAAGTCAATTCCTGCTTTTATATCCTGCTAATTATAAAACTAAAATTAATTAATTAAATATATAAATAAAAAAGTAGTTATATCTAACCACTGAAGCAATAAAAACCCTGCGCATTATACAAGTATCTCAACGCGTCCAAGAGAAATTAAAAAAAAATACATACAAGACGATAATGTAATTGTTCGAGTTAATATACTTAAATACGTGTGTAACGAAAGTAATTTTGTGGGGGGAATAGAATTTTTACATTTACGAATTACTCGTAACCATCAACAAATTACACGATTGTGTCGATCTTCATTATCTTGGCGTGAATGCGTACATTTTTTTTCCACTTCGTTTCGTCCCGACGAACCTTTTAGTTAAACAGAATTTCCAATAGCGGTTCCAATTTCGAATGTTCGTGTAAATTCGACATGCTATCTGGAACACTTCGCTGAATTTGACGTCTCTTACCGGCTGCAGATAGATAAATAGAACCTTATTGAAAGATTAATGAGTTTTATCCATGTTTTAAGTACATTTATTGTACGGGATTATGAGATAATGAGAAGGGATTATGGGATTATAAGATAATGTTTGTGTTACAATTAATACAATTCAACTTGAAAAAACAATCAATTAATAAATATTTGTGGACCTTTCTTATCCGTTTTACATTTCTTCGTCTTGTCAGCAGGAATCAGACGCTACTATCTCAGAACTTGGCCACTGACACTGCATTATCTGTTACCTTCATAAGATCATCTACTGAGCTGGTTACAGGGCACAGAAGCAAGATGTCAGATGCGCCATTATTTTTGTGGCTCTCTCACAGTCCTACAGTAAGAGCCCAAGAGAATTCCTTATATCGTGGCTGATATTCTTTTTCTTCTTCTTAGAGGAAAATTTAGCAACTCGTTACAAATACTTTCAGCTTTAGCGAGGTGAAGGTTCGAGAGCATTCACTATCTCCATCCACTCCCTGATATATGTGATATACTCTCCGATAACGTGGCCAAGATTTCCTTGTACCATCATGATTAAATGCAACAATTTGTAGCAGTCATGGGTAATGTAATAAAGACACAAATTATAAGATAAACATCCAAACTCAGACAACAAGCAAAATATAAAATAAATACCATAATGCAGGCAACAAACAAATCAACAGCGTGTAAATTTTCACAATACAATGTCTAATTTTTTATTTATATTTACTTTGTTTGTACGCTATAACTGCGTTGGAAACTATTCAAACAATAATTATAAATTACCTGTAACTCACAAAAGATTTATAAATGATTTTTTGTTTAGTTTTCTTTCAGATTGACTAGGTCTTATACGCACTAAGGCGAACTAAGGCGATCGGTTAAAATTTGTCATACATCTTCAACATATGACAGCGTAACACAAAATATTTAACCCTTATCGGTAGCTTTTTATACGTGATTCTCGCTAGGCTGTAGGTACAGATACAGTGTTCATTGCCTTATTCATTTTCGAGCTCAATATATTAATAAATAATAGGAAAAGGCAATGATAAGATGGAGATGTCAATTGCTCTGTTACGGATATTTAACTAATAAGGCAATGTGGCCTGCATTTCACACACAGCGAGTTTTAACATGTCTCATCTTGTCTTATGACCGTAGAGATAAAGTACTGTTGTCACGTGAGAGGTGATTTACGACTTATAAAGGTTAATATTACATACAGGAGAAATCAAACGAAATATACTCACAGCTATTTCTGTTGAGGAGAATGCTTTCATAAACTACAATTTGTTTACAACCTTTTGCAAAACCAAAAGGCAAAAATCGGATCAAGATATTCCTGTCGAAGAAACGAATGACCCTGTTGATGAAGAAGCGAATCTAAAATCAGAGTAATGTAATTATTTAATAAGTTATTTTTATACGAGAATTTGCGTCACTACTGACACGTAATGACAAGTGATTTACGACAATTCCCGCGCGTTTAACTTAGTTCATAAATTTATTTGTTGAATAACAACTTTACAAATGTTAAAACTCATCAAAAGCCAAACATCCGAAATTTTGTGTTGACTTTAAATTTTGATTAATTTCCTCGTATTTTATTTATGTATGTTCATAATTTAGTGTGTATTTGAGCTTTACAACTTTTTGAACAAAATTAAACGAGAATGGTTTCTCTGCTATTTATATACGATGTTAGAACATCTATCTACATAATATTGTACAAGCTAAATAGCCACTAAAGTTAAAAACAAAATATTCATCTGAAATCTTTCACACACATTTCTAAACTAAAAGTAACCACCTATACAATCAAAACAATGTTTGCGGTCAAGCACCGCAGCGGGAAGAACAACGAGAAAAAGGAATCTGCTTGCAATTGGTGACATCAAATACACAAGCGATTTTTGTGTATCCAACGTCATAATTTGAATATAAAATTTTTAAACCCTAACATCTGATACTAAAGCAACGATATTGTTAAATATTTTTTTCTATCCAGAGAACAAAAGAGTTGGCTCGTTCATACAAACTGAAATATTGAGTGGAAATACGCAGCTAGCATCTTTGGCGAAGTGCCACGCGAGCAGTTCGTAAGATTACTTACTTATTCTGTTAAATTCGAAATGATAAATTTCGAGCAGGTAAAATTATTAACGTTTGGGCGGTCTTTACTCTAGCGGTTATTTACTCCAACGATTGTCGATTCTTTGACAAACGCAACCAGTCCATTGTAACTTTGATTTACTAACTCTACTTATATCAGTAACTTAGTTTTACCTGCAAATTTCTTGAATTATATTGACTAGGAAACACCGAGCATTGTACTCAACAGCTCTTTGAGCAACTTTACGGTGTAGTAATCTCCATGTTTTCAGTTTCCAGCTGCACCACCACCAATTTTCTCAGTTTCGCCCGCAGGTTGATTGCGTTGGTTATGAGCATTTTATTCTTTTAAAAGTTTAAATAAATAAATTAATAAATAAAATTCAGTTAAATAACTTAATTGATTTAATAAAATCGGTGTCGAAAACCTTGTCATACACTACAACTTGTTTGCACTATCTATCTATGACAATACATGTATATTAATTCGTTCTACTTTCTTATACCACAATTTGTTATGCTTGTTGTATATCAAATCGGCTAATTTATTTCACTATACTGGAAGATAACAGTGGTTTACACATAAAAGTTGATTAAGGATTCTAAATAATGTAGAAAATATTCACTCTCATTTTCATATTAAGAAAGCTGGAGGAATAAAGGTATTGAAGTAGCCCTTCGAGTTAACAGTGGGCTGGTCACGTTTTTCAGAGTTATAGAATCGTTGGAGTAGACGATGCTGGAATGGAGATTGTGTCATGACAAACGTAGTGCGGGATGCCCCCAGGTAGCTGTAGCGAAGATAAGCAGTCTTTGGATACGTATAGCCGAAGATCGGGTTAGATGGTGCGCCTTAGAGAAGGACTATGAACATATTAGTCTTTTTTATGGTATAGGAAGGCATAGACATCCACAGTGCCATAGACAGTGCAGAAGCGTTGCCGGCCTTTAAGGAAAATGTCATTATGAGAGGAAAGGGCCTCCCCTTCCCTCTCATAATGACACTTTCCTTGGGGGCTGGGCCTCCAGGATTCAACCGCTCACAGAACGAAGCGCAGTAGGTCAGGTACCACTTAGATGCCGGCTTTTAGCGCAAGTGTGGCGCGCGACTTCCCCGACGAGCCGGCCCATTCTTGCTACAGATAAATAATATGCCATTCTTGACACCTGGCTCTACCACTTCAAAAATACTGATATAACTTTGAATTTCGAAAGTACTAATGGCTCTATGTACAATAGTTAATATATCTCTGTACACACATAACTATTGTGGTATGCTTGGCATATGGCAGGATTTAAATTCTACCCCAAATTTAATATATAGCAAAGAGTAATTTGCATACCATCCAATTACTACCGCCAAGTCATAAAGTGACAGAGGAGAAAGTGCCTCTGCTTATTCGCATATAAATAAGGCACTATCATATATAGCGTACAAGGTTAGAGCATGTATTGAATTTCGCCTTGTTAGGATCAGTAGTCATATTTTTGTGAAACACTATAAATCAGCACGTTGAGAACAGAAGTAGAAGTATAATTGGACACTTCTTTCTTCATGTCAATTTTGTTTTAAATATCATACTAAAAAAAAATTAAAGACAGAAGTAAAAGAGGAAGACCAAAAAGAAATTTTACAGGCCAATTAAAAGAAAGATGAGGGATTCATTTAGAGGTTATGAAGAAGCTCGACAAGTAGTCTTCACTCCTTCACAATTTGTCGCTACTATAAAACTATTCGTTGAAAATATCATTAAGGAAATAAAATAAATAATTCTTAAGGTTACGATAAAATCTAAAATACAAATATTGCTTACACTTATACTTTAGATTTTATCTATCTAATAATAATAACATGATTGTTCTGACAAACTATTTTAATATTTTACGAATCATTCAAGTAAATTGAGTGAATTCTGTTCACCACAAAATTTATTCCAGTAATCCACTTTAATTACATACATACATATCGTCACGCCTGTCTCCCGTAGAGATAAGCAGACACCACAGATCTCCATCTGCTACGATCTCGGCATACTTCTCTTGCTTCCTCCACACTCATTATTCTCCTCATGCAAGCCCACCGGTTGAGGGTACCCTTGACCTGGGCTGTCTTAAAAAGTTCAGCAACTGAACTTTTAATTACATAGCTAGAGAGCTACGCCCGGAGTTTCTCTCGTTGGTATGATTTGAATAGAAGAAACCCACCACAAAACCAAAGTTACGTACATAGTCTTCCGAGTTAGTAAACTGAAATAGCAATGGGTTGGTCACGTTTGTCAGATGAGTGGAGACACTGGAGTAGATGAGTGAATAATGGTGGAGTAGATGAGAAACGTAACGTGGAACGCACTACAACTAAATGTATCGATGACATACACAGCGTCGCTGGCAGAGATTGGATACGTGAAGCCGAAGATCGGGCTAGGTGGTGCCTTTAGTGAGAGGCCTTTGTCCAGCAGGGGACTGCGGCGGGCGATTTCATTGAAGTAAATAAATTGAATTAATTTATTTGCCACAAATATTGCATCAGCAATTTCCTTTAAGTATGACAATAACCTTTACCATTCTAATTTGAGTATAACATTATTAAACTTATATTTTTTTATTGAGTTTAAAAAACTAATATTGTAATTGTAATAAATCACTAAAATTTTAACGTCACAACTAATTAAAATAGAATAAAAACGATACATACAGATTAATTGAAACCGAAAATGAATTCATTCTAAACCTATTTATTTGATAATATAAAAGCAACCTATTTATTTGATACTATAAAAGCAACCTATTTATTTGATAATATAAAATCAACCTATTTATTTGATAATATAAAACCAACCTATTTATTTTATAATATAAAAGTAACCTATTTATTTCATAATATAAAATCAACCTATTTATTTTTTTAATATAAAATCAGCAATCAAATTAGAGAAGTACGATCAATTATTTCCCTTTTGATCTCCTTATGTAAAGATTTTGTTATATTTTTAACAAATTAATTAGTCACTCCATCACTTATTATTTGTAATACGAACAAGCATACTTACGTGAATTTTAAAAGAACTTCGTTATCGAATCGCTTACACAAAGCTAAGCGGCTAAAAATAGATTATCTAACGAGTTAATTAAACTTTCAACAAATTTCGAAGAGCTTCAAGCGCCTACAATAGGCCTCATAATGAAGGGAAAAATATTAATTATTTCCCCTTTACCCATTTAGTTTAATCCATCGTTGTTCAGATTACTGTAAAAATATTTAACTTTGATATTTGAAATGGGATAGGAGTAAGCGATTCTCTTGATGTAGGACATATCAAGCCTTTCTTTCAGGTCAAATTTACCCTTAATTAATGAGCTTGTATGAAGATGATGAATGAATGAATGTGATGATGATGAAAAGCATAGAAAATTTGCCGAGATAGTAGTAGGTCTGGGGTCTCTGCCTATTCCTACGGGAATCAGGCATGATTATATGTATGTATTTATTTTTTTTATTAATAACTTAGTAACAAAAACTCCTTTCCACACACACTACCACGCATCATCAATCTGTAGAATAAGTTACTTTTAGTGGTATTTAAGACATTGGATTGGACATGGACTGGTAACGTTTCTGTTATATCTCTGGTGTTGCAGTTGTCTATGGGCGGCGTTAATTGCTTTCCATTAGGTGTTGTTCGTTTGCCTCCCTATCCCATAGGTTCACCGTTTGTCCCCGGTTCTCATATATTCACACGACACGTTTCGCTTCAACACAAGACATCCTCAAGTATAATAAACTCTACGGAAGATTACCGTTAAGTGATTTCCTGTAGAGTTTACATCATGTTTCCATTACACATTAATATTAAAGGATTAACTTTTTTATTATAAATAAATAAATCCTTTAATCAATGATAATTAATGATAGACAGTAATCTATCAATCATTATCATTGATTAATTCGTTAGATTTATTTTGTAGAATCGACAGTCATCCTTTGACAAAGGCCTCCTCCAAAGATTTCCATACCGCTCTATCTCTTGCCAATTCTATCCTTTTTTTTCCTAGAACTCTTCTGAAATTATCTTCCCAGCGTTTTGTTTTTTATTAATTGATACGAAAAGAAATAATGAGTTGGAAATAAATAAAATACATTGTACCTAGTTCGCTACAATATATTTTAACGTATGAATAAGTGTATGTGTTTATCTGGGTCTATGTAGGCAGACGTACACACACATATAAACCTTTGTGAGTAAACAATAGATCCAATATGGAAAAGCGTTTCATGTTAACAACAAGTGGAGTTGTAGCTAGCCGTTGTAATCCCGGCTTAGTGGGGACGTACCAGTAATCCTTGTGAACATGTTTGGGTGTCTAGAAATGGGATAATATTTTTACAACTTTGATAATAATAAAAAGTATGCGGGTAGCATACTCTTTTTCAGTTTCAATTTGTTTTTTATAAATAGTGTAATTTCTGATATTAAATGGACAACTCATTCTTTTTTCATAGTATAGGAAGGCAAACGAACAGGCGTGTTATTTGGTGGAAAGCGATCAACGCCGCCCATTGACATCCGCAGTGCCATAGGCGTCTCAGAAGCGTTGCTGGCTGTTAACAAATGCGTAAGCTTTTTTTTTTAAAGTTCCGGTGTCGTGTCGGTTCAAAAACACCGCTAGAGTTCCAAGAGGATAGTTTTTCGTGGAAAGAAGTATCAGGAAAAACGCACCATACTAGATTGCCACTCATCTAGATGAAACTTTTTCTTGTGGCGAGTTGTGAGGTAGTGGAACTCAGCGGCCGGAATTATTCCGAACAATTCCTCGAAGCACTCCTCATGGATTCATTCATGCATAAAAGATGTTCTTTCGTCTATTTCAGACGACCTACATAGCAATGTCTAAACTGACGCGGTGGTGTTGCCTCTTCACAAATATTGCGCCACCTGGAACGCAGGTTTGCCCAGGACCTGCAATTCCCTCTCTGCCTAGCTAGCTAATTCCACATGGGAGCGGACCAATACATATGGAGATAGGTCAACTGCAGGAATCTGCCGCATATTCGGGTTGGACCCTACTCACGCCACTCTGGGTTTGATTTTAGAGTTTCCTTCTTCTATCTAGCTAGCTTATATGCCCTATGAATTGAAATGAAACCTAATTCATATAGGCATAAGGAATATAAGCATAGGCTCGATATATAGTTGTGTAAACGTGAGCGTATCCAGGCCATTATAGGCCATCCCATTCTTTTTAATGGATATCATACAAAGTGACAACAAGAATGAATGCCAAGAAATGGGCACCTAGGTCTTCTGTGGAGAAAAAAAAAACAATAAACTATCCTCACTTTGTCTGCGAACCTACGATTACTGTAACACCTAAAGTATTTTGTGAATGCCTGTATTGGCGATACTAATGATGATAATTCATCCCCTACCATACAAAAAGTCGTATTAGAAATATTTATTTAGACCAATCACGATAAACATCGCCTTGTTTATTAATAGAAAAAATAAAACAATATGAACATAAATTGTTATAAAAATTATGAATATACTATTATATCATATCTAAAATGTTTATCGTATGCAATATAAATTACACCAGCGTCTTTAACTTGAATTTATTAATGTACGATTTCTTTGATATATTCATGTATGTATGATACGTGCATGCACGAATACGTCAAAGAAAAGTTTCCCCAACACAACATGTTCAATCTAATTTCACATAGAAGTTCAAAGAAATGTAAAGTTAAAAAAAAATCATAAAATCCGACTGTGACAAAAAATTATATTTACCAAAGCGAGAACAAATGTTACATGGAATCACCTATGTGATAGCTTTTATTTGATAACCATATTGATCCGGAATAAAGAACTCTGGCAGAGAACTAAACTCACTAACAGTCTTTTAGTCAACAAAATAGTCTTTCACTTAAGTAGCAATGGGCTGGTTACGTTTGTTGAAAATCCGACAACCGCTGCAACGAACGGATGCTGTAAAAGAGACGGCGTCTTGGCATACATAGTGTGGGACGCCCTCGATGGTGCAACGATCTGCGCAGGGCAGCTGACAGATATTGGATGAGTGAAACCGATAATCGGGCTAAGTGGCACTTCTTTGGGAAACCTGTAACCAGCAACGGACTGCTGCAGAATGTTGTTGTTGTTGTTATGTTGTGATGAGTATTGTAAGAGTATAAATTTTGCAACGCGAGGTAAAGGAGGGAGGCCTTTTGGTTTTGATTCATTAGCACTATATTTAATCTAATGAATCAAAACCAAAAGGCCTCCCAACTGTACCTCTACTGCAGTCAAGACGAATCTAACAATACGTAATAGGTCAAAATCCATCAAGCAGTTTAGGTTTCAGAGCGTACCAAAAAAAATTAAATACATATGTATGCACGACATGAACATGCGCTCCAAAGACATTACGCTTGTACAATAGCAATCGAGTAAAAAGAAATAAATAACATACAATACAATACTAAAAACTTTTGCTCGGATTGATGTGCTCATATCCGAAATAAAAAGTGACCACGATTTCTTTCCTATTTTTGCAAAGCGATCCAGATAAATCAAATGAACCCATATCTACTATGATTGTGAATTACATTTATAGTCTTATTTAGGGGTAAATCACAAAAAGATTTTTGTTTTACCTATTGACGATATTATTTATTTCACACTTACGTGTATGTAATATGTAAAAACAAAAGGATTTAAATCATTTTTAGCGAGTAACAGACGGCGTTAGTTTCAAGGATCATAAATAAACATATTTAGGCAAATATTCTTGCGGTATGTGGTAAAAGTATGTACGAAAAGGCCGTGAAAGGTATTTCTAAAGAAGAGAAGTTTCAGTTAATAGTTCTTTCGCATGCGAAGGCGCTTGGAAACAAATAGAAAGTACTTTGAAAACAAAATAACAATATCAAAGCTGTAGGTAGCTATATTTAGCTATATCGTTTTTTAGTTTATAAAAAAATTCACCGTGACATTCGTATTAAAGATATTATTTTCAAGTTCTACTTCGTGAGCTAATCAATTTTAAGAGTTAGGCATTTCTTTACGCAAACCCGTTAGTACGTGGACAGTCAGATTTTACTAAGATCAGCGAAAAGTTTCCTTTTCGTGGATCTTAGTTAAGTAAAATTTTGACTGTCTACATTTTTGATCATATCAGTCATGTCAACATATCAGTTACTATCACGAATATTTTTGTGTCAAATTTAGGATTTGAGGTTTTTAATTTTATGAAATAATATGGCACTACTTGTATTAAACGAACGAAAAAAAAATACGTGAATCTGTCTCTGGAATCAATTCAGTTTCCACTCCGACGGTGTTATTCAATTTGAAACATCTGCTTCGAACGATAATACTTTGTTATTATAAAATCTAATTCTTTTCCCATGAATTATTCATTTATTCATATTTAATAAAAAAATTAGGACAAACGAGATTTACTTTTTAATTCCTTTGAACTATTTAAAATTGGAATAATTGAGAGCTAGGTGTATTACGTTGAACGAGTTAGATCTATTACGCTCAGGTGGGATATTGAGCAATAGCTATTGCCCGCCTGAGCGTCGGTCGTGACAAATGTTAGCAAATTTTTGAAACTTAATATTTTTGTGGTTACCATTGTTACCAAATTCTAATGTCTCGGATTTTTCTCGATATCTATTTTTTTGGTATTGGATTATATACAGAAAAAGATTATATATTAAATGAAATATCTGATGAAAAAAAATTGTGTGATAAACATTCACTAAATTTTTTATACGCGTCACTATATATGAAATACATTACTACAAGCGTTACAAAGATAAGAATTATTATCGATTACTTTAGATTTACTTTATAATGATAAGCGGAAAAAGGTAGTTTATGAAACAATAAGTTGATAATCTGTACCTAAAATGATATTAGGGACCCCGGTAATATATTAAACGATGAGCGTGGAAAGCTTCGTGAGTTACAGGATCTATGTAAATAATGTGTGCTATAATCCCATGTCAGAGGGGTTTTCTTTCGTCCCAAGAGAGGATTTTGTGGGTGTGAAAACGTTTTGCAAGTAATAGACCTTTTATTATATTTACTTTTAATAGGTCGGTAGTGTTACTTATTTTTCCATATATTTATAAAGCAAAATATAAAACATGATTTTTGTGTATATGTGTGTGTGTGTGTGTGAGAGAGAGAGATGGAGAGAGGTTACGAATGCAAGCATTTGCAAAATATTTATATAAACAAAGCGCACGCTACAGAGTAAATCAATGACGTAGTATTTGGCATCGGTGGGTGGATTGTAGACCAAAGTTTAATCGCTGCCAACTGTGACTCATAACGGTGTTTGCTCTGTTTAATATGTATGATCAGTGGTGGTCATATATATATATATATATATATATATATATATATATATATATATATATATATATATATATATATATATATATATATATATATATATATACACGCCTATCCCCACGCAGGTGTGTTAGGCAGACACCACAGAGCTCCATCCGCTGCCATTTATCGCCGCGAAACGGCTCGTCGTTGATCGCTTTCCGCCCTCGTGAGAATCAGGACGTGACGCGTGGCGAACCACGTCGCCGTCATTTTCGACAAATTAGGTATATTAAATTCGTCTTAGTGAATCCCACGAGTCGCAAAGGAGGATGGAGGTCAGCCCCAGCAGAGCCCTAAATGCTGAGGTAAGGCACCATAGTTCCCGGGGGAGCCCGACCCCGGGACGATCGGCACGCTTGCGACTAGGCTCGCCCCTAGCCATGCATCCATTGGCACGGCAGACCGTGGATTGGCGGAGAGGAAGGGAAAGGATAGAGAAGGAAGGAAGGGGCAGGAACGGACATGCGGATTCGGGGGGGGGGGTTACCAGACTTGGAATAAACATTTATAAATCCATATAAATATTTATTCCGATGTGGGAATCGAACCCGCGACCATTGACTCCGCGGGCGGAGGGCCCCGCCACTGAACCAATCGGTCGGTGGTCTATATTGTTATAAAATTAATGTTCGAAAAAGAAATTTGCCTTTTTTATCCCATAAAAGCCTTCTTTCTACATACAATGACATTATGGCATGGATAATCGAAACTCCATAAATAGCCCTAACTGGTCTAATTGTCTAAGTCGTTAATACGCCTGCTCGTTTGCCTTTCTATCGTATAAAAAAAAGTCTTCGTTATCGGAGTCAATGGTTACGGGTTTCAATCCCATCGGGATAACTATATGAATGTAATGAACCTGAATGAGCCGTCACTAGGACCTAAGTCTCCACATAGTGAGGCGTAGTACAGATACGGCGCTTCTCCATCTCCCTCTGTCGGAGGCCATACGCTTAGCTTCGCTCCGGATAGCCCCATCTTCTCTGGTTCGGCCGTTACAGTACGCCACTTAGTAAGTTCATTTTGGGTGTCCACATTTTCTTTTTCCCTGTGGATTCCATTCGAGGGCTTGAATTTAAATATCATATGTATCTACATATATGTATTGTATCTCTCTCTATTTGTTTGTCTTTTATGGATTATAGTGCCGTTCATCCGGTCGCCATAAAACATTAAAATGTTGAGTATACTTCTACGATGGTTTCTAGAATAATACATCTATCGTATGATAGATGGCATGCGTGTAATATGTGATGTGTGTGTGTGTGTGTGTAATAATTATTTTCTTTTATTATTTGGGAATAGCTATTAAGTAACCTGAAATAACGACTTTCTATCCGTGAAACGATATAGATAACAAGTAATTTAAAAAATAAAATTACTTTTTTATTTTAAATTGTATCCTGCTAAATCTTATATAATTTTTTTTCTACCCATAAATTAATATTTGATAAACTGTATGAACTGCAATCAATTGCAATTCACTACAAGTTTAAAAAATCTATTTGACTTGAGTGAATGAATAAAAAAGTATTTTATTAACGATTGCAAATTTGAATAAGATGTATAAGTAATATAGGGAGAGTGTGAACTAACAGTAGGAATTGAAAAAAATATATTATAGGTATATTTAAATGACAAGACTCGGGCAGACGGTGTCCTGCAAGAGATCTGAAAAAATATAAAAAAAAAATAAGTTTTGTTGAAAAAAGTTGGAAATTTAGATTTCAACATCAACGCCATCTATGAGGCTCAAAAGTATCTTTCAAGCTTGCACCGAACTATATTTAAATCGGTTGGGCTGCTTCGGAGATAAGCGTGTACTAAGTGACACGTGATTTTCATATATTAAAATAAAAGACGAGTAAAGTGTGTGAGTACAATGTTGAAATAATGTTTTTTTAAGTAAGCATCAGAGCAGATGATCGCTCCTTCTAGCCGAAGAGCGTCCCACACTACGTTTGCCAAGATGCGATTTTCAGTCCAGCACTTCAATATTGTCAAATGTGTAACAAATATCTTAGTTATATACTTTTTTTATTTATTATTCATTACATTATTATTTGTTTTACATTCTTATACAGCATACATTAAGTTTTTCCGTATGCGTGTGCTCAAATTGTGTGTGTGTATATTGTGGGTAGTGGTGGTAAGTGTTTTGTGAAAATGAAAATTAAGCACCAATAGAGAAATTTTGCATCTACGATTTGAAAAATGACCTATTTTTTTCTTAAGATATAATAGCCCGATACTAATACATGCTTTTTCCTATTAAAACTATTGCAATCTCTTTGTTCCGTATTTTGCTGCGGTAAGCAACAAACATTTTAATATTTGAAAACTTTCACTTGCCTTCTAAAACAAAAGCCCGCAGATTCTTTTGTTGAGGGGTAAGATAGGAAATTTGAAATAAGTTTTGTACCTCAGCTCGTAGCAAGATTTTACTTACGAATAATGTTTGCGGGATCCACAGATGTAATACATCTGTTTTATAAAACTATAAGATCCTGCTCACTTGACCTAAGATCCTGTTCACTTGCTCACTTCACTTTGTATACCAATAAATTTATTATTTTATTGTTGGCGACCTTTTTGCAGTGGCGAAAACCTAACCTCGCTTTCTGAAGTAAGGGTCGAAGCTTCGTTTACCACATTGGGAATTTTTCATGCCATTGATGTGTTTATAATGTCATTCGCAGCATAGGGAAGTATGATGTGGGGCTATAAAAATATAACATTTTATTATTTATTTTATATTCATGGTAAATATTCATTTATTTTAAAAATAAACCTTAAATATATGATTTAGTCTTATAAGTCTATTAACGTTCATTCAGCGTAATTAATATTTGTATGTAAGCAGAATAAAGAGGAATATACGGAATATGCGTGACAAAAATTTCAATAAAAACAAACCATTCTATCATTTAAGAGTAAAAAGCAACACTAATATGAAGTAATGTGATAGTTCTAAATAGAATAATGATAATGACGGATATAATGATAACTGGACGGATTTGGATGAAGCTTTACATTAATATAGGTTATACTATATATAATAACATGTAGGTTACAATTTGTAATGATTTTATGTAATTTTTTTGGTCGTAATATAACAATACATGTCAATTAATTCTGAAAAAAATCTGGCCTCTGAGAGCTATCTTGGCGTACGCTGCCTAAACCATTGGAGTTACACAAAGATGATGTACCGTAGGATTGTTTGTCTTGAATAGTTCTAAATGAAAATCCGCGACAGCATATATCTACCTTTTATGTGGAATCCACTATGACCAAAATTGTGAACCGTAAATTAAGTAAAAAAATATATATTTATTTAAAATGATCTGTCACGAAAGTTAATGTGGCAGACCAAATTCCAAGCGAGCGAAGCCGCGGGCAAAGGCTAGTATTTACATAATCAAGTATAATCAAGTATCTTTCGTTTTGTGTACGTCTATGAGTGGCCCTGGTTGCTTGTCATCAAGTGACCTGCTGACTCATTTGCCTATCTCTTATAATAAAAAAGTCCGCTGCTGTGTATGAGATAGGTGGTCATCAAACGCCGGCAACGCTTCCGTAATATCTGTGGCGTCACGGATGTCTATTGGCGACATTGATTGCTTTCCATAAGGCGACATTTGCTCGTTTGCCCTTCTATTCCATAAAAAAACAAAATTTGGAATTAATTAAACGAAAGAAATCGTACAATTGAGAACAACGCAGTGATAAACGTCAGCGATCATTGAATTGGGGATGCTGGGTCAGATTGATGGGAAAACTTAAGCGTTTCACTGAATTCTTACGTTCATTTCGCAGCTTTTAAAAAGCGAAGATTTCTGCTGAATAATTAAATTAATTTAAAAGTCATAAAATCATTTAGACAACCTTAGATAATTGGTTTAGTGACGAAATAACCGCTTTCAGAGTCAATGGTAATTGGCTGAATTTTCAGACTATACCCCAAAACTCGGTGGCACATTTGAAATGCATTTGATCGCGCTATAGTTTCAAACTGTATAAAAACAGTTATAGTTTATTAGTTAGTAAAATAAAGTAGTGTTCTGGCCTTGTTGTTTGTTTTTACAAGCAGAGTTATGAGTTTTAAAATCTAAATTTAGTCAGAAAGTCTGTATAAACGACTCGACGTCAGTGTGTTGCGTGAGTTTGTGTAAGAAGACGGGTGTTTAGATTTTTTTGATCTGATTGAACTGATATTTACATTCTTACTTAGATTTCTACGCCACAACTGTGTATTGAGAACCATTGATTATAAACGATATAGTCTATACTGACCTATTGATATGTATTAGGAGATTATGTTATATAATAATATTCCCTATAATAGCGATAAGACCGCCATTTGTATATAAATATTACAATCAATAATTGTATGACTTTGTTTTTGGTGTACAATAAAGAATATATCTATCTATCTTTCTTCTTCTTAATCAGTCCCTCAATTCTGAGGATCTTGACTTGAGTCACACTACGGTAGAAATGGCCAGCTTGACTAGAAAATGTATTCATAGAATATTGCCGCTTTGTGATAGCATTTTTTATTACAACGTTTTATACACCAAATATTGGGATTTGAGGCCACACCACTTTGCCCTTCTATTATTTCCTATTTCCCTTTTTATAAAAAAAATATATCATTAGCTCAATTGAGGCAATCATTTGGAGTGTCTTGTGTAATGCAGATGTCCACGAACAAAGATGATTTAACCTTGAAATGTTTTGACCTATGGTTTTGGTTGCTTACGTCTTCCATATTAAATATCCTTTTTGTCAACTCTCTGTACTCGTCTAAATGCCTCACAGAAGCGTATATTGTTTGTAGTACTTGTTCTGGCTATTCAAATTTATCCGAGGTTTCGCAATCTCTTCCTCTGTCTTTTCCGAAAATCAATAATTCCATACACGCGAGTAACGTAACCAAATCGTAAAAAAAATATTATCGTAAAAAATACAAGTAAAAAAAAAATCAGTAAATATTATAGCGACATAGGTATTTCTTTTTCTTATGACGTAAGGTGGCTAACGAGCTAGTGCGTTGCTTGTTTACAAGCAAACAACGCCACATATAGACATGTACAACACCATATGCATTTCAGAAGCGTTCCCGGCTATTGAGCTATATATAGGCCTGCTTCTTGTATATTTGTATTTTTTATTATACCAGTATGAAGTAAAACGTAATAAAATTAAGTATCTTGAAATATACTACGAAGCTTATCACACTACGTCTTGATAAAATGATGGCTATTCTACCAAAATCTTTTATAGACTTTTGCAGTTAACTTAAAAAGTCATTATATACGCATTTGTTTCATATCACTCCATTTATATGTCTTAGTATTATTATGAAAATGAAATAAAAACTCGACGTCCCTGATGTAGGTAAGTTAGCGGGAGAAGTCCTGTTTCTCGAAGGTTCCAATGTCGTATCTGTTCGGAAATACTGCTGAAAATAACTGGTTTTTTTACGTTAACAATTATTACCTCTGTAAGTAATTGGTTTTTTCCATGTAGTAGTAGTGCAATTACTAATTCATCTCCTAATTTTCATGTCTCAAATAATTTTGCTAACTAAATAGTTTAGTCTGCAAGTCAATAAACATCTCGTGGATGGATTGTGCCTGTCGACGAAATAGCTGTGAAGAATTTTCAGACTATACCCCAAAGCTATATTACTTAACACATTTCTGTACTTCTAGTTGAGAGACTGGGAAAGTAGTACACGCGAATAAATGTATTTTAAATAGATTTATACTTTTGTATATTTGACTACGTTTAATGTGTAAGCATCAACTGAGGATTTTGCAATTAAAGAAATTAAAAATATTAATCGTTCATTTAATAGTGATGATCATTTAAGAGTATAGATACAGTACTCATGCATTACATGCATGAATACTGTATCTATACTCATGCATTTTCTTGAATTTATTGTATATTAAATATTTTTATTATTATTAATTAATTGCATATATATATATATATATATATATATATATATATATATATATATATATATATATATATATATATATATATATATATATATATATATATATATATATATATATATATATATATATATATATATATATATATATATATATATATATATATATATATATATATATATATATATATATATATATATATATATAAATTTTTACACACATAGCTACGTTCACATACACACACACATTACATATATTATATATAAGAGTAAGAAATAAAATCCCTGTACTCGCTGTACAAAAATCGATAACATAGAAAAATGACCACTTAACACCGATATTTCTTTCTTTTATTTGATGGCAATTAGTCATACCTATTATGCCAGTGTCAAGTAAAATATGATAATATCAAATCTCTTGAAAAATAACTAGCTTATCACGTTACCTTTTGATAAAACGGTGGATATTCTATCAAAACTTTCTATGGACTTTTTCAGTCAACTCAAAAAGTCACGATACACCTAATTATTTCATGTCACTTTAATTATATGCCTTAATCGAACCGTATTGTATAATTATGAAAATGAAATAAAAAGTCAACGTCTCTGATGTAAGTTGACGGGAAAAGTCCACCTGTTTT
Organism: Baronia brevicornis; assembly: GCA_031353405.1. NCBI lineage: Eukaryota > Metazoa > Arthropoda > Insecta > Lepidoptera > Papilionidae > Baronia > Baronia brevicornis. The sequence goes on along the minus strand of JASFAT010003937.1, from coordinate 118,283 downwards.
TTGCAGGTTCCAATGTCGTATCGGTTTCACCACAATGAAACAATATAACTTATACTAATATAAAATTATGAAAATGATATAAAAAAACAACGCCACTGATGTAAGTTGGCGGAAAAAATCCGGTGTGATACTTTTTTGTCGAGCTGTCCCGTTTGTTCATGCTTTTACCACTATATGAATAAGACGGACAAATTTTCCAGTGTTTAAAATAATATTAATGATTATTATAAGCAATAAAGCTCAATGAAAGCTTTTTGTGTACTCTAAACTGTCTTACGGTTATTTATATGAAAATGCCGTGTAAACGGTAGATTATGTCATGTCACCTAACATCACGTGAAGTCATCAGACCCAAAAATAATGTCACGCGATATAATTGTTGTTTCGTTTAAGCTGATAAACAGATAAGAAATATTTCAACATTAAATTTTATTTGATGATTTATATATATTATATTTTATTTATTATATTCTAATTTAATCGTTTTTAAATTAATTGGATTATAATTGAATTTTTAAAATATAAAATATCGTTATTAATTCCCAAAAAAAAAAATTTTTTTAATAATCGTGTTTACGCAAATTCTTTCTAACATTTTATAAATTTATTCTGATTTTTGCGATATGTTGATGGTACATTGCGTTTCTGTTAGATATATTTATACATTAGCTAGGGTTCTGACATATTAACTAATTAATTCGGGCGGTGCTTTGAGTGAACTGATTAGATAGATGACGATCAAATAACGACAAATATATGTGGAAATTAATTTACTATCTTCCGTAGAGTTTATTTTGGTGCGACATATCTTTTGGATTGAAGTTTAATGGTATTGTATATATATATTTGGTAGTTTAAGTTTGATGTTTGTTTTTGGTACTGTCGGAAAAGTGTTTGAATTAAAAGGTTGCAAGCTAGTTTCTGGATATACTCACATACTTTCTTTTCATTACATTGCAACCCATGATTAATAGAGTCAGGCGTTACTTTTCTGAAGTCCATTATTATGTGGACAGTCGGAATTTTTACTTAGCTAAGTTCCGCGACAAGAAAACAAATGCAGAAAAATAATAATATGTATTTTTACTGGAAGAAGTGATTTTACAGGGAATTTAAACTAAATCTTACCGAAAAATGGCCGTCATCAACTCCCCACTAGTCACCAACACTAATAACACTAGTGTTGACAAGACTTAACGGTAGTCTTCTGTAGAGTCTACTATACCTGATGATGCTTCATGTTGAGGCGAAACACGACACGTGTTATACATTGTGGAAGTTATACAGTGTGGAAGATAGTGGTGTGTGTTTGGTGTTATTGCCGATGGCCGATTTTCAGTAAAAAATCCACTTGTAAAAAATACACATTATTATTTCTCTGCTTTTGTTTGCTTGTCGCGGATCTTAGTCAAGTAAAAATTCTGACCGTCTATATAATTACAACCTATGTCGGGTAGCAAGCTAGTAATAAATAAACATGTGATTAATCGTTATTATTTCATTATTAGCCGACGGCAGTCCACTGCTGGAAATTGGCCCTGGTTCATTGGCACACAACTCTCTGTTAGCTAGCTAGCGAAGATCGTTGCTCCGTTTTTTTATGGGGCATAAGGGCAAACAAGCAAGCGAGCAAGCCGCCCATAGACAACCACGTCACCACAAGATCCACGGAAGCGTTGCCGGCCTATTAGGTATGTGTAGGCTTGTTTTTTGAAGGTGCCAATGTCGTATCGGTTCGAAAAGACCGTCGAAGGTAACTGGTTCCACAATGTGGTGGTGTGTGTAAAGAAATTTCAAGAGAAGCGCACCGTAGTAGATCGCCACTCATCCAGATGGTAGGGATGAAACCTCTTTACGGCGAGTTATGCGATTGTGGAATTCGGCGGCGAGAATTATTCCAAACAATTCCTCGGAGCACTCTCTATGATAAAAGATAATATGGCGTGCTTAAAAGGAAAGTTAATGTCATCATCGTTATTGTAATAACTGAAACATATGTATACAATTCCCTAGTGGTATCTTAATTTCCCTCGAGTTCATAGTAATACACTTTAACCAGTGCTCCAGCTGTCTACGCTTTACGAGTGTTCGACAATATGGCCATAAGTCACGCGAAATCCGCTTAAAGGGCGTATCTAAGCGACGTTGTTTTCGATATAAGTATGCCTAGTTAATAGTGGTGGAGCCACGCTGCAGACGAATACTTTGTCAAGAATGGCATAATATTCGTCTGTAGCATGAATGGGCCGGCTCGCCGGGGTAAGTACCACACTCCCGCTGAAAATCGGCGTCTGAGTGATAGTTTACCCACCGCGCTGCTTACGGTGAGCGGCCGAGTTCCGGAGGCCAAACACCTTTCCCCCTCCCCCATCCCCCTACCCCTTCCCCTACCCCTTCCCCTCCCATTCCAACTCCCATAATGATACTCTCCTTAAAGGTAGGCAACGCTTCCGCACTGCCTATGGCGCTGCGGAAGTCTATGGGCGGCGTTGAATTCTTCCCATCAGGTGACACGCCTGCTCATTTGCCTTCCTATCTCATAAAAAATGTACGTTAACACAAAAATACTGATAAAGCAAGCAAGGAACTTTACCTTATTCGACATCTCAAAATTTTTCGAAAAATATTTGTTGCAGTATAAATGAATCGGCAACGCTTCCATGATACCTTTGGTGTCGCAGATATCTGTAGGTAGCGTTGATTGCTTTACATAAGGTAAAACGCTTGTCGTTTGCCCTTTTATCCCATAAAAAAAATCAGCTCGTACCAAAAAGTACCAAAACTTAACAGAAAACTGATTTTTAAATAAATTTGTTGCTACACTTTGCTCGGTAAATCGATGCAGAGATGATGAGACGCGGAGATTCAGTCTCTTTCTCCTTCCTTCGTTTTATCCATTCCCTTGTCTTATCTTCCTCTCCTGCCTTACAGTTTTTCCCACAGGCAGTCAGTGTAACTGCGGTGCCCCTTGTGCGGTACGTTTCACGCGATGAGTGCTGGGATCACAAGACCCAACTCCTTTCTTCTTGTATTCCTCTCTTCGTGTCCCATAATTCTTATGTTAATGTTCTTTATTATCTTACTATTCTTCTTATCTACCCTTTTTTAATTATTCTTTAATTCTTCTATAATATTCTATAATATTTATGTAGGAAATTTTTAGATTTATTATTATATTTACGCGTTGTTTTATTATTTTATTTGGTAAAAGAAAATAAAATAATAATTACAAAATAAATGATTGAAAAAATAGCACTCATAAAAATAATTTTTTGTGCAGGAATGAGACAGGAAAATAGGTCGTTTATGTCTCTGACATAGAGAACAAAAGCTTCACAAGAAAATGCATCTTTAATTTTTAACAAGAGTTTTCCTTATTTTGCTTCTACCCTTACATCGCTTTGCATTAAATTTCCACACCTGTGAGTTCCTTTCAATTTAAATGTGTTAGATGTATAGAAAAATGTTTCATTTCAGAAAAAAAAATACTTTTATTTTGCTGTCATACAAAGTATCGCATCTTTAGAGAGATTTAGAGACAAAAATAATTTTAAAAAGTAATCTAGAATCTAATTTATATTAAATACGTCGTAAAAATCGTTTCAGGTAGAAGTAGAAAGCGGGACTGCTTCTTATGCAATATTTAATTAGACTAATTTACGTAAAACATTTTACTTAGCACGAACACTGCATAGCAGCAGACAAAAGAAAAGCTTTATTTTTTCTTTTTTGTACATGCTATATGTGTAATTGTTGGGCATAGGCCTTCCAATTTCTAGATGAATAGATAGGCATATAACTCACGACCAAGTGGTTACTTCGGCATTCTTCGACTCCGACGTATATCGGTTTTTTTAACAGATTATACACTGTCACTTCAGTTTGCTAACTCGAAGACCTCAATTTTTTTTATTGGATAGGAGGGCAAACGAGCAAGCGTGCCGCTTATGAAAAGCTGGCAACGCCGCCCATAGACATCCGCGACACCGCAGGAATTATATAAGCATTGCCGACCTTTAAGGTATGTCTAGGCTTGTTTTTTGAAGATGCTAAATTCTTGTTTAATCAGTCCCTCATTACTGAGAATCGTAGTCACTTGAAACCCTCAAACGAACAATCTGGCTCCGTCGGTTCCTGTCCAGAGTATACAACATAATAGCTTTTATATTACTTGCTACGAAAATAGCAAGTGATTTTTATAATATTATTTGCTATTTATTTGTAATAATAAAGGGCTATCCATACATAGCGTTACACGTTACGAGGGGTGGAGGGATTTAACAATATGTGATATTATATGACAAGAGGGGGCGAACCATAAGCTGTTTTAATTCAACTATTTCTTAGTTTAAAATTGAAAAATATACGATATTATAACAATGGTCACACAAATGTGTCCACGTGTGACAAGTATGGGGGAGCACCAAAATCATGAAATTTATGTGACGTAATTTATGAATGGACCCTTAGGTAAAAGAAAAAATATTTTGATTCAGTTTTCTTCTTTGACCACCGTCTGTGATATAAACTTCTTTATCAAGATTCATTGCTGGCTTTAAAAGCAGTGGTACCGTAAGTTTTGTGGGTAGATTATACGATTTAAAATTAACAAATTATTTGTAATATAAGCGTGGTGTAACATATTTGGAACATATAACAATAACCCAAGTAATTCAGTCATTCATTCAAATACAGTAGGTAGTTACTTAAGAAAAACTTTAATCCGCATAAGTAAAACGTGCGTGCATTGAAAATTAATATTCGGCGGTTAATAAAATACTAGTATTAAATATAAAATAATTTTCGTTGGTCATTAATTTCGCAGAGAAAATATTTACTTGAAGATTTCTAATCTTTATAATCGATTGTCAAATTATTTTCAGACAGCTGCTATCCATAAAGCTTGGTTGTGAAGATTGATTATTTTAAGTATTTCATATTTCTATATTTTTTAGGAAAATTATTATAAAAATAATTTAATGATTAAATAAAGTTATATACTACAATATCGATACAGGACACACGTATAATATACATTTACTTGTAATAACTTAATTGGTAAAGAGTGCTATTATAATCTAATTTCATGGATTCGATTCCTGAATTAACGTTATGGATGTGGATGAAAGGGTCGGTAGGGGAAGACCAAGGAAAACATGCCTTGACCACATTTCCGAAGTTTTTAGGAAAGGCCAGGTCAAGAGTACCCTTAACCGGCGAGCTTGCATGAGGAGAGTGAAGAGTGTGGAGGAAGCAAGGAAGGTATGCCGAGATCGTAGCGGATAGAGATCTGTGGTCTTTACCTAACCATACGGGAAACAGGCGTGACGATACGCTTGTACGAGTATGTATGTAATTATACATACATACAGACTTCATAGGACTGTTGATGTGAACTATATATTTCTTAATGTAAATACTTTATCATATTTTGTATATTTAAAAAAGATTATTAATAATATCAAAACATTCCTAGACCCTCCCTTTAAAAAAAATAATCATAGAAATATACTTTAAAAAAAACCCAAAGAAATATCCGAGAATAGACAGTCTATAATAATGCATTTTATTGCATTGGATGGCTTACATTACATTGAATTTTTATGGTGTATAGATTTAAATCACGCACATTCATTTTTATCCATAAAGAATATTTTTTGTCTCTGTACGAGTATTTCATAGATTTTTAGAAAAAAAAAACATTTATGACGTAAGTGTCAAGTAATATATAATAATATCAAATATCTTAGAATATATTAGTCAGCTTGTCACGTTAAGTCTTGATAAAATGGTGACTATTCTACCAAAACCTTCTATGGACTTTTTCAGTCAATTTATAAGTCATGATACACGAACTTATTTACTTATATGCCTAAATCGAACGATATCGCATAATACGCCATTACAATTAAACAATATAACTGATAATAATATAAGATTATAAAAATTAAATAAAAAACACAACGTCACTCATGTCAGTTGGCGGGAAAAGTCCTTATGACGTAATTTGACATTTTTACATGAAAAGAAGTAAATGTTCGAAACAAAAAAAAATCAAACTAAACTAAAGATGGAACAGTCAGAGTTCTTATTTATCTTAGCTTAGCAATATCTACTTATCTTAGCAAAGTAAGTTTGGATATCCATCTTTGTAAAAGATTTTCGCAAAGTAACACCTGACTCCATTATTTATAGAAATAGTAAATGCAAAAAATTCACATGTAATGTTTTATGCTTATTTTATATAATATATTTAAATAAAAAAAATATACATGTTTTCCAACTATATTTTTTTTGTTAGATAATTTAAATTAACATGTTATTTACATTTTAATAGTATTACGCTCGTGAAACAGTTAACCATATGACAAATCCCCCTAGACTTTCTAATTAATAAGGTGGGGCTTGCGGTCTTCAACTATGTACGCTTTGTCACGAAGCTAACGATGTCTTATGTGCCAACCTAAATCCCAATAGAATATTGTTGTTTACTGAAATAAATATTAATTAATATAGACAATGTTAACACATTAGCTTTTGTTATATAATCTCCATCTATATATAAAGCATTACAGAAGAATGATTATTGAATTTTGGATATATTGGATATGATCTGTTCATTTAAAAAAAATACGAATAGTTCTATACCAAAATTGAAAAAACTTCTATAAGGTTTCAGTTATCATCATAAGACCACATAAGTCCACTGTAGGACTGGTTATTCAGCTGCATGCATTATTTCTAGCTGAGGTGCGTCACAACGTTTGCCAAGACAACACACAGTTTTGGAATATAACAAAAGAAATACACTTGCCAGGATTTATATTAAATAAACAATAACAGAGGAATGTAGTCAGGAAAAAAAAACAAACAAGGCTTTAAAGATCTAAATAAAATCGCCAAATCACTACAACTTACATATTTGTTATCTGCACTGAGTTTAGGGTGCGTGTACACTTTATATTCTTCATTCATTCCATGAAATAATTCCGTTTGTTACCAGGAAGACGGTATTCAGTTTCAGTGCTTGGCATATTGACTGAAAGTATTCTGTTTCGAATAAATAAAATATTTACTTCTTTACAATGTTTAATACTATTTTATATTGACATAAAATTTAAAGCGAATTACAAAAATAATTGGTAGTGTAGTAAATTAACGATTTCAACCAACATATTTTTCACCGTGAGAATGAATCATAAATTTAAAATTTATTCAGTCGTTAGCAACTTTAGAAACTGAATAAAACCATTGTTTTTTGTCACGGACCAGTAAATGTATTGATTAGCGATTTGAAAACAAGCGAATTCAGACGGTGTGAAAACAAGTAAATTGAAATATTGATAAGGAAATCGGTGATTGCTTATAATATGTAACACAAGTTTGAATATGATTGTGTAAAGCGCCAAAATCATTGCAAATGATTATCTGGGATATTTATATTATACTTCTTGTCATATATAAGGTTCGTAGAATTAAAGCTTAATTTATTCAATATATCACGTTTAATATTTTTTTTTGATTATGAACCATGAAGACGATATAATACATTAATGTTTAATCATTTAAGATTATTAATAAATTATTTATTAACACACAGATTTCAATACAAGTAGTCTTCTTTGAAATAGTTTTATTAAAGGAGGTAAAATCAACAGACGACAGTATGTACAAAGCATTAACTAAAGTTATTAAACACAAAACTCGTGTAAAAGGAAATGAACATACTTTAAGTTTTGCTAAACAGGCTGGCATTTATAAATCAAAACAAATGATATTTAATGAAAATTTTAAAATAGGTTCTTCAGAATATAATTCAAAAATTAATACAAGTCCTGTGATTTTTAGCGACAAAGATACAGATTTAAAGAACAAATATATTAATTTTTTTCCAAATTTAATGTCCTTAATTACCAGTGAAAGATTGAATAAATTATCTCCACTTTTTGACGTATATACAGATCTTGATCAAAAAGAAAGAAAAGAAAATAAATATATAATTACATTTGACAAAAGCAATATTGATAAACTGAGTGTATCGGATAAAAGTAATAATCAAAACAATACAGCTATATACAGCATTATATCTGCTCGAAGATCTCGTAGAACGTCTGTTTCACGATGCATAAAGGCGTGTATACATTCATATAAATTTGTATGTCGCTATAATCCATGCAGCAACAAAATGAGGACAATGTTTAAATATATATGTAAAAAAAACTGTATAAATATATCAAAATACTATTAACCTGTGGTTTTTTTGTCGATGTCATGTCATACACTTTCTAACAATTATAAATGTGTATGACGACATCGCATTAAATAACTTTTTCTATTATTAGTTTTTTGTCAAATGATACAAGTTATTTTTTAAATTGTCATAACGTTTTTTATTAACATGTGTTTTAAAGAGTTTTAATTTATATAGCCGACAATGATTTCAAACTTTATGATGCATAAGACCAATAAAGTGAGAATGAAAATGTAGAAAAGCGAAAACTGGTTTTAACCAAGATATAAACTAAAGTTCGAAGAAATCTAAAGAATTTCAAGAAACTTTTCAAACTATGAAAAATGGTATTCAAATTGTTTTCGAAATAATAGCAACATAAATAAAAGGTCATACACATAATAATTTAATAGTAGCAAAGTCATTCTATAGCATGACTGAGCTTAGTGGACCAAAGTACCACGCTGACAATATCGGCATTAAGTTAATTTTTTTTGTGTTGCTGCGTTTCGATGAAAGCCAGGCAAGGGGCACATTGACCTAGAATTCAATAATATTTTGTATCTGTAGGAGCTTACTCGAGTAACTCGGAAACAATAGCACTTCGAAATTAGTCGCGTGTAATTCAACTGACGTTGGTCGAATTGATGAAATTATTTTCGCTCGAATAGCAAACTCGATTTGCATCATTACCCTAGCTGCAGAGCTAGCATCATTATCCGGCTCAGTCCTATGAGAGCCATGGTATATTATATAATATTATATAATAGTACATTTGTTCTAAAGATGGATACTCAAACTTATTGTACTTTGCTAAGATATGCAAGTTTGTGTATAATGTAGTGTATTTTTTTATGGGATAGGAAGACAAACGAGCTGGCGTGTCACCTGATGGAAAGCAACCAACGCCGCTCATAGACATCCGCAGCGCCACAGGCAGTGCAGAAGTGTTGCCGGCCTTTAGAATGTGTCGTTATGGGAGGAGGAAGGGAGTTTGGCCTTCGGAACTCAACCGCTCATCAGACGAAGTGCAGTAGCTAAACTACCACTCAGACGCCGGTTTTCTGTGGGCGCGTGGTTCTTCCCCGGGCGAGCCGGTTCATTCATGCTACAGACAAAAAATATGCCATTCTTAACAAAGTATTCGTTGCAGAGTAGGCCTATTATAGATAATTAATTAAAGACGGAATTATTAAACTGCTATCAAACAATCCTCCAACATCCATGGTCGTTAACGTTGACAACACACATAATGCCATTTTTACCACAAATACAAAGCATTTCGACTCAACACGAGGCATCCCCAGGTGTAGTAGACTATACAAACGACAACCCTAAAGGCCTTTACAACGTCGCAAATAGATAACATTTTTGTCTGATGTATTCGCAGATCTTAGCAAAGTAAGTTTTACTGTCCATCTTCATAATTAATTTCCGCAAAGTAATGACTCCATCAAATTTTTTTAAAATTAAAATATCGCAAAAAAATGCATAGGTATGTGAAGACTGTCAAACTAAATTGAATCCCTGCAGCAGATTGTAATCTGTGGCATCTTGTACAAAAACAACAAATATAGTTTTATAACCATATATATTTTATAACCATAATATTACTTATAACCAAATTTGCCTTTTTTTTAACAACCCTTATATGTCCCACTGCTAAGCACGGGCCTCACCATTTATGGAGGAACGGACGTTAACCCACCACGCTTGTCATGCGGATTGGCGGGGTTACCAGACTCGGAATAAATATTTGTAATCCATACATATATTTAATCCGATGCGGGGATCGAAACCGCGACCATTGACTCCGCGGGCGAAGGGCCCCGCCACTGAGCCAATTGGTCGTCATTTGCCTTAAGTTTTTTTTAATTATTTTACTAGGTTAATATTTTTATAATATAATAATTTTTGTAGAATAACTAGTATTTAATCTAGAGATATTTCTAAATGGCAAATAAAACATGCTAATGTCAAGTTTTATGAGCAACATCAGACCGCTGGAATGATAAAAATTTATATAATCATACATAAATATATTAGAGTTATGGGTACGAGAAACTGACCCGGAAAAGAAGTAGGTCTCCAGTTATCAATCACTGTCATAAGGCGGTAACTATTTCACGCTAGTTTTCTTTGATAGCAGGATAAACAACTGACGGTTTTGACACTATTCAACTTCGGATGCAATAGTACTCTCACAAGCGCTCCCTTGGGTACAATTTTTTTTATGGCGTAGCAATGCAAATGAGCAGGCGTGTCACCTAATGAAAAGCAATCAACGCCGCGCTTAGACACCCGCAGTACTATAGGCTTTGCGAAATTTGCACACCTTTAAGGAAAGTGTTATTATATGAGTGGGGGAGGGGAGGGGAGGGGGAGGGGGAGGGGAGAGGTAGTGGGTTGGACCTTCAGAACTGAACCGCTCACCAGACGAAGCGCGGTAGCTAAGCTACCACTCAGTTGCCGGTTTTCTGCGAGAGTGTGGTACTCCCCTGGGCGAGCCGGCCCTTCTTCGACTCTCGGTCTTGACAAAGTATACATCTGCAGCGTAGTTCTCGCACTATAAAACAAATTACCATCAACATCTGCCACATAAGCTGTATTTCAGTTGACGGAAACAACCGTAAACACAAGGGTGAATATCTAAAGAATATGCAGGTTATTCCCAGTTCACATGTTGATTCTCCAGCCAAACCTAATAGGCGAAACTAATTTAATTTTGCCGGCTCTGAAACTGTCAGATAGGAGCATAGCATCCGATTAATAGTTAAATTGCATCGAGTTTGGAATATTTTGTTCGAGAAGGTAAACATTTTAAGGGAATATTAAGTTCTTTTTTGTTTATGACAGGATATGTAAGATTAAATAAACCTACAATATATAAAAAGGCCGACACCGCATTTATTATATATATGATGATAGTGGTAGAGCCATGTTGCAGACGAATTCTTTGTCAAGAATGTCATAATATTTATCTGTGACATGAATGGGCCGGGAAAGTACCACACTCCTGCACAAAAACGACTTCTGAGTGGTAGCTTAGCTACCGCACTTCGTACGGGTAGTGGCTGAGTCCTGGAGACCGATACCCTCCCCTCCCCTCCCCAATTGCTTATAAAAATAAAAATAATATGAATATATGAATAATATAAAGTTTGAACTAGACACGCTATTGATATAAATAGTAAGATCGTTAAGAGATAATACTTTGATTGTAGTCTTCAATTAACTTATACGATAATTTTGATGAGTGAAGCTATCATCAGCACGTACGTACGTTAACGATGTAGGAAGACATTAGAGCAACCATTAACGCGTTAGGAGACGTTCCGCGTAATGAACATTCAGCTCTTTAGGCATCTTAGTATATACACATGTACATAGATAGTACACTATTGTAACCACATAGTTTATTTCTACAGATTGTATTGTAACCTTTTTAGAAATAGGAGTAGAAATATTTATTTATGACACAACTCTTTTTATAAAAATTTAACGCTAAAATTAAAATCTAAATAGATATTAAATTTAACATATAAAAGGGAGACACTAAAAATTTTAAAACTTACAACTACTACTGCTTCTTCTTCTATATCGTCATGCTCTTTGCACGGCTGCCTTCTTCATGCATTTATGTAGGGGTCTTTTGAGAGCGGTCTTAAATTAATCCGTCCACCGCATTGGAAATCTGCCGCGCGCTCGGATCCCTGCACTACCAGGCGCTCGATGGAGGTGTTATCGCGCCGAGGCACGTGCCCAAAGAAGAGAAGTATTGTCCTATGGAACGATCTTGTACTATGGAAGATAGGCACTGCTATAGGATATATATATGGAAAATGGAGACGTTTATTTTGAACTCGAACATAAAAAAAATGTAATTGAATTAAAAAGTATTTATATTCTATCTAGTTTTCAGTATATACTATTTCGATTGTGCTTTTCATTAAATAAGATCTTTCATTATATTTATGATTCATTTTGTATTAAAGGTAAGGAAAATATTGCGTCACGTACATTATGTATGTATGTACATATATGTGTGAGCTTATAGGCTTGTTGAATTCCATGTATATAGTAAATATAAGTGACATTAAGGCCAAACCACAAAGACTGTATATCCTCGGGGGAAATAAGTATAACACGAATGAACCGAGTGAGTTTTTCGTTTATAGCCTTTTTTCATACAAAACTAGAGTACTATTACTGATATACTAAATGAGTGTATTAATACATACATATAAATCTGTAATCCTAATAATTTAGTTAAGTTAGATAAAAAGAGATTCACGAGTAAAAATAGATTTACCCTCATATTTCTTGTGGGTGTTTTATATGGCGAATATGCGATATTTATAGGCGACTTCTGCTTGTTTATTAAAAATAGTCTGCGTTCCCCAATCCACCCGTAAAGTGTGGGATTACGGCCAATCACCTTTCATTGTAAGGGAGGCCATTATCCGGATGTTATGAGTGATTGCAATATTTATATGCAACCACGAGTAAATATACAGTCACCCTCATTTTTCTTGTGGGTGTTTTATATTACTAGTATGCGATATTCATAGGTGACATCTACTTTTTTAAAAAAAATAGTTTACATTCCCCAATGCGCCTCTAAAGTGTGGGGATTACGGCCAATCACCTTTCATTGTAAGGGAGGCCATTATCCGGATGTTACGAGTGATTGCAATATTTATATGCATCCACAAGTAAAAATAGAGTGACCCTCATTTTTTTAACACTAACCGCATTTAAATAAATATCTTCATGTGAATTTTTGTCTAAGGAGGTAATTTTTAAGTTCCCAAATACTTGCTCGTTAATAACCGTTAGTTATATAAGAGTTTTACGCGTACAGATGTAGATGATCTTTAACATCAAGAAGTTATTGATGGATAGTCGCTTTGAATAACGACTCTGGAGATGACTCACCGAATATTATATGAACGCCGTATAGCATGTATTTAAGCGCAAGATATTTTTCCACGTTATTTTAGTTATGTGGACACTTCGAACTTTTTTTACTTAGCTAAGATCCGCAACAAGCAAACAAAAACAGAAAAATAATAATGTGTGTTTTTTCCACTGGAAGAAGTGGATTTACGGGGAACTTAAACTAAATCTTACCGAAAAAACAGCCGTCAGCAACTCTCTCACTACTCTAAGGCTCACTTAACGGTTGTCTTCCGTAGACTCTACTATATCTGACGATGCTTCGTATTGGCGCGTTTCGTGTACATTGTGGAAGAGTGGTGTGTGTGATTGGGAAATGGGGTGGTTGCTGACGGCCGTTTTTACAGTAAGATTTAGTTATAGTGTGCGGTAGTGAAAATATTGATTGAAAATTCAGTTTTTGATTTCTGTTATTTTTTAAAACGTAAATAAAATTTACCTTCTTTGCATCTTTGTCATATTCAACTTTCATATATGAATAAAAAATTTTCATTTTTTATTATCTTTCAGGAATCATTTGATACAGTTATAAGGTACAGTTGTATTGCCTGTCTTAGACTACGTATGTAAATAATGAAATAAAATAATAACTAATGAAAGAAGTATTTAATAAGAAGGATTGGAGGAAGTAATGGAAGGGGAAAGCAATTGGGGCTCCAAATTCTTGCAATTGCCGTATGAAATGCGATCACACAGAAAATTGCTACATCGCGATATCGATATTTCCTGAGATTGTGGTACCGGTCGAACTCTACGACATAAGGTTTTTTTTTTTATGAAACAAACCTTAGTTTGAATTATTTCTTTACAGTTGTCTTACACTGTCTCTTACACTTTTCGGTTGTCTTCCGTAGAGTCTACTAAACTTGTGGATGCCTCGTGTTGGGTCGAAACACGTATCGTTTACAAGATGGAAAAGTGGTAATGTGTGTTTGGTTTTGTGTAGTGGTTGGTAGGTGGAGAATTGATGGTCGACTTTCGGTAAGTTTTTGGTTTAAGTTCCAAATAAATCCACTTCATCCAGCAGAAAAACAAACATTATTAATTTTCTGTTATTGTTTTGCTTGTCGCGGATCTTAGCTAAGTAAAACTTTTGACTGTCCACATAGTGATGGATTTCCGCAAAGTAACGCCTGACTCCATTAATAATCTTGAATTATTCCAATAACTTTGATACAAAATACATTACAAATCCGCTTTGAATTACCGCAATGATTTAATATCCATTGCTACAAAAATGCCGAGGCTCATGCCCAGCACTGAGACATAAATGTATAAGCAGCACCAAAAATATATTAAAATCATTTATTAAAAGTTCTTAATTGTAACTCTTTGAAAATATTCTCAACGCTAGACAGATTAAACTTCAAAGTAAGTTATCTCATTACTTTCCTTATAGGCCGTTTCGATTTCCCTGAAAATTTCGGAAAGTTTAATTACATCTTCAAAACCAATAACAACTTCAAACGTTGTGAGATTGTCATTGAATTTCAGAAATTGTTCGTTTGTACCTACCTTTTGTGGTGTTTCTGAACCTAAACAACATATGTAGTTCTTAAAAGCCGGCAACGCTTTTGCAATGCCTATGGCATTGCGGATATCTGTGGGTGGCGTTGATTGCTTTTCAACAGGTGACACGCCTGCTCGTTTGCCTTCCTGTCCCATAAAAAGGGTTACACGACTATTAAGGATTTAAGAAAGACAATCATATCTAATTTCTTTTATAGAAAATGATGATAAACAATCAACGTTTGCCGTTGCAGTGGTTTACGTTTTTATCTTAATATAAGTATTTAGTAATGTTAGCTAATCAATATAAAATATAACAAACTTATTATAACTAATTATATATCATTCAATCTATCAACAGCTAGTGGCAGTCCACTTTTAGACATAGGCCTCCCCCAAGCGTCACCTAGGCCGATCTGCGGCTTCACGGATCCAGTTTCTGCTAGCCGCCCTGCGCAGATCGTCGCACCGTCTAGCTGGGGGCGTCCCACACTACGTTTAGCGGAACGCGGTCTCCACTCCAGCACTCGTCTGCTCCAACGATTATCGGATATCCGACAAACGTGACCAGACCATTGCTACTTTAGTTTGCTAATTCAAAAGGCTTATTATATATCGTAAAGTGACAATTAAGATAAGAATGGCTTTGAATTGAATAGAATTCAAATCAAACTACCCGCATAGTGCACAATCTTAGTATTAACGGATAGAGGTAAAGACGATTAATGTATGTGATATTATAGGTATAGAATGAACATAATGCATTTGACATTATTCTGATTAATATTCATTAAAAGAATAATAACTAGGTTGACTGAACTGATCATAGACCCCTTTAATCGGTGTTGCGGGTACTTTAAAGAGTTATTTGTATTACTAACCATTATATACAATTGTTTTAATAATAAAATCATAGAGTTAAAATTTGTGTTCTAACTTGACTTGTTTTTTTTTATTTATTTATGGACCATCAACAGGAGTTACATTCATTTTACATTATTCTAAGTAGTTCTAAAAAATACTTAAATGTAATCCTAATTATAGATGGACACAACATTAACATAAAGTAAAAGCAGACAAATCAAATAATTATACAGACTTAAATATTAGATTTAATATGGTGCGTGAATTGTACCACACTGTCGTAGAGGATTTCTAAAGCGTTGTTTCTTTTCGTGTATTTGTGATACAGTTCACACAACGATCGAAGCGGGGCCAGCGATCGAAGCGATTGGACCCAAAAATGATCCTCTTCGTTTTCTTGTGAAATAAACTTTTTTAATAGCAATCTTAACGCTGATTCATACTACAATATTTCTAATTTAATTCACTAGTACGCGAAGTACGGCAATACTTTGTATATCCACTTTCACAGTGGCAAAGCCACAATAGAAGTAATAGAATCACTGCGAACGTAGTAAAGCCACTTCAAAAGTGGTAAAACTGCTGCAGAAGTGGTAAAGCTACAAAAATTATTTAATACTAAAGGCAATTCTATCTATAACACGAATGAAAGCAAAAGCTCAATCGGAAAGCACTCGTTCGTATCCTTCGTAGGACTATTGATGAATAATCATTTTCCAACTCAAGCCAAGTATTATTTAAAACCATTTTAATTATAGTTGAAATGATTTTAAATAATATAATATTTAATAACATTAGTTTTTAAAAGCAAGATCATAAGGAGAAGTTACACGCTATGAAGGTAAAATGAGTTTCAGGTTACAACTTTGAAATAGAATAGTAATAGAAAGAATTTTATTCATGACACCTTTTTTTCACAATAGCTAAAATTTTGACCTTAATCATATTATAATATACAATGGTATTTGCTCGGCATATACCAGGCGTTCTATTGAAGCACCTGGTTCTGGTTTGCAGTAAGAACCGACGTGTTCATATCGCGGACCACAGTGACGACATTGATACGGACACACATACATACACTTACATCCATATATTACTACTACTCATAGACACACATAAATATAATACAATAAAATTAAAAACAACTAACTCATGTAATAAATTCACCGCAACCAAAAGAACAAGTTCCTGTTTGCAAACTTAATTAAATTTTTCTAATTTTTTTAAACATATTTATAGTATGCAAGTCACGAAGAGGTGGTGGCAAGTCGTTCCAACATTTAGTTGCGGTGTATTTAAAGCTACCACGTTATGTTTTGCCAGCCTATGTCTTAGCCCTCTAGTTATAGGTGTCCAGCGATTTCTGATAGTTTTTATCATTTTATTACCTGCTTAACTATTTGCCTTCCTCTGTCGAAAAAATAATTTTATGAATATACCATGTGTCTAAAATACATTTCGATGGCGTTAGGTCCAAAATGTATTTTAAGTATTATTGGTATCAAAAAAAAAACTAACTAACTTTGTTGGTGCAGCGATCCAAAATGGATCTTGGTCTCCGAACAGATCTTACGCCACCGTGCCCTGTCCTGCACCACCTCCTGCCAGTTGCAGATTTGAAGTTTCCGCATGTCATGTTTATTGATATCATTTTATTCAATTTCTCAACGCAATTTCTTTTATATATATTTTAATAACTATTATATAAAAAGATATAATCATATAAAATGTTCATTAAGACGATCAAACTTCTTGTGACTTTGAAAACAATTAAGTTACTTAAGGGAAGTTTTGGCCTAACTCCGGACCAGAACTAATGGGCGGTCTTAAGAAAGTATTAAAACTTGTGTGCTCACCCAGTAAAGTAGCTTCCGTTATCCCAAAGTATCCTCTTATAAGTTTTTCCACGTTACGGTCCTTTCATAAAATTATCATGTTTTGGACATAAATAAAAATGTTTCTTCTTTTTATTATTATAATAAGGATAAAAAATAACGACTGATTGGCTCAGTGGCAGAGCCCTCCGTATAATAAATAAATATATGTATGTATTTATAAATATTTATTCCGAGTCTGGTAACCCCCCCCTCCCCAATCCACATTTCCATTCCTACCCTTTCCTTTCTTCTATATCCTTTCCCTTCCTCTCCACCAATCCACGGTATACCGTGCCAATGGATGCGTGGCTAAGGGCGAGCTTAGTCGCAAGCGTACCGACCGTCCTGGGATCGGGCTCCCACGGGTACTATGGTGCCTTACCTCAGCATGCAGGGCTCTGCTGGGGCTGCACTCCATCCTCCCTTGCGGCTCGTAGGATTCAAGAAGATGAATTTAATATACCTAATTTGATTTTAATATACCTATACGCTGACGTGGTTCGCGACCTGTCACGTCTTGATTCTCACGAGGGCAAGAAGAGAAAAAAAAAATGTTAAATGTATTTACTGTAATGTTCGATACCCGCATCGTAGCACATACATTAATAGCCTACAGGTAGTTATTTATTCGAAGTGTCCCATTAATGCTGCTTAGATAAGCGTGACGGTTTAATATCCATTCTTTTAGTTATTGGAAGACTTCGTACCCAACCGAAGAATGATGATACAGGACATCGAAGATTGACTTAGTTTATAGTAGAGAGGGCAAACGGCCATGCCGGTCATCTGGTAGTATGCGATTCCCGCCGTCGACACGAGACGACGCAAATGCGTTTCGGATCTTTAACGAACACATACGCTCTTTTCTTGAACATCCCTATGTTATAATCACATAGGAACACCGCTGGTAGTAAATTATTCCACATCAGCATAGTTCGTGGCAGATAACTGCAACTAAATCGCACGGTGGTTTTTTTTCTTTTTATGGGATAGGAGGGAAAATGAGCAAGCGTGCCGCTTGATGGAAAGCAATCAACGCCGCCCACTGACAACCGCGACACCGCGGAAGGGTTGCCGACCTTTTAGATATGTGTAGGCTTGTTTTTTGAAGGTGCCAATGTCATATCAGTTCGGAAAGACCGCTGAAGGTAGCTGGTTCCAGCGTTGCCGGTCTTTTAGGTATGTGTAGGCTTGTTTTTCGAAGGTGCCAATATCGTATCGGTTCGGAAAGACCGCCGAAGGTAGCTGGTTCCACAGGGTGGTGGTGCATGATGAAGGATGGAGTGTACGAAGGTGTAGCATTGTATATAATTTATTTAAAATACTTTCTTTAATATAAGACAACAAAACGAACGCCTATTAATTTTAATCTCAGCGTTGTAATTTATTTTTAAACGGCCTCTACAAAAGTGTCGACGGAACGAAATTACATAATAATCTTCCGAGCGAGTGGGCCCGAGCGCCGCCCTAACTGCAGCCATGAGAATAAATTTAACGTAAACTGCTGCTCGTAATGAAATCCTCTAACTTCCACAAACAGGTACGTACATGCTTGTTGTATAAATGTACGTTAAACTAGGGAAACTGCATGATGCTAGAGATTGCAATTTCTTTTACCTGAGGAACTCCTATGATTACAAAGCGAGGTAAATATTTGATGGAAAAAGGACAAGGTCGGTTAGCGTTGTCGCCCTACGTTGAATTTTTTATCATCAAACATACGTCCGTTGAATAAAAGAAGTCGTTGTATATAATTTTAAAAAAGGAATCAGAAAATGTGTAGGGGATGCTTTCTATTAGCTGGACTCTAAAAGTAGCTAATGAGCATGTTCTCTGACGCGTAAAGTGAAAATGCGAACTTTTGCTCACCGACAAAAGTAGAAAAGTAGTAAAAGACAAAAGTAGGGGACACGATGATGAAGCAGAAATAATTGTGCTGAACTTCACTTGTCGGAGAGGCACTAAAAGAAGAAGAAGATATATAAAAAACATCATTCATTTACACTCCTTTGCAAAAAATACAGGCCGCCCGCCCGTTTTGATTTTTCTACATTATTGGTAATAATTTAGTTCTAAAGAGGTTTTAATAGACATACTATGTTACGGGGACTTAATAAACAGTCTGCGCTTAACTGTGGAGCTTAAACGTGTGATATCGGCTGAGTGGGAACACAATCCTCACGATACCATCACACGCTTAGTGGAAAGCATGTCAAGACGATTATATGCCATAATCGCTGCAAGGGGAGTTCATACTCGTTAATTTTAATTTTTTTAATGTATTTTCTTATTAAAGTACCATAAAAATACTCTGTGCTTTAACTTCACTATACCCATAAAAACGTCGATTTTCAAACGGATTTCTGTTTACATTGACTAAAACACAAATTCTAGGATTTAAGTGTTAAAAAAAGTAAAAAGAAATTTCTAGACATCTAAGCTAAGGACATGCAAAAATATTAATATTATCCATAGACAAGCCAATGACTGTAAGTTGCCCGTTTTTTTGTAAAAGAGTTTATGTGTTAATCTTGCCATAAAAACAGCTGTCAGAAACCCCATTTCCCAACCACACATACCACCACTCTTCCACAATGTACACAACACGTGTTTCGCCTCAACACGAGGCATCATCAGATATAGTAGAGTCTACGGAAAACAACCGTTAAGTGAGACTTAGAGTAGTGAGAGAGTTGCTGACGGTTGTTTTTTCGGTAAGATTAAGTTTAAGTTCCCCGTCTTCCACTTCTTCCAGTAGAAAAAAAACACACATTATTATTTTTTTGTTTTTGTTTACTTGTCGCGGATCTTAGCCAAGT
This sequence comes from Baronia brevicornis, assembly GCA_031353405.1. NCBI lineage: Eukaryota > Metazoa > Arthropoda > Insecta > Lepidoptera > Papilionidae > Baronia > Baronia brevicornis. Next base: position 98,022 of record JASFAT010003937.1, on the reverse strand, counting down.
AAAAATTTTGACTGTCCACATAATAATGGATTTCCGCAAAGTGATGCCTGACTCCATTAATCATGTGACGTCATTGACGTCACTATTTGACGTCACATACATTTTGTATTTCAAAATGTATACGAGTCTACTTTCTCTTTGACAAGAGAACGAAGTTTTAAAATTCCTTTAACTTCTCTATTGTTTCTATTTTCATTTATCTGTGTTTAACTGTTCATAATAATTTTAATAAAATACATCAAAAGGTCAGTTTCTACAGTTCTACCATTATGTTACTATTATATTTAATAAAATATATGAACCTGACATTTAGCTCGATGAATGAGAATTTAGCTTTTTTTTGCTAACTTCATATTATTATATTAAATTAATTACTCAAATTAAAATTCATTATATTTATAAAAAATTATATTTCATTTATCAAACATTAGTCTGTCTTTAACACCATTTTGTAATGAGGTTCCTCTGAACGGAGGAGAAACGGCAAAAGAAACTTCTCAGATATCCTCTTTTTTATTTATTTTATAACGCGTCAATTTGTATAGATCAAACTTATAACCTAGCAGATAAGCATGAGAACGTTCGATTATGTTTAAGTGGCATACAAGGCTCAAATTAAAAAAAAAGACAATTACATTTCTAATATGATATTACTTTTTATAGTTGTTAAAATAGGACATACTTAAACTAACATAATCAATACCTCCTGTTCGTGACATTTGAACTTTTCGTGCCGTGTTACTGTTAAATTTATACTTCACGTTGCAATACGCTGCAATAAAATTTTATTTACCTCGGTTTATTGCCTTGCAATGCTAGAAAGTTCATTTCTAAATGAAGTATGCAAGTTTATTGAACTCGTATTTGAAATAGATGGCTTATATAGTTTGTTTTAAAGAATTATTTTATAATAATATATATTATTATTTAATTAATATTATAACATAAAAGTTGCTTACCTGGGTCATATCATGAGACATGACAGCTACAAGTTGCTGCAACTGATCATGATGGGAAAAATTGTGGGCAAAAGACAAGTTGGTCGAAAAAGAAAGTCTTGGCTACGTAATATCAGGGAGTGGACCGGGATAGTGAGTGCTCCAGAATTACTGCACCTCGCGAAAGAGGAGGAAAGTTGTGCTGAATTAGCTGCCAACCTTCGCAAGTCGGAGAGGCACTCTTAGAAGAAGAAGATTATAACCTATAATTATGATGAAAATTAAAAAGTTATCTTTGTATTTCTAATTAAATGTTTTAAAATGTCCCAAATCAATGACTTCCATAAATATTCTTATTCCATACATATAATCTGTTTTTCGATAAATATGTTTTATTTTTTATATGCGCTTGCATTATTGATTTGTTGCTGTAATCTGCGTTTGATAGTAAATTAATCATATTATGTGACTTCAATATCAATATGAGTCCACGGTCGTCCACTGCTGGTCATAGGCCTCACCCAAGCTACGCCACCTAGCCCGATCTTCGGCTATCCACTCTCCGCCAGCTGCCTTGCGTTGAAATTAAGTATTAAATTATACTAGTAAAAGTTATAGTCCGGAAATCAACCGTACAAAGCGTACTGCGCTAAGCTAAGCTAGTGGTAGCTAGAATTTAGACGCCGATTTTCTGCGGGAGTGTGGTTCTTCTCCGAGCAAGCCGGCCCATTCATGATACAGACAAATATTATGCCATTCTTGACAAAGTATTCGTCTGGCTCTACCACTTGTTACTTCACTTAAGTATAAGTATTGAATATAAAAGAGCTTGTTATTTATTCCAAAAATGTTTTCCATTGAATGGAAAAGTTTGGACTTCCTTGTGGCGGACGTATCTTTCATTTTTTACCCCTTTATTTCATTTGTTATTTCATTAGAGACGTTTACTTTAGCGGTGCTGTTTATCTTCCTCCGCGAGCAAATGGCCTTAGTGTTGGACACTTCTGCAGCTCTTAGATTCTGGAGCGACTCTTATAAATTGGCTCAAATTTCAATTAATTAATTACTAATGGTGATACTCTTCTAGATAAATTGAATAAAGTATAAATATAGTAGACTCTACGGAAGACAACGTAGAGTCTACTATACCTGAAGATGCCTCTTGTTGGGGCGAAACACGTGTCGTTTACAAGACGGAAAAGTGGTAATGTGTGTTTAGTGGTTGGTGGGTGGAGAATTGATGGCTGATTTTCGGTAAGTTTTTGGTTTAAGTTCCAAATAAATCCACTTAATCCAACAGAAAAACACACATTATTAATTTTCTGTTATTGTTTTTGCTTGTCGCGGATCTTAGCTAAGTAAAACTTTTGACTGTCCATATACTTGTGACGAAATTTATGAATAGCCCCTAACTCTACACTGTATTGCTCATTCACTCATCAAACTTATAAAACTTTTCTTTGAAGTGGATCGGGCAATAGGGGAATTCAGCGGCAAGAAATATTTCTGACTAAATTGCGGTGTATGAACATATGTATATTACATGTACAGATGAAGTCGATAAGGCTCACTGCCACAATCTTTAAGCTCCAACGAACTGTGAAGCACCTTCGTAAGGGATAAGAAATAATTAACGCGGTAGTGAGCGTAGCAAGCCCGGAATTTTACGATATCCATGGTTGGTTAGATTAGAAGGCCGCCCTTCGCTTAGGTAACATCGTTATCGTGAACTTTGAACTTGAAGCTCGTTTTGTACAGCCTAAAATCGATGTTTTTTTTCACAGCCCATATATATCCCACGGCTGAGCATGGGCCTCCCCATTTCTGGAGAATACTTTAACCCACCACGCTTGAGTCGGAATCGAAACTCGAGACTCGGAATAAATATCTGTAGGTACATATATTTATTCCGATGCGGAGATCGAACCCATGTCCATTGGCTCCGTGGGGGGGGGGCGACACTAAACCAATTGGTCGTCATAAAATCGACGTTTAGTCTACTAGAATAGAAAAAAATCAGATATTTAAGCATTTTTGTATGAGCGGCGATCCAGTACGGTGCGCTTTTTTTATTACGTACATTTATAACTTAATGTAAAAAAAACTTCTTTTGGTTTTGTGACATTTGAAATATCAAGCAATTTAGTTATATTTATATGAATCTTGTAACATTAAATGGATTCCTTTACTGTTCACAATGTCACTATTTTATTGCTTTTATAGTACTTTACTCGTATGTCACAATAAGAATAGACAATATAATATTAAAGAAGACAGTTTCAATTGATATTAATGATGATTTATCACGCTGAATATTTTATTGTAATTGATTACATGTTTTTAAACGTAACATTTAAAGGGAAGGCCACCTAGAAGACAATTATGAAAATAAGGGGGGTCATAATAGAACTGCTAGATAGGGCAGGATGGCGTGACAACCAGGTTCGAAATAAATTTTCATAGATCATTTGACTTTATTTTACCTGTATCTTAATTTTATTTTAATTTTATATGTATGGCCAAACCATATTCATTCTGCCACTGGATATTTCGCCCATCTGCCTTAAAAAAAGTGATAGAATAATGTCCATTTCCTCAGAGAATGCGAGGCCATGACCAAGAATGTGACATACGTATGTAGACTGTAAAATAGTGCGAATGTTGCACTTTTTAGAACTTTTATATTAAGTTACATTCATACGGTTTTGCTGCTATAAAAAAGCAATATATAATTAATTGATAGAAAGCGCTTTTTAAATGCTTTTATCTTGACTTATCCGTCATCGCAATTGGACAAAGTTTGGATTCTGTTAGTTACTATTAATAATGTTTTTGCTCTTAGGGTGACATTTTTTTATGGTATAGGAGGGCAAACGAGCAAGCGTGCCGCCTGATGGAAAGCAATCAACGGCGCCCATAGATAACCGCGACACCGCAGGAGTCACATAAGCGTTTTGGGCGGCAACGCTTTATCGCACTAACGATATAATTATTTTAATAACAAAATATATTAAACTCAAAAAATGTTTTATTTTTCAGAATCGAAATAATTTGTTATCTGTTAAACAAACAAACCACTGAAGGGTACACATCGAAGTAACGATTGAATCGTTCACTGTGTAAGACATTGAAAAATGGTTTTCTAATGTTATAAGATGCTGGAGCGTTAATCTTGTAAGATTCTACTACTGATATACTTGAGTGGAAAAATATTTTTATTTATTTAATATATTTGATTTACTGAGTCAACACAATAAGATCAAATTAAAAAAATAAAAGGTATATATATATATATATATATATATATATATATATATATATATATATATATATATATATATATATATATATATATATATATTGTGTGTGTGTGTGTATATGTATATGTATGTATATTCCATTTCCACTACACAGATATAAGGCGGCTTAGTATTAACTTAAAACTGACTTAATAAATAAGCTCACTTGACTATAGGGTTTATGCTCAGGGCGAACATTAGACTATATTACTTAACCCAATTATTTATGTATGTATATCTTGGGATCTGTCCAACAAACCTTCATGTCATTTAATTTCCATCACACAGATATAAATTTTATATATACTAATATTATATAAATTTTAAAATGAGATATAATTTATTTACATTACCGTATGCTGGTGACTTGTGTAACCGGTGTAAGCAAGATATTACATTGGACCATTACAAGATATTACATTGGATTACATCAGTCACCGGCGTAGGATAATGTAAATAAATTATATCTCATTTTAAAATTTATATAATACTAGTATATATAAAATTTATATCTGAACTTAAGGCAATTAATAATTATATTATATATAATATATTATAGTCTATATATAAGACCGCATTGCTCAGTAGTCAAAATATTTGACGTTTGAGCTTAGGGTAACGACTAAATGGACTTCCAGTTTTGTCACCTCACGATATTATAAGTTGATCTTTGATTGATGACTGATCTTTGATATAACACTGGTATTCCCTTTATAAAGTATTAAGATATCTCTTCATCCCATAAAGCAGAATGTGTTTTCTTTTGTCTCTGCACTTTGTTATGAGGTTTCGAAGATTTCCCAGAGGATGTAACAGTGTCCGAATCGGCTAAGGCATTAAATTTATGTGTAATAAAATGCGGAAGACGGTTGTAGTATAAAATGTTAGAGCAGAATTCGGATTAAAAATGTTTTTCTTAACCCGTAATATATATATATATATATATATATATATATATATATATATATATATATATATATATATATATATATATATATATATATATATATATATATATATATATATATATATATATATATATATATATATATATTTGATAAAAAATGGGCTTATTGTCTATTGTCGTGACTTCTATTATACTATTCACATTACCCACATTTTCCTAGCTGAAGTATTATTAGCTTTATTGGAATGATCAACAAGAATTAATTTCATTTGGAATAATTTCATTACATCAAAGATATAAACCCTATAAAGATCCCGTGTGTAGCCGTAAGCAGTACGGCCAGCACGCTATAGTACCTTCTGTGGTGAGTATCGATTTCGTCCTTCTTTCCACCAGAGAAACTCCGAGTATAATTAATTATCGTACAATACTACATTAATTACATTCATTTTTTTAAAAGCTTAGTTTATAAACGCTTATTTCATGTTTTAATAGACTTCGACCTAACATATAACTAAAACAACCGTTTAGTATAAGTTTTAACGATTCCAATTAATTTAGCGTCGGGGGTTTTTTTGGTAAACTCCGTGTAAGCGAAAATCTTTCTTGCCTAATCAAATTATTCATGAAAAGATTTAGAATTTAAGGGATTTAAGGGGTCGCCTAGTAAGGAGATGGGAGGATGACTTCAAAATAACAGTAGGACCATGCTGGACAAGAGTAGCAGAAGATAGGAAACAATGGAAGGAGTCGGAGGAGCTGGAGGAGGCCTATGCCAAAAGGCACATTGAAATTAGGGATATTTTATGAATTTTCAAAATAAAAGGCTATATTATTATTATTATAGGATTTATTGAAATTACAAATCGCTTAAAGAATATTTAGACGACCACTAAAATATAATATGACGACATAACTATGGTTTATCATCGGACTAATTATCAGAATTAGTAAGCCCTTTTAAGTAAATTTTACAGCAACAACACAAAAAAATAGTTTCTTTCATAGTTTGAAAAATCCCATTGCTGGGTACGGCCATCCCTATCTCTGAAGAAGCGGACATTAATTAACTACGCTTGTCGAATGTCAATTGGTAGGGTTATCAGACTCGGAATAAATATCTGTAGGCCATACATATTTCCGATGCGGGAATCGAATGCGACCATTGATTCCGTAGTCCGTAGTCTCTGTCACTAAACCAATTGGTCGTAAAAATCATTATTATCTTAGGTATAAAAGAGGTATTATTTGGTAAATACGAAATATTTTATTGGATACACATTAAGAATATGCAATTTTTGTAATACGATAGCATCATAAATTAGAAAAAATCTTTTTTTTTTACAATTACGAATTATGATAATTAGGCGAATTATATGTTTTTTATATTTTTTTGTATTAAAATTATTCTTATTAATGGAGTCAGGCGTTACTTTGCGGAAACCCATCACAACGTGGACAGTCAAAAGTTTTACTTAGCTAAGATCTGCGACAAGCAAAACACTACCACTTTTACACACTAAACGACGTTTACAAGGTGGAAAAGTGATAGTGTATGTTTGGTGTTGTGTATAGTGGTTGGTGGGTGGAGAATTGATGGCCAATTTTCGGTAAGTTTTTGGTTTAAGTTCCAAATAAATCCACTTCATCCAGCAGAAAAACACACATTATTAATTTTCTGTTATTGTTTTGCTTGTCGCGGATCTTAGCTAAGTAAAACTTTTGACTGTCCACATAAAATTATTCAGTATTTATTATTATTTACAACATTAGTTAATATATAATACATAAACGCATCAACAGACACTGTGTAGGGTTCATAGCGCACCAACATTTCCATCTACAGAATGTCTACCAGAGACAACAATGGGTACAATTCACATTGTCATCTACCGACGTCTTCATGTCAACGAAGGTATAATATTCCGATAGCGAAGTTACCCTTTGCAACATCACAATTATTTCAGCCACTTAATATTATTCGTATATTAATTATACATTTATATTCATATTTTAATTAGGGTACATCAATTAGATGTCTCAAAACGAAATATAGCCGAATTATTTTAAAGTAAATAACTCGGTGATCTTCGTTTCACCTACAATTTGTGTGGTTATAACTTTTGAAACAGTTTAAATGCAATAAACGTTTCAAGATAGCACAAAAAAAGGAATTTTGTATGTACGCCAGACAGACGATAACAACGTCACAAACATCATTGATTGACAATAATTGGAAGCACAAAATTGGCAATTTTGGATGTTTTTTTCCAACTTCTCTTTTGGTTTTCCTTCACTTTATATATAATCATTAAAAAATGCATTATATCTCTTCTTTCAAATTTTTCAAATTGATTCTGTGAATTTTGAAATTAGTACTTTTTGCAGAACGCCTTGAATGATTCTGATAAAGTAGAAATTTGATCATGAATACAAACTGAAGCGACAAGTCCAATTAATTAGATTTGCTCTCGATTTTCGTGGGTTCCATTCTATTTGCTATTTTACTACTAATATTAATAATAATTTTCTAAAACGACCCGTTACAATGGTTAACGTAAATTGTAATAATAATCAAAATATGTCTAGTCTTCTTCTAGAAAAAAAACATCAATGTCCTGATGTATTTCAAAAGAAGTGTTAAAATATTATAACGTTTATCTTTCTTCGCAGGTCGTATTATTCCACTCAATGCTTATGGAGATCAATCCGTAAAGATATATAAATCTAAAATTCCGCTATCGAGTCGGTACATTCAGCAAAGCTTCTAAGTTATGTTAAGAATACGCTCGGTATTCAATCCACTAGAACTAGAACGGAGAAAGCATTGCAATATTGTGAGAAGTGACTTTTATTTATCCGCAATCTTGCGGATTTTAAATTTATTTCCTACTTATAGATTTTATCTAATTTGTTGAAAAATGACGGCGTAGTGGTTCGCCACGCGTCACGAGGGCGAGAAACGACTAATGGAGAGCTGTTTCGCTGCGGTGAATGTGAGAGGAAGAATGGATGAAAGGATGGATGAGTGTGGAGGAGGCGAGGAGGGTGTACCGGGATCGTGGCGGATGAAGCTCTTTGGTCTCTGCTAACCCCTGCGAGGGATAGGCGTGAATATATATAAAAAAAATTATAGGTTTTCAACAAACCGTCAGAGGGACGACTGATTTAAATAAAACACTAGGACAAAACCATCACCAGCAGATAATTTGATCAATACGACTAATATCAATATTGATCAAACGATTTTTCAACTTAGACTTTCCATTAAAATATTTTAAATACGTGATGAAACACAAATTACCGTAATTGAGGAACCCAAAACTGTGCAAAAATGTAAAAGTAAAATGAAGAAAGAAAATGTCTCGAATTAAATAATAAATGGGGTCTGCGAAAAGAATATCAAGGCGACGGATCCTCCAGAGGAATAATTTATTCCAACTCTGTAGACAAACAAAAACAATTAATGAAGATAGACATGGTAATTAGGTTTTAAACGCGTTTACAAAAGAAGACAACTGGGGATTTAAATTTATCCAGTATTAAATCTGCCTAGCTCTTTATTGCAAATTAAATCATTTTTAGAAAAGACACTCCAATAGTTTAATATAATTTATATTTTTAAGTTCCTCATTAAGAAGTACAAACATATCAGTAATGTGGTTAATTTTAAACCCTACATTGTTCATCTCAAATTGCCATGGGCGACCCCCCCCACCCTCAAAGCCAAGCTGCTTTATGGTCTATTGCCGTAATCCCAACGCTTCCCATCCAAATTGGTTATTTAAGATTTGTTATTATTAATCCATACCCTGGAATCTCTTCCCATATTAAACTCACAGGAAAAATTGAGTGGTATTTAAGTTAAGTAATGAACCTCCTTAATTCGTACTAAATACTTGCTTTTTTCACAAAGGTAGACTGAAAGAAACAGAATGTGAAGGTTAAAGAGCCCATACAATACTGTTCCTAAGAGTAGGCAATACAAAGCGCGTTAATAATTATCGTTGAAAGAGCGAAGTCGTATTCTGAATGAAGTAGTTACCGCTCATTCCTATTTTTTTTATTAAGATTAACAGCCTTCGTTTTATTTTTTTTTTAACTTGAATGTAAAATTATTTACGGCCAGTAAAAAGCATTTGTAAGTTTAATAAGCCAACTTAATTGCCTCAATGGCGAAACAATAGATGTTTGAGTCAATGACATACATATATAGATATCATCACGCCTGTTTACCGTAAGGGTAGGCGGAAACCACAGATCTCCTTCTGCTACAATCTCGGCACACTTCCTTTGCTTCATCCACACTCATCACTCTCTTCATACAAGCTCGCCGGTTAAGGGTACTTATGGCCTACTTTTGGCCTTTCTTAAGAACTTCAGCAATTTGGTCAAAGTATATTCTCCTTGGTTTTCTCCTACCGACCCTTTCATCCGCATCCGCATTTCTTTTATCAGTTGTCCTTCATCCATCCTCTCTATGTTTCCAAACCATCTAAGCATCCCTTTCTCAACATTAGCCACGACACCTCCTTTATTCAATGAAATAAAATAAAGTTTATTTATTAGTGATTCACACCACAAAAAGAAAAAAATAATATTCCTACATTAAACAATTTATAATTATAAATAAGTTATAAAAATGACTTTTCCCGCCAACTTACATCAGTGACGTTGTCTTTTTATTTCATTTTCATAATCTTATATTATTATCATTTATATTGTTTTATTGTGGTGGTGTATTATACAATATATTTGGATTAAGGCGTATAAGTGAAGTGATATGAAATAAATGCGTATATCGTAAGTTTTAAAGTTGACTAGAAAAGTTCATAGAAGGTTTTGGTAGAACAGCCACTAATTTATCAAGACGTAACGTAATAAGCTGACTAGTTACATTTCAAGAGATTGGATATTATTGTATTTTACTTGACACTGGCATAATAGTTGTAACTAATTGCCAACAAAGAAAAAAAGAAAATTAGTATATAAACAAAAAATTACGATGTCGACGTAAAGACGTCACTAAAAGGCTCTCACGTAACGATCTAGAGAGATCGCCCGGTGTTGATTTTCAATAAGATCTCTTGGTATCAGATATCACGGTTTGATTAATAAGAACTTAGTATGTAAAGAAGTAAAAGCTTTTTTTATTTATTGTAACTAAATATTTAATCATGCTATATTAATATCCTGAGGAAAGATTATGAAATTGTGATTTGTTATTAGTCAAATGCTGTCAGTTTTCAACATGTCAGTTGAAAGTAACGCTAATATACGGTACTGAAAGTTGGGTTTGGCAGAAGAAGCATAAAAACAGACTGAATGCGGTGGAAATGAGAGCATTAAGAAGTATGTGTGGTGTAACCATGAATGATAGAATAAGAAATGAAGATATAAGAGAGCAATGTGGAGTAAAAGAAGGTGTTGTGACAAAAGTAGAAAAAGGGATGCTTAGATGGTTTGGGCATATAGAGAGGGTGGATGAAAGACGACTAAGAAAAGAAATTTACCTTGCGAATGTGAATGGAAGGGCCGGAAGAGGAAGACCACGAAAAATGTATCTTAACCAAATTGCTGAACTTTTTAAGAAAGGCCAGATCAAGAGTACCCTCAACCAGCGGGCTTGCATGAGGAGAATAATGAGTGTGGAGGAAGCAAGCGAAGTATGCCGAGATCGTAGCAGATGGAGATCTATGGTCTCTGCCTACCCCTACGGGAGACAGGCGTGACGATATGTATGTAAGTATCGCAAATTTATGCAAATACCCCGCAAGTTTTTTACACAAATACCATCACGTAAAATTAGAAGGTACACAGGAATATGCCAATCCAATTTTTTTTGTTTATTTTAACTATTCAAAAAAGAAACATATTGCTTTTTAAAATCAAACAGAATGAAAAGCAATTGTGGCATATTTTAATGAATGCTCTGAAATGCCCTTTTTTGCCAATTAACCTCATTACGGCTAGCGGATATGAAACATTCAAAAATCTTTCATCTCGAATTTATGTTTTAACAGAACATTACGAAAAATTAAAATGACTAAACAAAAACCTATATTTTTTATTTGGCAAATGGTTAATGAAACGTACGTTACATTAATTTCATTAATTATTCGCTGCTTTTATATTTTTAATGAAGTGAGAAATTAAAAAATATAAATAAAACTGAACAAAATTATAACTCAATCCTCCTTTCAAAACATAAATAGCGTCTATATACGTATGTCTAACTACGGGGATTGGGATGGGATTAAGACGATGGCTTGTTTGATGAAATAATATGCTTTAAAATACTCTCTCACTCTTATGTTCCTGTGCCCCTCATGTGGGGCTTAAGGCGTCCACAGTTCTCCGCCATCGCGTTATATCTTGAGCTACGCGCTTTATTTCGCTCCAGGTCATTCCGATGCTACCCGCTTCCGCTAGGATAGCTTAGGGATATGACTGGGTTCCCGGCGGAAAGCGTGGCCGATCCAGTTGCACTTGCTACGCTTGATCTTCTGTGCGAAGGTCGCTCTTGCTTTGGCGATCTTAGATTCCTAGATCCTAGATATTTTACAATACATTGTAGTCAAATATTCGCGAAAAATAAATCATTTTATATAATATACTATTTTAAAATATATTCTAAGTAAGCGAAAAATTTACAAATCCTTTTATATTTCTTACAAATAGCAAGTCCTACGATAAGACGTTTTCCATTCTGCACTAAGTAACGAATCGCATGACTGGATCCATTGTTACACTGTACGCTAAAGCGGGGAGTTACTGTATTTGTAGTCTGTCTGTTACTTGCAAGCCTTTGAAGACCTATTATTGTGTTACAAAGCAGTTAACTTCGTTATATTGTAGAGTTTTCAGTATCCGAGCTGTAAATTACAAGGAAAATATATGAAATTGATTTTTTATATTTCATATATCTTCCTTGTAATTTACAGCGGATATTTTTTATATATTAATTATAGATATTTTTTTATAGATTTATTATATATTATGAAAGAGATGCACTTGTGTTTACTTATATTAAGTTGGACCTTAAAGTATTACACAAGTGCATCTCTTATTTTAGGAGGGGAAAAAAAAGGAGATGGGTAGGAAATAAAGGAAGGAGAAAAGAACTGGGCTGCCAGATCCCTCTAATAATCGTACCAAACACGACATCACAGAAAAATGTTGCCACTTGCGCCGATATTCTATGAGGGTCTTACTTCTTTTATCGAACTGACTCATTCGTATAGCTCTACCACTATTGCTGAAAGTTCAATGCAAGCCACTCACATTTATGTATGAACATATTTTTCTTCAATTTTTGTTTGACATTTACGAATACAATTATTATGCAACTTGTCAGCTAGATTAGTGGTAGAGCCACGCTACAGACGAATACTTTGTCAAGAATGGCATATTTTTCTGTAGCATAATTGGGCTGGCTCGCCCGGAGAAGTACCACACTCCCGGAGAAAACCGGCGTCTGAGTGGTAGCTTAGCTACCGCGCTTCGTACGGTAAGCGGCCGAGTTCCGGAGGCCCAATCCCCTTCCCCTTCCATTCCCACTCCCATAATGACACTTTCCTTAAAGGTCGGCAACGCTTCTGCACTGCCTATGGTGCTGCGTAAGTCTATGGGCGCCGTTTGCCTTCCTATCCCATAAAAAAAAGTCATTTTGAGCCGATAATTCTGGGTTCAAATCGCGGTCGATACTAAAATTTATTTTAAATACACAAACTATTATATTGTAGTTTTCGAGTCTTTCTAAATTCACGTCTATTCTTTTCGTTATAAAATAGTTCCATTGAAAGGAATTTAGGATTCGAACGAGATAGTGCCTTTTATTTGCGAGTACAACAAAGCCACATCATAATGTGCCCTACGCTATCTACACTTCTGGGATTTCTTGGAAGAGATCACCTTAGCTGAATCAACTGGTATATTATTATACCATTTGATTATATATAGATATATTTATTTATTCTTTTAATACAAATAGTAGTACGAAATCGGAATTAATGCAAGACGGCCTTACAAGTCAACCCTTGGGTTAAAAGAAAAAAATTATTGTATGTATATACACATATATTCATGTATTAGTAATACACACAAATATTATGTATGTACATACACACTATATTATATATATAATATTATTTTACATTTATAATATTATCAATACTCTGATAACAGAAAAATAAATATACAACTATTAATCATAAATATACAACATGAAACAGTAAATAAAGTTCAAAAATATTAGAAACAACTTTAGAAATTAAATTGACGTTCTTATTCATTTTACTTAGCGAAATTGAAATATGTGCATATAAGCCGATTAAGAAATAATTGTATATACGTAAATATAAAATATAAGAAATTAAAACGGCGATAGTGTATAAAGGGAAATGGCCATCAAATAACACATAAAAATCTACAAATATTCATTAAGAATTTTATTCCTAGCGTCATCATGGTTGCAGACTGGATATAGAAATGCAGTGAAAAATAATAATAACTGTGAAATAAAGTGAACCGAAAATGGACAAAAAAGCGGCCGAATCGAATGTACAGGGCGGTCGATGGTGCGGGCAAGTGAGACGCGGTTGGCGAGAGAGAACACCAGACGAGTCTATGACGTTTGAGGAGCTACGAAACAGATTCGACACTAGCGCTACGGTGAGACGGGAAATTGCTTCGAGCCCCGCTACGCATGGCAGCGCCACGCGACAGGTGGTCAGCGGGAAACTTTTCAAGAAGTGCAAAAGCGCTACGTTCCAGATAGATGGCGCTACTTACACTATAGGTAAGTTCGTAGCTTGCTCACGTTTATATGTAAGTACCAATATTATAGTAAAGTAACTTTGACTCTACAGAGGGCTCTCACTAGATACTTGGCAGTATTACTTTTATAATTATGTCAAAATACATTTATTGTTAATACATATTTGTTATAAATAAGCAATGAATGAGTATCTTAGATTTTAATACAAAAATCATGTGAATAATATTATGTTTATTTTGAAATCTTATATTGAAGTTAAGATTACGAATCTTAGAGTTCGTCACTCTAAATCTTTTTTTAAGAAATGAGTACTTACATTAATAAAGCTTATTAAATACTTAATAAAGCTCAATAAAGCTTACTTAATTAAACTTTAATCTGTATAATGCAAAGATTTTAAGGTTAGACAGTAAAAATATTTACTTATTTATTTTTTGTTATTAGTGCTTTTTTTTTAAATAAACTGTGTGTACGTTAAATTCTTTCCTCTCCAGTAGGTGGCGCGAAAAGTTTTACTTCTTAATTTTGTGTAACCCGATTTAATTTCGAGATTTCATGCTTATCTTTTCTAACATTAACCTATAACGTGTCATTTCATCAGCGAGTGGCACAGAATATTGTGGCTAAATTCCAAGAGTGTACCCAACGTGGCGGTTCACATTTAAACGAAATAATTAAAATAGAATTAGACACGTCTCTTCTTTGTAAAAGTGAATGAACTTTATTTATATCCTTTGTAGTGTTTTTTGATAATTTATGGTTTAAATCCTAATTCTGCCTCTGAACATCCTGTACTTCTCCGTTCCAGTCGGCAAATTCGTGTTACCATAGCTCTACCACTATACAAATATTAAACATACATATTGTCACGTCTGTTTCCCGTAGGGATAGGCAGAGATCACAGATCTCCATCCGCTACGATTCCGGCACACCTTCCTTGCTTTCTCCACAATCATCCATCTTTCCATCCATTCTTCCTTTCACATTCATCGTAGCGAACCGGCTCTCCGTTAGTCGCTTCTCGCCCTCGTGGTAATCAGGACGTGACAGGTGGCGAACCATGTAGCCGTTATTTTTTAACAAATTATTAAAATTCGTCATAATGAATCCCACAAGCAGCAAGGAAGGTTGGAGGTCAGCCCCAGCAGAGCCTCTCATGCTGAGGTAAGGCACCATAGTACCCGGGGGAGCCCAAGAGGTCGGGACGCTAGCGACTAAGTTCGCCCCTAGCCATACAAATATTAAAAAATTAAAAAAATATATATTTTTAATAATTATTTTGTACGCTACACTGGAATTATGAATATTAAAATAACATTATTGTTATTTTAATATTGCGCGACGTGGTTCGCCACCCGTCACGTCCTGATTCTCACGAGGGCGAAAAGCGACCAATGACAAGCCGTTTCGCTGCGATGAATGGCAGCGGATGGAGCTCTGTGGTATCTGCCAACCCCTGCGGGGGATAGGCGTGAATATATATAAAAAAAAAATAACATTATTTAATATACAGTACGAAATATTTTAAATTTGATTCACGATTCGCTTTATTAGTTTATGTAAATAATATGCAAAGGTGACCCAGTTCTAGATAATCTGTTTCGCTGGCAGCTTGCTGAAATATCACTAAAATAAACAAAACTGGAGTTAGTGAAATTTAACGAAGCGATACATGATGACGCTAAAAGGGTTCACGTCAGAATTTCAACAAGTTTTTAGCTGTCAAAGCGTAACGTGCAAAATTAGTGCGCATAGCTTCTTACCCTTTCAAATATGTAGAGTATGTTTAGAGGAGGGTCATACAAATTACTGGGAAAGTTTGTTATTGTAAGAAGTATTGTTGCTTTTATGTTCCTGTGAGATAAACAACATAATTTTACTTAGTCAAGCTACTATTGCTCAAGAACATTTATAATTGTATATTAAGTCAACTGAAACCTTTAAATAAAAGTGAATTATATGACCGGTGAAATAATTGAATATTTTAAAGGTTTTAGGATTGATTTTCTCCTGACTAAAATAGAAAGATAACTGGCTACAGATGTGAAAAAACGTAAAAAAGACGCAGGCGCATTTTTTAAAGGAAGTGGTAAGTGAATGGTTTGTTCGTTTTTCTCGCCATCAAATGGGATGCGTATATAACATTAAATCAATTGTCTGAAGTTTATACAAAATACACTACAATTTTTTTTATTTTTACTACAATTCTTGATCACTACAATTCTAATTGTAGTAGAGATAAAAAAATTCACCGGAGAAAAGACACAGACATACATACATATCTCTTTCAGTAAGCAAACGACCTAAAATCAAGCCTCCACATAACTAAAAGGCCGGCAACGCTTCCGTGACTTTTACGGTGTCGCGGTCGTCTATGGGCGGCGTTGATTGCTATCTATCCGGCGGCACGCTTGCTCGTTTGCCCTCCTATTCCATAAACAAAAGACCTTCTGGATGAGTGGAGACCCAGTACGGTGCTGATTTTTCAGAATTATTGAATTTCTTATCTTCATTGGTATTTTCGAACCAAAATACAAGTGCACACATATTTTAAAAACCACAAACGCGTATGGAATGCTTATGGTTATGCAGATGGCTATGAGCGGCATTGATTTCTTTCCATTAGGCAATACGATAGCTTTTTCCTTCCTATTCCATAAAAAAAAAAACTGAAGTGGCGATGTGCTAGTCACGTTTGAGTAGATAAGTACTGGGGTGAAGTTCGAGTCCTGACAGAAATAGTGAGAGAAATATCCTGAATAGATAAAACGACGATCTGTGAAGGGCGACCGATAGGGTCTTTTATGGGAGGAAGGCCAACAAGCAGTCGTGTCACCTGATGGAATGCAATCAATACCGCTCATAGACATCCGCAGTATAGGCATTTCAGAAGCATTGCCAGCCTTTTAGAAACGTGTAAGCTTGTTTGTATATAATATTGTCGTGTTGGTTCAAAAATGCTGATGAAGGTAGCTGATTCCATATATTAGTGGTACGTGGACAAAAGTTCCAGGAAAATACACCGTACTGAATCGCCGTTTATCCAGATGATAGGGATGAAACTTTTCTTTGTGACTAAGGGCTTTGATTCCTTTAGTTGCAGATAAGACTAGGTGCTGAGTCTTGGAGAATATGTGTAGCTTAAAATATGAACAAAAGTGAGTTTAATAGAGCAATTAAATCCATGGGCGGCGTTGATTGCTTTCCATCAGGCGACACGCTTCCTTGTTTGCCCTCCTATCCCATAAAAAGCAATGAAGGCGAAATGAATGTGTATGAAAGAGAGAACAACAAATTGCTTAAGATAATTTGTACTCTAAAAATAGATGCACACACATTTCTCTTCATTCGTCCATTTAACGCAAGCTTTGCGCGTAAACAAGGCTATAGAATTACACCGCAGTAGACGCGCCAGACTAAGTAGACTGGAACTGGTGTCGGTTTACATGAAATCGGACTAACGTCTGGTGTGTCGTTTTGTGTTTACATTAACAGATACTAGGATAACTAGTGTTAATTTAATGTGTTACCGCTTCTCGTACGGTGAGTGCAGAGATCCGCAGGCCCGATTTCTTTTTCCTTCTTTTATTTCTTTCTTTTCTTTCCTCTCCTTTTATTTCCTCTCATTAAAGGATTTAATGAGAGAAGAAGGAAATAATCTTCTTCTTCTTTTTACCCTTGACCCGCGGGTTTGCATGAGAAGAATAATGAGTGTCGAGGTATGGTCTCTGCCAACGGACAAGCGTAACGATATATATGTATGTTCTTCACCCATTATCCATATTACTTGGTGATTTGCGAAACGTTGTGGAAAGTGATAGCTTTTATAAATTACTCACGCTTGGTGGAAAATATTGGGATCTCATATTGATTTGCTGGTATTTACTCCTAGATCAGATCACAAAACTCAGAAAGAAATGGTGTAACCCCGTTATAAACTGGAAACCGTACAGCTCAATATGCTCATATATCGATATAAAGAAACTATTTTACTTCTTAAAAACCACTTGAACAAACTTGGTTTTTTTACATAGCAAAGCAAGCAGGCTAGCATGAAGATCACCTAATTGAAAATAATCTCCATCTCCCACAGACATATGAAACTCTGAATGACTATATGACGGATGAGGACGACACAAATGCGTTGCAGGACATTCGTGAAAACATATTCTCTAAGTAACTCAAATGTCGTAATCGTTCGGAAATACCGCGGGTGATACATCGTTTTGGAGTTGTATCATTCATGGCAGACAATTGCAACCGAATAACACGGCTTGGCTTGGAACTAATTTGCATTGATATGCACGAGCTCCTAAACAATAGAAATTCTATTTCTGTTAAGAAACAAAATTCGCAATCCATACATCAAAAAAGTATTTTTCCGAATACGCGCAAATATTTATAACTTGTTTTAATAATTTTTATAAGTTTAAAAAAAATTAGTAAAACCGAGTTATTTTCTCCATTCTTATTCTGAGTGACAATAGGTTTTCCCAAGAGTTTCAAATAAATACACTAAAACAATAAAAATCCTTTATAGTGCATAAATTCATATGCCAACGTTAGAAAGAGGTTAATGTGTTCTGATCACGCAAGTATAAATGACAATTAATTGCAATTTTATTTCTATCAATTCATAGCAATATATCTTTAAAATGTGTTGATATGTAATAATATCTTTAAAATGTGTACTGTGATATAATTATTAATGATATAATTATTTTCTGTGATTTAATTATCAGTGATATAATTAATTTCTGTGATTTAATTATCAGTGTTATAATTATTTTTTGTAATATAAATAAGAGCGATATAATTAATTATTCAAATAATTTACATTTTTTCATCAATAAAATACTCTTAATATGAATGTACTGCTATTTTTTAGACTTTTGGGATGGAATAAATCTTTGGATTTTCTGTTTCTCTCAGTTTTCCGTCATATGATAATAATCATGAAAAATCACACAAATCACTTTCATTCATAGCATTGATTTGCGCTATTAATGACTCTACTAACGACTTCAATGATGCAATAGTAAAATGTTCATTTTCTGACTCTGATTGAGGGTTCGATTCTCTCACCTCGGGAAATATTCGTAAAGTCTAAAGATATTTATTCTGACATACTCAGGAGTATTAGTGTGTATTTTTGAATACCAAAAACAGAAAATCATAGGTATATCATTAGGTATAACAATCTTGATCATCGTATAGTTGCGATAGCTATTGAATTTATTTTATGCAACATAATTTTTCCAATATTTAGTAATTTTTTTTTAGAAAATAAACGTTGACACATATGATTTTATTAAAAAATATAAAATAAAACCTTTTAAATATTGAATGGTGTATAACAATTTTAAAAATAAGAGTGTGATTTATTCGCTATTCTTTGTTTAAAAGTAGAATTAGGGTTACATTTGATACCATTTCACGGAATCGGAATTACACCGGAAAATGGAAACCGGGGAAAATTCTACGTCGGGCTATCTAGTCCGGCGATAAAACATACCGTCGGTGTAGGCAAAGCTTAAATGTAAGGCAGGCACGCGAGAAATAGTCGCCACTAACCGACAGTAATAACAATGCATTTATACGGTTAAGTACGGCTTTAAAAGATTGTAATGTCATGTTTTCTTTTAAAGATAAATATTCAAATATTTAAATTCACTTGCAATATTGTTGTTGGTTATTTTAATGACAAATTCATAAAGTTATAGGAACCAAATCTTTTTTATTGAATTGGAAAACAAAGAAACAAGAACATCGCCTGATACAAAGCTATTAACGCCATCTACATGCAACACTATAGATATTGCATAAGTGTTGTCAGCCTTTGAGATATATGTAGACCTCTTTTTTGAAAGTTTTAATGTCGTATCAGCCCGGAAAAACCGCTGAAGGAAATCGGTTCCAGAGATTAGTAGTGCTGTAGTAGTAATGGAAGGAAGTTTTAGAGGAAACGCGCCGTACTGGATTCCCATTTATCCAAATCTTGAGAATAAACCTTTTTGTTGTGCTGTAATAGAAACTAATTAAAGATCTTGCATTAAACACTATCAATATGATCAAAAGCAACCTACCGCAGTCTATTTCTGGTAATTTTTTTTCCCCACTGCTGAGCACGAGCCTCCCCATTTTTGAAGGAACGGACATTAAACCACCAAGCTTTTCCAATGCGGATTGGCGGGGTTACCAGACTCGGAAGAAATATTTGTTAGCCGTACATACATTTATTCCGATGCGGGAATCGAACCCGCGACCATTGACTCCGTAGGCGTGGGGCTCCGCCACTGTGTCAATTGGTCGTCATCTCTGAACATAGGCCTCCGTAAATACCTAACCCGAACTTCGTCTTCTCTCACTCAGTTTCTGCTAGTGGTTCTCCACAGGTCATCGCTCTATATGTCCGAGGCGCGATCCACACAACGTTTGCCAAGACGCGATCTCCACTTTATCATTCATCTACTCCAACAGTTGAAGGTTCTCAGAGAATATTTCTTTTCTCATCTCCATTAGTTTTCAGTTTTCCGACCAACGTCACCAGCATTTTGACACTTTAATTTACTAACTAGGAGAGTTACGTCACTACTTTGGTACTCCACCAAATTTCTTCGTTTCGAATCAACAAACAAATAGACTCGGCGAAGTACTAAAGTCAGTGACGTAACTCTCCGAGTTAGCAAATAGAAGTGGCAATGGGCTGGCATATCCACCAGAGATATTCCAAACATAACCCTCATAGCTTTCTGATTGTCTCTGAACAGCTCTGACCTTATGAAAAAGGCTGACTGTATTCTAGATTATTAGGTAATATAATATTAATCAAATTTGTATTTACTTTTTGTGTAAAATATATATAAAATATCATAACCGAATATATTCAGTCAACGATGACGTAAATAATTTTCTCGTACAAAATGTTTCCTTTTAAAACAAGTAATTTCTGACAAGTAGGCATATGATCCTTGAAACAAAATAACAAGGACGACTTCATCAAAGAAATGTTACGTACATTTTCGTTTTGTTGCTTCGAGTTGTGATCTACAGTTTTCGGCTTGTTACAGATATTAAAGACGTAATAATGAGATATATTACAAGATGGATAATATTATAAGAGTCTATACTACTGCTATAAATAAATATAGAGCGACATTGTAATTTTTTATTCTGTTTACTAGACATGTTACATGATTGCTCATCTCCTGATACTTCTAAGGATCCAAGTTGAAAAGATTCGGTCGATAATAAAGTTCAGGCAAAGGCAAAGGCAAACAAGCCGGCGTATCACCTGATGGAAAGCAATCAACGCCGCCTATAGACATCCTTAGCGCCATAGGCAGTGCGTAAACGTTGCCGAATTTTAAGGAAAGTGTCATTATGGGAGGAGGAGAGGAGGGAGGAAGAAGGGGAGGATTGAGGAGGGGAGAAAGGGAGGTGGGTGAGAAGGGAGGGAATGGGCCTTCAAAACTTAGCCGCTTACAGTAAGAAGCGCGTTAGCTAAGCTACCACTCAGACACCGGTTGTCTGTGGGAGTGTGGTACTTCCCCGAGCGAGCCGATCCATTTATTTTTAGTTGCCGTGTACAATAAATATAAAAATTGAATGTCAATGGTAGCGGGTTCGATCCCCACATCGGAATAGATGTATGTATGGCCTACATATATTTATTCCGAGTCTGGTAAACTCGCCATTCCGCACTGGACAAGTGTGGTAGGTTGACGTCCGTACTTCCAGAAATGGAGAGGCCCGTGCTCAGAAGTGGGACATATATGGGCTGTGAAAAAAAAACTCCTTATAATTATTCTAAAACAAATTTAAGCTGACATAGAGATATTAAACTTGATAATTACTACTGTTTATCAATTGACAATTTTTTTCTAATGTCTGGTTCAAATCCCATATCGAGATATATGTATATATTTTTGACCTACAAATATTTATTCTAAATATGGGTGGCCCAACAATCCGCCTTTAATAAACCAAAATAATGATGACTACTGGGCAAGGGTCTCCCTATTTCTTGAGGAGAGGACATTGACCCACCAAGCTTGACTCAGGTGAATCCCTATAAACCTGTATATATTTGTCCTAATGCGAGAATTGATCCTGCGAAAGCGGTTACTTAGTCATCTAATTAGGTAGTCGTATCATGTATAAAGCAGATATACTTTACAGTCTGTGGGTTTTCTATAACAGTACGTTAAAAATTATGTTTACGACATAATATTATTTAATTATTTTATTATATATTTATTTATTTATATTTTTTTCATAAAAATATAAGTATGGATAACAAATATTTATTCCGAGTCTGGTAACCCCGCCAATCAGCATTGGACAGGCATGGTGGGTTAACTTCCTTTACTCCAAAAATGGAAAGGCCGGTGCTCAGCAGTGGAACATATATGGGCTGTTAAAAATAAATTAAAACTTGAACATTTCTAGTTTTTCCAAGCCATTCAAGTTGCTGTACTTTAATGGACTAACAAGAAATTCAGTAGTGCAGAGTGTTGGTATTAAAAATACTTCACACGTCTTTTAAAACACCTAACACAAATACTGGTTGACATCGTAAGCGTACCTTCGTACTAAGAATATACAACTCCCGGGCTCGAAACTGGACACCGTCGTGTTCTATGCAAATTAAGGACATCGCATAAGTTCGCATCGCTTTTATCATGTCATATACATACATAAATAGAAGAATACAGTCGCTTGTTGGCAGGTAATGTAATATCTACGTGTATGTTATATATAAGGTGATATTTATCCAATTCGACTATGATAACCTCTTTGAGTGCATTAAGAACGATAATTTTTTTATATGATTGTTTATGAAATCAATAATCGCGGTTTCAAATCATTGGAAGGAAAAAAATGCGTGCTTGGTTCCAATGCCTCGCTTCGTTCGTTGTGTGAATTGTACCATAAATACATGAAAAATAATAATAACTATTTATAGGTTGCCATGGTGGAACTCTGATATTTACTTAAGGTATATCAGTTTAGGCAAACTAACTGTGTTGCGTGAAAACCATGGATTTTAACTGTTAGTGTTTTTCAGACTCCTAATTGTTGATAAAATCGTAAGAATACTAAGGTAGGATTATTCTGACTGCATAGTTAAAGTGAACAATTGCATGATAATATGATCATTAAGATGAAGTCTCGTATTGAGGCGTTTGATCTTATTGGATCTGATTATTATTTAGAATTTAGTTGACAGCCGTTTGTTTTCCGTCAAAAGACTTTCAACTTAATAATAAGTTTTGAAAAGTAATTCTTGACTTAGCACCAACTTTTTTTAATTGATCTCATTATCTGGTTTATTAATAGTAATTTGGTTTTTAATTGATCTGATTATCAGTTGGAACGGATTATTAGAATAATATCGAAAAAAAAATTCCTGAGTACTGACTGTAATATTCCGCTTTATTTGATGAACATTGAAAACCGAAGACCCACCTCCTAATCCTCTCTTCTTAATATCTAATATTTCTCGCATTTCAGAAATCCATCGAAAATACTAATTACTAGTAAAGAGCTGATCCCCCACAACCAGTGTACCGATATATCGATACACAGCTAGCTGCCTAAGAGCTTCAGAGGGACTGCAAATACCTTACCGACTTTTAAATATAACGATGTCTTAACGAGGAAACCTGACAGAGAATTGAACAGAGTTTTATTAATGGGATGTATGATTAATATTTAATTAGTCATATTCACTAATGTAACCTGTAATTATTTTTATCACAGAGTCAAAGACCGAATCAATATTTGAAGACGCTGTGAAAAGAAAATGATTCATGTTATGTAATATGATAAATCTACTGTATGAATACAATAGAAATGAGTATACGGGGTAGTGGTAATGAGTAGTGAAAATAAATCTGTGATTCCCGTTCTAAATTAAGTTAAGCGTTTTTATGGGATAGGAAGGCAAACGAGCAGACGTGTCACCTGATAAAAAGCAATCAACGCCGCCCATATACATCCGCAGTGCCATAGACAGTGCGGAAGCGTTGCCGACTTTTAAGGAGAGTGTCATTATGGGAGTGGGAGTGAGAGGGAACGGGAGGGGCAGGGTGTTGGGCCTCCGGAACTCGGCCACTCACCGTACGAAGCACGGTAGCTAAGCTACCACTCACTCAGACGCCGGTTTTCTGCGGGAATGTGGTTGGGCAAGTCGGTCCATTCATGCTACGGTCAAATATTATGCCATTCTTGACAAAGTATTCGTCTGCAGCGTGGCTCTACCACTATCAAATCTGGTAGAACTGTATCGACAACCAAAATATGTGATGGAGTCAAATATGAAAGGTTGAATGGGACAATTCTATTGATTCATTAATAATAAAAAAAAATATAAAAAAACGTCAGCATTAATCGAAAGATAAGTTTTAAGGAAATTAAATCATTCAGTTTTACCAAATACGAAATAAACGTAATACAAACTCTAAGCATGTTAAAAACAAAAACAGTACTTAGTAATTGGGGTACTAAGTACTATGTGTAAAAGTCGGTCTTTTCGGTTGTCTTCCATAGGGTTTACTATACCTGAAGATACTTCGTGTTGGGGCAAAACACGTGTCGTTTACAAGATGGAAAAGTGGTAGTGTGTGTTTGGTGTTGTGTATAGTGGAGAATTGATGGCCGATTTTCGGTAAGTTTTTGGTTTAAGATCCAAATAAATCCACTTCATCCAGCAGAAAAACACACATTATTAATTATTTGTTATTGTTTTGTTTGTCGCGGATCTCAGGTAAGTAAAACTTTTGACTGTCCACATAGTGATGGATTTCCGCAAAGTAACGCCTGACTCCATTAATAATCCTAAGGACCTCTAATAAGTTTCTGGGATCGTGTCAACTGTCACGCAAAAAAAAGAAGTAATTAAAAATTCGATCAAATCACTCAGTAGGAGCCATATCAATACAGTGGACCCACGGTTATCCAGGCCCTGTCTAATCCGGTGCCCCCTATAATCCGACACACCTATCACTGTTGATTGTAGGTACATAAAAACTTCAGCAAATCTTCACTAATATATAGCATGATTGAACAGGTTGAAAATTCTACGCACCACCACCAGTGTTTTTGAAAGTTCTATGGCACTAATGATGTAACTTTTACATTAAAATATTAGCTCCCTGTTGTGATGTTTAATCTACTAAATTCCACATTCATATTATATACTTACATAATTATGTATGTACATAGTATGATTCATCTTATTGATGGTGTGTTTAACTTAACACACCATCATTAAGATGGTATTTTCACGTAAAATACGAACGAACTTATGTGACAAGCGAATACTTTACCGTGTCCATCGATAGGTTGTTTGGAAGAAACCGCTATTAGCAATAAGAACGCGCTTTGTATATACATAATATGTTTATCTTTGTTTGTGGCGTACAATAAAGAATACATCTATCTGTCGCTTATCCCAGCTGATGTACCCGGGGGATTTCGAATTTGGATCTCCAAGTGGGCAGTGTTAATGACGAGCTACCTGTGGCAGCTGGAGCATGTGGCACGGACGACAGTCGCGCGCAGCCTTCGACGCGATACAGTCGTGTGGTCGCGTCGTGCTGCCCTGAACGGCTTTCGTACGCACAATACATCGAACCATATCCGCGGCATATCTGACGTATGTTAAATTTCGCACTAAACTTAAACGAAATATCGAATTTTCAGTGATTTTTTTTTTTAATTTTCCATAATTAGTGAACGTCCCGTCAAGTGTTGATATCTCTCGGATTGGGGGAACGGGACCACCTGTTGATAGCGATTCGGAATAGTTCAGCAACGTCACAATCTGTTTACAGATGGGGGGCGCCCCCATCCCCTTCCGTGGACCGTGACGCAACGCACCACGGGCGCCCTGTGTAAGCGTTACCATGGCGGAAAAACAACACTCGTCTCCGAATGAAAATAGCCTTCCACGTTTCCACCTACGTTTCGCCAAACATTCATTACACGGTCTTGCCATAGGCGGGTAAATTATGACGTGTGGAGAATTACGCGCCCGCATTCCGAGCTTATTCTCAGTACAACGAAAGATTACAAGCGACGTGCTAAAGCATCGTTTTGAAATAAACTGTTTAAAGTTAATTTATTTTCGTAGGCCCATCACTAAACACTGCTGTACATGAACGAACAAAGGTTCAATGGTCTATTTGTTAGCATCGTTCAAAAGGAATTCTAGTGTACATACAAAGAGTTCCTTGTTTATTAATTACAACCGTAATTGATACTAACAGCGGATCTCGCGGAATTTTTTTGAAAACCATTTACATTCAATCAATCGATGCAACTACATACTAATTTTTATGTAAGTTGCTATATCATAAAATATAATATTAGCTAAGTTTCTTAAAAATCTATAAAGTTTTATTTATTATTCTATTCTAATTTATGGAAGTTTGAAATAACCAATATATTAATCATCTACTATTTCATACAAACATAATTATAATTAATATTTTTTTTATAATAATTGATGTTTTTATTATATCAGAATTTATTATTTACCTTCCTTGTTAATTTAATAGCTGTGCCACTTGCTTTGCCTAAATGTATTAGATTATAAGATTTAATAGTTAAATATAATATAATACAAGGCTATTTTGTTCTATTATTTGGGCAAATGAAATATTTTTATTTTTAATTTTCGAATCGAAATAGGTGTCGTTCATTTAATTAGTTAATAATATTCATAAGTTAATGAATGATATTTCTTTTTTTAATTTTTAATTAATTAGTTGTATTATTTTATTTATAATTCTATGTATGTACTAATTAATTATCAATGATGTTACGAGCTGAGGTTTGAGGATCGGGAAAATGAAATCAGCCACTACTTTCACTTCTCTTCACTTTACTCCCACTTCTCTTCTGCTATTTTCTTCAGCATTAAACTTTAAAACTCCTCTTCGACAAACCGTCGCCCCATTGTATATAATAGGTAAAAAGATCGAAAGTTGTAGCATTCCCAAAAAGTCGAAAATGTACCAGCAATGTATAGTCTTCCAGACATCCACCTGTCTCTTTTCCGCGCGAAGCTATTTTCTATTAATTGTTCTTGTCACGCGTTGACGGACGTCTTGTCAATTTTTTTTAAAAGTTAAAATGGCTTGCTTGACTAGGATTTTGAGATGTCAGAATGAAGTTTTAATCGTTGCACAAAAAAAATCATCATGATGATGATGAAGGTATTAATAATTGAGGAATTTAATAATTGAGACAAAGCTTTGAAAAAAGCAAGCATTTTATTTCCATAGCAATTTTTGTAATGGTTATAGAACTAAAAAGCCTTTTTTATTTTTATTATTCTATTTAGTGTGTCTATACTTATGTATAAAAATAAAGTCTGATGTTCATACTTCACAAAATATAATACGTTTACCTACGACTTAAATAAAGAATATGATTAAGATGTAAATTACTATCTTTACTCTAGAGAATACGTGTTAATATAACACACATATTTAATTGAATATTGTGTAAAAAAATCGGTGTTAACTTTTTTTATGAATTTTAAATATTATATAAATTTTCCTCATCTTAATGATAATTTAAAGATACTTTTATTTCTTATACATCGTAATTAAAATATAATATTTACCATCAGCATCATTTTTAATAGACCTGTTAAACTCCAATACTGGAAATCGGACTCCTTCCAAATTAAGTGGTGTTGCTGTAATCCCCACTCTTGGCGGATGGATTGGTGATCTCAGATTGATTATTGTTATTCTCTAGTTTATGCATCACGCGTTACTCGAAAGAATTGACCATGAATGTCTTTGTTTGTATTCGATTCTCATTTGTTTGTACCCGCCCGCCACCTATCGTAGGATAGACTGCCCATCATGACCATACTGCCCACCAACTGGTATTCGCTTTCATAGTTGTATTGTAAGTCTACCACGTGAAGCAATGGCGTATTCTATTTCAGGAACCATACAGCATACGCGATATGAAACTCATTTAACTTGACGGATGTGGCCTTTTCATTCTGTTAGAAACATTGATGACTCGTATTGTTTTGTTTTCTATAAATACATTTCCACGTACAAGTGAATTTTATTGCATAAAAATTAAAAAAAAAACGACACTCACTGAAAATTCACAAAATATCTTTTGTTATGATAAACATTTCCACGTACAAGTGAATCTTATTGCGTAAAAATTAAAAAAAAAAACAACACTCACTGAAAATTCACAAAATATCTTTTGTTATGATAAACATTTCCACGTACAAGTGAATCTTATTGCGTAAAAATTAAAAAAAAAAACAACACTCACTGAAAATTCACAAAATATCTTTTGTTATGATAAACATTTCCACGTACAAGTGAATCTTATTGCGTAAAAATTAAAAAAAAAAAACAACACTCACTGAAAATTCACAAAATATCTTTTATGATAAATATTTCCACGTACAAGTGAATCTTATTGCGTAAAAATTAAAAAAAAACGACACTCACTGAAAATTCACAAAACACCTTTTGTTATGATAATAATTTTAATTTATTTGCGTTGTATCAGTAAACCAATGAAAATGTCCAAAATATGTTCATTGTTTATGAGGGACGGCTGTTCCGTATCAAACCGTGGTGTTGAAATAAACATATCCAGCGGGGAAGCAAGTGATTAATCTCCGGTGCGCGCTTGTTGGTGGTGAAGTGACCCGAAAGACCGGTTGGTGAAAAGATAAGTGAACGCGAAAAATATTGTGTGAATGAACGGTCTGGGGGTAGCGTGTGATGTGATGATGCGCCGAGGGAAAGCGCTGCTCGAAGGCAGCAGGCAGGGCTCTGTCGACGGCAACAGCAACGTTGCTAATGACAAAGAGCTGGTGCACAAGTGTCACAGTGATCCAGGTGGAGGGAGGGCGTTGGGTGCCACGCCGAGAACGTACAGACATCGATCGGCTTCCGGGGCGCTAAGGAAATGTGTTTTGACTCTTGACGGATACTCTTACGTTATAGGTAAGACGCTTCATGTTTTCAAATTAATTCTTATATTGATTATACAACACATTGCAGGTTTGTATGTGGGGTTGATATACGTATATCAATGAGTGGAGGTTTTGACTGAGCCATTGCCTATTTCATTTAATATGTACTCATGTGTGTTACTAAAGAAGAATGTATAAATTAATCCATCTAATTATGAACACCGACAACCCATAGCAGCCCAATGCTTGACATAAGCCCCTGAAAGTGATCATCTCATTGCTTTGTGTTAGTAAATTGAAGTGACAAATAGCTGATAACATATCTGTAATAGAACGTATAGTGAAGTAGATCGTAGTTGAGCAGATGCAGGTGTGCAGGTGGTTGTGTGCAGCAAAGATCGGGATAGGCAGTTCATTTAGGACAGTGGTACTCAAGTGGTCGTGAAGTTCCGAGCCGCAAAAAAAATAAATAAAAATAAAAAATATGTTAATGACTTCTTAGGTAATGACACAATTGTATAATGTAAATGAATTCAAAACAAGTCACGACCGGGAAACAAAGCGACATGAACATGCAAGTATGGAAGCCAAGGAAAGGGGATTCCTGCGGTCTGAATCGCTGGATACTAAACTAAAAACACCCAACGCATAACATCGCTAATCCAAACACTTGATTTGTCCTATTTACTAAGATGACGTGTCGCTATGATACAATCAGACGTCTGTTGTAAGTTAAAAAAATAAATGAATAAATGTATTACGGCATATTACCGTATCAATAATAGCACCGCACACCGCGGCGCGGCAGAGTTATGTAAAACCTATTTACTCAGCGCGCGCTCAATTTTTCTTGTGGGCGCGAAATTCTAAATGATTTAAAATAAAACAACACCACGTGAGCCAAACACAAAATCCCGGCGGGCCGCAGATTGAGTATAGCTGGTTAAGAATAATGATATATGATAAAATATAATTTATAATACTAATGAATAAAACCTACAATGAATTTAATAATCCC
The DNA here is from genome assembly GCA_031353405.1 of Baronia brevicornis. Taxonomy (NCBI): domain Eukaryota; kingdom Metazoa; phylum Arthropoda; class Insecta; order Lepidoptera; family Papilionidae; genus Baronia; species Baronia brevicornis. Next base: position 68,104 of record JASFAT010003937.1, on the reverse strand, counting down.
GCAGAAAGCTGGCATGTGAGTGGTAGCTTAGCTACCGCGTTTCGTACGGTGAGCGGCTTAGTTCCGGAAGCCCAACACCCTCCCACTCCCATAATGACACTTTGCTTAAAGGTTTTCCATCAGACAACCTGCTCGTTTGCCTCATTTGCCTACCTATCCCATAAAAAAAACACTTTTGTCGGCAGTCCTCATGCCTCCCTATGTCCTTTTTTTGTGGTATTTACTGCAATTTTTATTTTTAATAGTGCCACTAGTATTTTGTTTTTTCCAGCCTGATACTAGGATAATATATGATACATGTATACTTCAAAAGCTATAGAATACTGCATCATAGCACTTAACTTTAATTATCTGTTACATATTGATAAAACATTACTACATCATTATAACTGTAAGTACTATCTAGATAGTTACGGCGTTATAAACATCGAGTTTGAATTTATTGTCTGTCATCCGAGATCCGATACCGTAGTGATGTTACCGTTGTGACGTCATCACGCTATCGGTCGGATAACGAGTTATCAGATAAACGTGATGTACCTTTAATCGAACGCGTTTTTAGTTTGATTTACCGCGCCATCTGGTACATCGCCAGTTGTTTATAAAAATCTCCAGAAATTTTATTAAAAAATTTTATTCCTTCATATATTTTGTTAAAAAAACTTTAATTTTATTTATTTTTTTAATTACATTTGTCACAGGACATTAATTACCACAAAATAATACATAAAAATACTCGAAGTTTCGATTCGATTAAAGGATGGTAAAGGGCATAATAGTTATAACTAAATGCCATCAAAGAACAAAGAAGAAAGCTACATTCACCTAAATCAGTTTAATTCTATGTAATATTTCAACGTATGACGGTAATAATTAACTTCACACATTATATGTAGGTATTCAGATCTAAGCGAGTCAACAAAGAACATTCCTCGACATCAATCGCTGATTGACATTTACATGTGTTAGCATTCGATTACGCTGTTGCATTATACGCACACGAGTAACATCATTTACATTTACAAGCGCAATCAATATCGATTTTCAAATATACATACAATCGGAAAACACTAAATATAAGGTTAGTCTTTTGTTTGGCAGAATTATCATAATTACAAACGTTTCGACGAATTAATTTAGCAACTATCGAATTTTTTTTTCTTTTCTTTAATGGCAATTAGTTATTGCTATTATGCCAGTGTCAAGTTAAATACGATAACATCAAATCTCTTGAAATATGACTTATCAACATATCACGTTACGTCTTGATAAAATGGCGGCTATTCTACTAAACTATGGGGACTATGGTGTCTTACCTCAGCATGAAGGGCTCTGCTGGAGCTGACCTCCATCCTCCCTTGCGGCTCGTGGGATTCACTAAGACGAATTTAATATACTTAATCTGTCAAAAAATGACGGCGACGTGGTTCGCCACCCGTCACGTCCTGATTCTCACGAGGGCGAAAAGCGACCAATGACGAGCCGTTTCGCTGCGATGAATAGCAGCGGATGTAGCTCTGTGGCCTCTGCCAACCCCTGCGGGGGATAGGCGTGAATATATAAATAAAAAAGAAATATTCTACAAAACCTTCTACTATACACTTTTTCAGTCAACTTAAAAAGTAACGATACACGCATTTATTTCATATCACTTTATAATATATATGCCTTAATCGAACTATATTGTATAACAGACCACCATAATTAAACAATAAAACAGACAATAATATTAGATTATGAAAATGAAATAAAAACTCAACGACATTTACGTAAGTTGACGGTAAAATTCCTATCGAAATATAATAACAGATTATAACAATCTAGCTCTAAAGGTAGAGCTCTCTTAAGGTATAGTAAGAATATACGACTCGAATAGTTCCAAACTATCATAACTACAATCAGGGGAGTTATTTCAGTGACTTTGTTTCTCAAACAGATTTCTTTATTTCGAATGATATCAACCAGAAAAACTTAAAGTATAGCCCAATCTATAGCTTTTTTAGCGACTTGATCTATGTCCACATTTAGGCACCGTAAGGCTCAATTAACACTATGATCCGGTAAAATATTCTTAAATAATAGTCTTTCTGAGTCCGAGACATATAACAGGATTCGATTGGACCGAGGCCGGAGCGAGATTGAACCGTGAAAAGCATCACAGTGTGAATCGAGCCTAATAGCTTATAGATAGGACGCAATGGTTTGAGACTTCCATTTTCAGGCTCTGCGGCACGGATGACGAACAGATAACAAAGATTTTTTATTGGTATCTATCCCCCATCCGAACGCTCTTTATATACCGAAGAGCTATATCGACAAGGTTCCAAAGCAATTAAATTCGTTTGCACAAAACATTTTGTCGGGGCAAAAGTTGAGAAAAGGATACTTAGATGGTTTGGGCACATAGAGAGGAGTGATGAAAAACGATAGCGAATATGGGATGGAAGAGTCGGTAGGAGAAGACCACGGAAAACATACCTTGACCATATTGCTGAAGTTTTTAAGAAAGGCCAGGCCCTTAACCGGCGGGCTTGGGAGAGTAATGAGTGTGGAGGAAGCAAGGAAAGTTTGCCAAGATCATAGCAGATGAAGATCTGTGGTCTCTGACTATCTCTACGGGAAATAAGCGTGACGATAGTATGTATGTATGTAAGTTAACGTATATCCTAGTTACGGCGTCGTTACGGTCACTACTTAAGAACTTAACTTTACCTTATCTAAGAAATTAACGGTCTGCATTCTTTTATAATTTGAGGATTGAAGATCTGGTGTATAATTTCATAATAAGAAGTAATTGAGGAAGTGTCTCGAACATATTTTATTAAAATAAAAGGTTTACTGTAAAATAGGAATTTTAAATGATTTTTTTCTTTAATATTCCAGCAAGGAGGCCTATATTTAGCAGTGAACTATCAATTACTAGCGATTATGATATAAATTAGAAATATATACCTATTTAATTTATTGACATTTTGAAATCTCAAAGAAACTAACTTTGTTTACCAACTGAATGGCTAAAATTATGTTTACGATGAATGACTTGACTTATGGTCCTATGTCCCCGAAATGGGGCAGAGAGCGTCCACAGTGCTACTCCATTGGGATCAATCTTGAGCGACGCGTTTCATTTCTGGCCACGTTAAATGGATTTCATCTCGGTCGCTACGGAGCGCTCCCAGGTGTGTTTGGGTCGGCCTCGCTTCCTTTTCCCTTGAGAAGTCCAATCAAGCGCTTGTCTGGGAATGTGGTCTGGGTTCCTACGGAGAGTATCGCCTATCCAAGTCGACTTGCGGTGCAAGATTTGAAGTTCACACGGTCACGGTGAATGGCACGAAAATAAAATCATGCATATTTGACATCTTTTATTTTCGCTTGCAACTCAGCCGTTAAGAAATTAAATATGTAACTTATACATTATTACTTTTTACATACTTACTAATTAGATTATAATGTAAATATATTTAACACCCACACACATATTTTTAATCGTTGAAATATATCTATCCTTAAGCGTCAGTTAGTTATAATTACTTAATTAAATCTCAATGGATGCATAACTAGATCAAAACGAGTAGCATTGTGTGTCCGTATAAAGGTGAGCCTGCTTTCCTAATATGGCAAGCTGGTTCTATGTTAGTTGAGCGCATTTACTTAGCAAAATAACCACGTATTCGAATGTGAGCTTAATATCTTTGTAATGACGTCTGTTTTTGCTTGTAATACGTCGTTGTATTTCTGTGTTCAATCGCGAACACCTTAATTTGCGAGTAACATTCTAAAACGGTGTCGGAATTGCTAGTACATGTGTATAAGCATATGCAGTTAGTGGCTAACCGACCGACGCCTTGAGGTTTGCTTTTAATGTGTCTGCTATTTCTGTTATAGCTTAAACTTTTCTAGAAAACTTTTACTAAAGTCCATTTTTATGGGATTGGACGAGCAAGCGTGCAAGCGTGTCGCCTTATGGAAAGTCCCGTAAATTGCACGGGAAAAAGTCTTTTCTACACTCGACCTAAACAGAGCCTATCAACAGACAAGACTGAGCGAGAAAGATAAAGAGAAAACAGCCATAAACACTCCGTTTGGCTTCTTCGAGTTCCCCCGTATGTACCCTGGCCTACGCAACTCCGTAGCTAAGACACACGAAAATCAAACAAAACTGAAAAATAATATTATATGTTTATAAAAAAAGTGAAAATCTGAAATAACTAACCTTATTCTTAGCGAATAAACGACCGTCAACAAAATCCTCTACCTCTTCTCCATTTTTTTAATGCTATCAGTAACACCAACGCGAGAAATACCTAAGAAATACTGATTACCCTGCCATTCTGCATTGGATAAGCATGGTGGTTTAAAGTCCGTTCCCCCAGAAATAGGGACGCCCGTGCTCAGCAGTGGGAAATATGTGGGATGAAAAAAAAGACAGTGACGTAATATTATACCCGTGTGGGTATAACATTACGTCATTCTCTTTTTTCCATAAGGTATTATAATCTCCCTAATGAAGAAAGCGTACGTGTCACAGAGTAATGTACATTCAGACAATTCTAGTTTTATAACTTACTAATTTAGGCGTTTTCGTTGACACTTAATTGTGTATATTAATATGAATTTTTTTACTTCTTATATCTGTATCGTTATTATTATGGGCTGTCTGGCATTTTAATGACGCATCATTATTAAAATAAACCATAAATTTTATTGAAAATTTTTGTTCACGTCGCATACAATATGTAAAAAAGTAGATAAATATATCAAGTACAAAAAAGTTCGATAAATGAATTCGAAATTAAGTTCTTAGCAAATTTATTTGTGTGTGGCACGAATGGGTTGGCTCGCCCGGGGAAGTACCACACTTCCACAGAAAAGCGGTGTCTGAATGGTTAGCTAAACAACCGCGCCTCAATCTCAAGGCGAGGAGACCCAACTCAACCCTCCCCCTCAGAGAAATAGTTTTTTAACTTGGCACTTTTAAATAGATCATAATTCTCACTTCTCATAATAATTTTGAATCGGAATAATTGAGAAACTGAAAAAATTGCGAAACATTGTTATAATAAATAATTTTAACATTCAAACTTTTATGTTCTGCGTACACCGATTTACGTCTAATAAAATAACGAGCATAACTAATGTGGATTTAGTTAAATTGATGCGGATATTTTTTTTCACAATCAATATATGTTCCAGTGCTGAACACGGGCCTCCCCATTTCTGAAGGAACACTTCACCCACCCACCACGCTTCTCAATGCGGATTGGCGGGGTTACCAGACTCGAAATATATATCTGTAGGTCATAGATATTCATTCTGATGCGAAGATCGAACCCGCGGCCATTGACTCCGTGGGCGGAGCGACCCGCCACTGAGCCAGTTGGGCTTCTGCACAGCCTATGGCACTGTGAATGTCTGTGGGCGGCGTTGATAGCTTTCCATCGGTGACGCGCCTGCTCGTTTGCCTTCCTAAACCATAAAAAAAATTTATATAATTACATGCAATATAAATATTCGTACAATGCGCACTACCTTTATTCTCTTACGATGCCTTTCTGAAGAATCTTTTCATATTTAATATTGTTATAAAGTATGTAAGCTTTTATGAGATCTGCACGTTATTCATAACGGATCTTTGTTTATACCACATAGTAAAGTGAGTTGCTGAAAATAGCTTCTGGTAATATGTTAATATCATTAATAATAACCTTTATCGGCCTAGTTTTTTATACTTATGTAAAATGTATCTGATCTAATTATACTACTGAACTGGACGGAACATCATGGACGAGTCAGATCTCCAGCAATGAACTGTTGCATGCTCAAATACAAGGCGTCTGATGTTATACCAGAGTTTAAAAGTTTCAAATTCACTTGGATTCAGTTTCACCTGGATTCAAATCGTTATTCTATTATATTTAGTGTCTGAGATCATAACAATTTCCATCATTATTAATACCTTAACAGGTCATCATCATCATCAACAGCCTACGGCAGTCCACTGCTGGACATAGGTCTCCCCCATGAAGCGCCAACTAGCCCGATCTTCGGTTTCGGCATCCAGTCTCTGCCAGTCGCCCTACGCAGATCGTCGCACTATCTGTGGTGTGCTTCATGAGGTATTTTCCCGTAGTCGCCACACTGGATAAAAGGATTGGCGACCGCGGAGCCAGACGCGTCACACCGGGAACCCATCTGCCCGTTACCGGCCTGGGCTACTTTGGCCTGGCATTTTGCACGATGATTATACCGCCATCGATCGATCATCAGTGCCTCGTTGGAGCAGAATGTTTGAGTGCAGAATGCTCCCTTGCATCCCATTAACAGTTTATTTACAGTTCATTGCTGGGTAATAGCCTCTGTTTTAATTGAGGGCTATTGCTGTATTTCCCACACTTGGCAGGCAGATGGGTAATCGCAAATACAAAATTTTATTAGTATATTATATATGTTGCTGCCCATCCATTGGTATGAAAATTTGTTCTCATAGTCGCTTCATACGGCATCCACAGGAAGATATAGGGTGACCCTATTCCATGCTATAAAGGTGTGCACTGCACAGCAAAAGTCTAAAACACTACAATCGAATTATTTTCAAATCGTATCGAAAAATTGCATACTCAGATCCCATTATTTTGCTAATAAGCACTATTTCTACCTTTTCATTTTATCAGTTTAATCGGTGTTGGCTTGAATAGTGATGCTTTGAACTTTGACATTTCACACGCGATTATAGGTCAGAGAGTCAATGCTCGATTGACAGTTCTAGGAAGTATTTGCGCTAATGCAGTTAGATTTGATGATTTCCATATCGTATTCACTATTTTAGACATCAATATAGATATGTTCTTTATGATTACATTTTCATATGATAAATTGATTAATTCATTTGAAATATATTTCACTTGACTTTTTGATAACAATTGAATGTCTATTGCATACACACATACATACATATCGTCACGCCTGACTCCCGTAAGGGTAGGTAGAGACCACAGATCTCCATCTGCTACAATCTCGGCATACTTTCCTCGCTTTGTCCACACTCATTACTCTCCTCATGTAAGCCTGCCGGTTACAGGTACTCTTAACCTGGCCTTTTTTAAATAACTTCAGCAATTTGGTCAAGGTATGTTTTCGATGTTCTTTCCCTACCGACCCTTCCATCCACATTCGCAACGTCAATTTCTTTTGCCAGTCGTCTTTCATCCATCCTCACAATGTGCCCAAACGATCGAAGCATCACTTTCCTTTTTGTCACGACAGCTTCTTTTACTCCATATCGCTCTCTTATATCTTCGTTTCTTATTCTGTCATTAAAAAAATGTCTATTATCAATAAAGAAATAATATATGTAGATATAGAGAACGGTTGAAGGTATTCAAGATTTTGTCATGGCGACGAATAAAGAAGGTATCTTGGATAGAAAAGATTAACAACGAAGATATACTGGATAGAATTAAGTAGAAGTATTTTTAAGAGAGTAAACAGAGTATTTTAATCTAACCACGGATAGAAGGAAACGAAAATACATCAACAAGTGCTAAATACTCAATGCGTATGGTTAAAAAGAATTTAAAGAGGTATACTTATAAAAATAACTGTCTTGTGATTATATGGACAGTCAAAAGTTTTACTTAGCAAAGATCCGCGACAAGCAAAACAATAACAGAAAATTAATAATGTGTGTTTTTCGTTGGGTTAAGTGGATTTATTTGGAACTTAAACCAAAAACTTACCGAAAATCGGCCATCAATTCTCCACCCACCAACCACTATACACAACACCAAACACACACTATCACTTTTCCATCTTGTAAACGATACGTGTTTTGCCCCAACACGAGGCATCTTCAGGTATAGTAGACTCTACGGAAGACAACCGAAAAGTGTTTTCGGTGTATAGTGGTTGGTGGGTGGAGAATTGATGGCCGATTTTCGGTAAGTTTTTGGTTTAAGTTCCAAATAAATCCACTTAACCCAACGAAAAACACACATTATTAATTTTTTGCTTGTCGCGGATCTTAGCTAAGTAAAACTTTTGACTGTCCATATAGTGATGGATTTCCGCAAAGTAACGCCTGACTCCATTAATGTCTTGTGATTCTCTTACAAAAAAGAAGCAAAGTATTTTATTTTGCATCAGCCATTGAAAATTTATCTTCCACCTCTTAATAAAAGGAGGAGACATAAAACTGTGACGCAAACCTCCACGACCTCCGTCACTCACCGTAAAACCTTAAGCACCTCCTTAGAAGCTGACATTAAAGTGCTTGTACTAGTTAGTGACCGCAATGAAATTTTTACTGATATTTTGTCCACAAGAAAGATTTCTTTAGTACTTTTTAAAAAAGTAACAATGATTTACATAACTATAATAATAATATGGGATGTAATAATGTAATTAAGGGATTGACAATGGCAGATAATGAATCCACAGCCACATCTCGACGACGTGAAATCGTCAAAAGACGCCCAAAAACCGCTGGGGCCAGCGGCATCTAGGACCGGGTTTGAGTTGCCTTTTGAATTGCTGAGTAAGCAGTAGGGTTCATCCCCAAGGCTCGTTCCCTGTAGGTGTGAATGTCCCAGTGTGTCTGCTGGAGCCAAGTGTGTAAGCGTAAGGAGGTATCTCAATCTTTGTAAAGATGTCTTTTACAAAATGGAAAATTCATAGTTGGTGACCGAATAGATTATTTTCTTAGAGGTGAAAGCTCCACGAGAATGAAAAGTAAGAGTTATTAGTTCTTTCAAAAAAAGCTATTAATTATACCTCTATTGGGGTAGAAACGCTACCCCAATAGAGGTATAGAGTAAAAATAGAACCCTGAGTTTTTATACTCTTTATCAAAATACTCTGCCACTAGTAAATTTTAAATAAAAATTTACTAGTGGCAGAGTCACGCTGCAGACGAATACTTTGTCAAGAACATCAAGAATACTTGTCTGTAGCATGAATGGACCGGCTTGCCCAGAGAAGTACCACACGCTTCGTACGGTGAGCGGCTGAGTTCCGGAGGGCCAGCACCCTCCCCCTCCCCCCTCCCCTCCCACTCCCACTCTTATAGTAACACTTTCCTTAAAAGTCGGCAACGCTTCCTCTCTGTCTATGGCGCTGCGGATGTCTTCTTTTTATAGCATTGATTGCTTTCCATCAGGTGACACGCTCGTTTACCTTCCTATCCCATAAAACAAATACCTATTCTAAATATTATTACTTACTGCAGTTTTATGTGGTAGAAAGGCAATCGAGCAAGCTTCTTGTCTGGTGGAAAGCAATCACCAAAGATATCTGCAACATTTCCAGCATTGCACGCCTTTGAGAAATATCTAGGCTTGTTTTTTTAGTCTCAATGTTGTATTAGGTCGAATATATCCCTAAGATAACTGGTTCCACAAACTGGTGGTGCGTGGAAAAAAATTTCAGGAAAAACGTACCGTACAAGATCTCGGTTACTCTTTCTACCTCGAAGTAGAAATAAAAATTGAAACTTGTGTACAATAAAGAATACAACAAACAAACAAATTATCAATTGTAAAAAAATTATTATCTATCGATATATCTACGAAATTATCAATGTATCTTGTTTTGTAACATTCATTTGTAATGACATATAATCCTCTTTTACTTAAATTTATAGCCCACCTAACATTAATCTCCAGTACCGTAATAGTACTAGCTGTCGTAATCCTCTTACAAGGCCATTATGGCGTGTCGAGTTCGCAATGCTTGCGTTCGTATATTGTGAATTAGTTCATTATATTTTGATTACTAATATCGGTAAACAGTTAGAGCTATAATGTTAACATGAAATCAAACCAACTTTAAAAATAATCATTACATCAAGACCGTTGTGATTTGGATGGAAGGATCGGTAGAGGAAGACCAAAAAGCACGAACCATGACCAAATCGTTGAATTTCTCTCGAAAGGTCATGTCAAAAGTACTCTTGATCGACGAGATTGTATGAACAGAGTGATGAATATAAATGAAGCCAAGAAAATGTGTCAAGATCGTATCAGATGTAGGTCTCCACTGACCAGAGGGGACCAGAGACCATTCTTTGCCTACCTCAAAAGGAAACACACGGGATCGTATTCCGTTTTTTGTTGTCCGTATTTTGTTTCACAACCTATATATGTCCCACTGCTAACCATGGCCCTCCCCATTTCTATAGGAACGGACATAAACCCACCACGCTTGTCCAATGCGGATTGACGGGGTTACTAGACTCGGATTAAATATCTGTAGGCCGTACATATATTTATTCCGGTGCGGGGATCGAACCCGCGATTGACTCCGAGGGCGTGGGGTTAGGGTGGGCCACTGAACCAATTGGTCGTCAAAAAAAGATATTATAAATACACCTAATTGGTTCATTAGCACAATCGCTTTCGAAGAAGCCGTGGCCGCGGTTTTGGATCCGCATTGGGATAAATAAACATACTTTAAGCGTACAGATATTTATTCAATCTGAGTCTGGGATACCCAGTGAATCCTTGGACTAGCATTAACAAGTTTATGTCTAATACTCTAGAAATTATGTATTAGTGGGAAACCTAAACTTCTACCATCTTTATTAATTAACTATAGCAGTCCAATAATGGAATTAAGCAACATCAGAAGTTCTGTAGCTATATTGTCTTTGCCCAGAATTGGTGCCGTGAAAAGAAAGGGATATTGAATAAGGAATTTCCATGATTAATCTTTGCATTTTTTTCTGTCGCGTAATCGTAAGCGCATATAACATTATGTTATTGATCTGACCTGACTGCCTTAAATATTTACAGTTTAAAATAAGAAGGTTTAATAAAACAAAATAACCATTTACTCAATCCTTTGTTTTATAAGCTACTTGTAATTTAAAACAGGTTGGAACACGGTAAAGGTCCAAGCAAATGAGGGTCCACCACAGAACACGCTTGTATAACGTTTGACACAAATTTGACAACATTTGGGACGTGCTCTGCTTTATAATACATTCTAGCTTCTGTCACGGTAACACAACATGACTTACATACATTTTTATAGGTAGCTTGACTGTCCTGTAGGTGTGTTGTTGTGTGAATCCCGATAAATATTTTAAATCCTTAAACAAATAATAATAAGGTTTCGAATATACACTTATATATTAAATAGATGCAACACGCAATAATATCCCAGATTATATTGTAGAATAGAATGGGCGTAATAACTTTATATTAATTTTGTTCGTGTTACTTCCTTCACAAAATAACGGGCATACGATAAATTGTTATTTAAATATTATATCATTTATCACAAATCAGTGATAGGTAAATATTGGCTAAAATGATTGACAACGCCACGAAAAAATTTTAATGCGACTCAAATTATATAAACTTGTCCTACGTGTACTTCTTTCATTAGCACATTATACAATAAGATCATAACTTAATTTTCTTTTTCATTGATTCGTCACACAATATTTATGTCCTTTTTTTACTGATCTTATACTGCTAAAGCCACGCTGCAGACAAATACTTTGTCAAGAATGGCATACTATTTGTCTGTACTACGAATGAGCCGGCTCGCATGGACAAGTACCACACTCTCGCAGAAAACCGGCGTTTTTGTAGTACCTTACCTACCGCGCTTCGTACGGTGAGCGGTTGAGTTCCGGAGTCAACATGACGTCCTTTCTTCAGAATAATTAAACAACGTCCTTTCTTCAGAATAATTGAACAGCTTTGTTTATATATATTCACGCCTATCCCGCGCAGGGGTTCGTAGAGACCACAGAGTTCCATTCGCTACCATTTATCGCAGCGAAACGGCTCGCCATTGGTCGCTTCTTGCCCTCGTGAGAATCAGGACGTGGCGGGTGTCGAACCATATCGCCGTCATTTTCAACAAATTAGGTACATTAAATTCGTCTTAGTGAATCCCACGAGCCGCAAGGGAGGATGAGGGATCAGCCCCAGCAGAGGCCTGCATGCTGAGGTAAGGCACCATAGTACCCCGGGGAGCCCGATACCGGGACGGTCGACACACTTCCGCCTAAGCTCGCCCTTAGTCACGCATCCACTGGCACAGCAGATCGTGGATTGGCGGAGGGCAAAGGAAAGGATAGAGAAGAAAGGAAATGCGTATTGGAGGGGGGGGGGTACCAGACTTGGAATACATATTTATAAATCCATACATATATTTATTCCGATGCGGGGATTGAACCCGCGACCATTGATTCCGTGGGCGGAGGGCCCCGCCGCTGAGCCAAACAGCTTTCATTCTACTATTTACCACCTGCGGTGTTTCCGAATGAATGCGAAAGTGGGGTATTCAAGGAATGTCCTTACGTGTCCATGAGAGGTATAGCATTAGTGACGCCTCTAGCTTTGCAGATGTCTACGGGTAGGGGTGTTATTTTAACATCAGGTGTCTCAAAAGCCCATTCGCATGTCATGCTATAAAAATATAAAAAAAAATTCTAATAACTCTATACGTATCCACGTCATAACTGCCCACGTAGTTCTAACTAATATGATTGACGGATTGTACAAGTAATTGTCTTTCATTACGAACGCACGCAAACGTATCAGACGCATTTAATCTCCAAATGACTATTAATCAAAGTGCTTTCAACGAAAACATTTCACAACACGCCGAGGTGCGGTTGACGCGGTCAATTGCACTATTACGCTGCAATATTGTGCGCCTTATTTAGACCAAAGGGTTAGGACACATGCGAATTACAACCTTGCACAGAGCTAACTAATGTTCCAATTGTATTGGCATAAAAATTGGCCACACCATGAAAATTCTACATAACGATATGGCAATATGTGTGTTGGTAGGTAAAAAGCGAATGATTTCATATCCATTCTAATTATGAAATACCTATGCTATTAATACTCTTAAAAATGTTTTACTATTAATACGTTTATTGATTCTTTTGATAATAATTAAGATTGCAATGGCAAAAAATATATAACGGTAGAAATAAAAAGACATTAAGAAAGGATTCAGTAGTGGTAAAGCCACGATCCAAACGAATATTTTGTCAAGAACAGCATAATATTTGTCTGTAGCAAGAATGGGCCGGCTCGCCCGGGAAAGTACCACACTCTCGCAGAAAACCGGCGTCTGAGTGGTAGCTTACCTACCGCGCACTGCTGCGGAAGTCTATGGGCGGCGTCGATTGCTTTCCATCAGGTGACACGTCTGCTCATTTGCCTTCCTATCCCATAAAAAAATACAAATAATAGTGTCTCCTCCGCATTTCTTACTCAGTGTAAATGTAAAAGCATTAAAACATTAATAAACGTTATGCAATTCGGAACGTATGACCAATTAAAGCTACCGCAGACGCAGATGTAAATAAATAAACGCGTAAGCAGTCTTGATACAGATAAGATTAGTTGAGAAGTTGTTTTGAAATAAGAACTAGTGTTGGTTCGGTGACATGTCTATTTTTAGTGCAAAGGTACTGTAGTGATACATTGATAAATGTATCACTAATGTAATAAAACTTTTTATTTGAATATATTAAAACCTTTTATATCATACATTTAAATTCGTAATTTAAAAAATTTAAAATGAAAAACAAAATAAATTATTTTATAAAAACAAAAAAGATTAGTTCCACTGACGTCTCTCGAATAAACTTAATTAATTAATGTTTAAGGTTTTCGCTTGCATCTGATTAACATTCGATTTTTTTCATTAAGCCTTTATTAAGTTATAAATTATGTTAACACATTAACTTTAACTGTTTCGTATACAGCATGTCCTGTGACACGTAGGTCTCTTCCAGCTGTTTCGATTCTTCTCTATTCCATGCTCTATTGTACCAGATTGTCCCTCGAATAACATTAATGTCATATGTCTATTTCTTAACCTGTCTGTCTCTCTTTATTTTACCATCACGTGGATGCCACACACACTCACACCTACTACTTTATTATCCTACTAAATCCTACTAAATCCGATTTTACCTACAACAAATTATAGAAATAAACCAAGATATTACCAAATGGTTAGAAACTTTGGCAGATAGAGATATGTCTTATCTCTCGCTACAACTTTTATCGCTTTTACCATGATGAGTGCTCAGAGGCTTCGTTTGAATTCGTATTTTCTATCGCTGAATTCCACTATCGCACAACTAACCACGAAGAAAAGTTTCATGTCTATCATTCGGATGAATGATGATTCAGTACAGTACCATTTTCCTTCGAAAGGTGTTAAATTGAAGTACGTGAAACTTCTTTCCACGCATTACAACTCAACAACGACACGACTTGTTGTGTTGCAGATGACTAAAAGTTCAGATGTTGACACCTGAGACAGGCTGGGATACTGAACATTATACTAACGAAGAAAAAACATCGAAATAGAAGACGTGGTGGATCAACCAAACATTGTGGACGCAATCAAGGCGCGTATACTTCCTTGGTTCGGTCACCTTGGTGCGAATGGGAAGGATCGGATTTGAAGAGAACATATTAGTGTCGAGCAAATGGTCGAAGGCGAGTCGGACGGCCTAGATATCGTTGAAGAGATCGGTTGGATGCTGACCTGAGTGAACTTCAAGTCAGCAATTGGCAATAAATACCGCAGGACAGAGAAAGAAGGAAGACTCTCGTTTCGGAGGTGAAGATCCACTTTGGGTCACTGAGCCAGCGGACTAAGTAAATAATAAGTTGACGCCTAATAATCTGTATAAATTATCTGTTCGATCTTTTAATGGGCATCACTAAAGCGAACGCTGTCGGCTTTGAGAGTAACGCTGCATCCGCTGCGATGCCCTCGTAAAACTGTTTCGAATCGAATTTATATTGCGAACACATTGCTTTTCGCAATCAGCTTTTGTTAGGTGATATATTGGAAGCGAAATAACCTTCGAGGAATACTTTATTACTTAGTACCGATGGTCGTTCAGGTCGATATGAAAACATGGAAGGATTCTTCCCCTACCGACGCTACCATCCGCATTCGCAACATAAATTGCTTTTGAGTCTGAAAATTTTATTGAGTCAATCAATCAATAGCCCGCGCAGGCCACTTCTGTACATAGGGTTTGCTTGTCGCGGATCTCAGCTAAATAAAAATTCTACCTATTCTATCCACATACTGTTCTTGAGTAATTCCTAAGATTTCTTAATCCTTAATTAATCTTAAAACTAAGGAAAACGAATCATTTTTATTACTTTAAGTGCACAACCGCAGTGCAAAAATGTTTTCTTTATGATCCATCAATTTGCGGTATCCCTACAATCCAATGATTTTGCGAGTTTAGCTATCACAGTAAAGCAATTTATTCTTCATTACTTTCATTTAATTCTCAGAATAAATTTTAAAAAATACTAGAAATCTACTCTCAATTTCCAAATTTGAAGCACAGTTAATTAAGAAAAAGGTCCAACACGAAAAAGATTCACTTGATAGTAAGTAACCATCGCCCTCCCCCCCCCATCTGCAAAACTAAAGACACAACAGATGTATTCCCTACTTTAGAGTTAGAATGTGAATGATAGATGGCGAAGAAAGATTTAATTGGATGTGAAGAAGATTTAGGGAGGGGAAAAAGAAGTTTAAGGGTGGGGAAGAAGAAGTTTAAGCGAAGGAATGAAGGAGGTAAATGGAGGGGAAGAAGTCTAGTTTCATTTCTTAAGGGGTTTTTTACACCCTGCTTGTGAAAGTGAGAAAATGACTAAATGGGTACATGAGCTACTTATCTAAAGACACTCTCAGTTTTTGGGTTGTCACCTAAGTTGTGCAGTTTGGTTTTGGCTCTCACTTGTCTCTACGCTAGCATAACGCTGGCATTATATTCTGCGAGCATTCTGTTAATTAACCCCAAAATTATAACCATAGATATATGGACAATTAGAACATTTACTTAGCTAAGATCCGCGACAAGCAAACACAAACAGAAAAATAATACTGTGTGTTTTCTACTGGAAGAAGTGGATTTACGGGGAACTTAAACTAAATCTTATTTACTTAACGGTTGTCTTCCGTAGAGTCTACTATACTTGATGATGCCTTGGTTTGAGGCGAAACGCAACACGAGGCATCATCAGCAGTGTGGAAATGTGGTAGTGTATGTTTGGTGTTGTTGATAGTGGTTGATAGGTGGAGAGTTGCTGACGGCTGTTTTTTCGGTAAGAATTAGTTAAGTTCTCCGTAAATCCGTTTCTTCCAGTAGAAAACACACAATATTATTTTTCTGTTTTTGCTTGTCGCGAATCTTAGCTAGGTAAAAGTTCTAACTGTTCACATAGTAATGGATTTCTGCAAAGTAACTCCTAACTCTGTTAATCATATAACCATACCCTTGTGTTACTTTGAGGTAATTGGCATTGATTGTAAAATGATTAATCGAATCAGACGTTTTTTTGCGAAAATCTATTATTCAGATGGAAAGTCAATAACTACGTTGTTAAGATTCGGAAGACAACCGTTGAGCTTACGCATCGTTTAAAACACATGTCCTGTATATTCTTAAAGATGTAGAAGAGTGTATTGTAACTATTATAATTCATATACACAGAATATTATTATATATTATTTTTCGAATTTTTTCTGAGGGACTTTGGCAAGATTGTTATTGAGTTTTTGTATAATATTGAGATGTTATAAAATAAAATCTTTATTATATAGCATTTATACTGCTTCATAACCAAGCAATGAAAACATATATCATTACTTTGTACTGAGTCCTGAAAGCGACATCAAATGGAACAGAATTCCATCTTTATAGAGCGGCCGAGGTCTATTAAAGCAAATGACAGTCGAAAAATAATATTGTGTGTTATGAAAGGTATACTACGGTTTATATATTTTATATTTATACCCTTTCCCGGGATCGGGCTCCCCCGGGTAATATAGTGCCTTACCTCAGCATGTGGGGCTACGCTGGGGCTGACCTCCATCCTCGAGGTCATCGTCATAGATGCGGCTCGAATCCCACGAGCCGCATCTATGACGAATTTTAATAAACCTAATTTGTTAAAAAAATGACGGCGACGTAGTTAGCCACCCGTCACGTCCTGATTCCCATGGGGGCGAGAAGCGACTAACCGAGAGTCGTGTTGCTACGATGAATGTCAGAGAAAGGATGGATGAGTGTAGCGAAACCAAGGAAGGTGTGCCGGGATCGTAGCGGATGGAGATCTGTGGTCTCTACCTACCCCTACGAGAACTGGCGTGATAATATGTACGTATGTACCCTTTCACATCAATTCATATACATTAAAATGAATAGTTTGTACATAATTTCGAAATAACTACATTTTAATCTCATATACGTATAAGTTATGGATTAACTGATTGAGGACCTTATTGGTTCCGTGGCATAAGCTGCTTGAGTATGTGACAGCGGCCTCAATTTCCTCGTCAGAATAAATATGTATATTTATGGCCTACAGGAATATATTTCGAACCATAGTGATCCGCCAATCCACCTAATGGAGAAACATGGTGTTTTGATGTCCTTTCCTCAAAATATGATACCGCGTGCCCGGTAGCGGAATACATATGGACTGAAAACAAATATACTTATGTTAAATAGACACCGTATTAAAAATAGAAAATATAATTAAACTCATTTTGTATTTCGAATAGCATAAAAATAATATATAATGGATAACCTAAATGGCGCAGTTACTCAGGGTTTTGCTGACGCAATGGTCGTGAATTCAATTCCAACATAAGATTAAATATTTATATCACCTAATGGTCTACTATACCTGATGATGCCTCGTGTTGAGGCGAAACACGTGTCATGTACATTGTGGAAGAGTTGTGGTGTGTGTTTGGTGTTAGTGCTGTTTATAGTGTGATGAAGTGGAGAGGTGCGGACAGTCATTTCTTCGGTAAAATTTAGTTTAAGTTCTCCATAAACCCACTTCTTCTATTAAAAAAAAAATATTATTATTTTTCTATTATGGTTTGCTTGTCGCGGATCTTAACTGAGTAAAAATTCTTACTGTCCACATAGTAATAGATTTCCGCAAAGTAACACCTGACTCCATTAATCATCACAATTAGGTGTTTATCGTTGTCATTTATATGTTTATAAAGGTTCCCACAAACTAGTATTCTATTATGAATATGAGATATTTATTTTAATATTAAAAATATATCTATCATTGTAGAGACTCAAAACTAAAAAGACTAGCTTTTTTTTTTCAAATAATACTAGACGTATTGTTAACCATCCCAATGAAGCGTATAATGCTTGCGATAGGTAATGGTTCACATCAATATTCATAATGGAGGAAAAATATAAATGAACTCACGGCGTACAGATTGCTGCTTTTTGATTGAACTGAGCTATTGCTGCTTTTTCATAGCACAACAAAAATAAACAAAAGAAAATCATTCGGTAAATATCAGGCTTACGATCTTTTATGGTACTTTCCAGTTCGTACCATCCATTGGACTATTGACATAAACTATATCATAGCACAAGCAATAATTAGCTCAGTCGGAATGGTTAACAAAAATTCTATTAATATTAAAATTCCTTGAATACTCTTCTCTATCCTTCCTCTCCATCAATCCACGATCTGCCGTACCAAAGGATGCGTGGCTAGGAGCGAGCTTAGTCGCAAGCGTGCCGACCGTCCCGGGATCGGGCTCCCCCGGGTACTATAGTGCCTTACCTCAGCATGCGGGGCTCTGCTGGGGCTGATCTCCATCCTCTCTTGCGGCTGGATTCACTATGACAAATCTTAATACACCTCATTCGTTAAAAAATGACACCCGTCACGTTCTGATTCCCACGAGGGCGAGAAGCGACGAACGGAGAGCCGTTTCGCTACGATGAATGTGAGAGATTCAGATATCATTTCTTATACAAAAAACGTGTGAATTATAAGGATAAAAAGAGTGTAAACGCCTGCGATATAGCGGTTATTTTATATCGCAAACAAATCTTGCTATTCAAATATTAACGTCTATTAGAGATAGCGCTTTTGCTACGTATCTATTTGTGTTTGCCGTGTTCAAAGTGTAAATATTATTAAGAAAAAAAAAACAAACACTACAAATGCATCAAACATTGAATTAACTGAAAAGAGAACAATTGGAGGGCGGTAGTTTTTTTGCTAAAATAGTAGCATAAAGGTAATACATATTCCATCCACATTCGCAACGTAAATTTATTTACGTTGCGAATGTGGATGGAAGGGTCGGTAGGGAAGACCACGGAAAACATACCTTGACCAAATTGCTGAAGTTTTTAAAAAAGGCCATGTCAAGAGTACCCTTAACCGGCGGGATTGCATGAGGAGAGTATTGAGTGCGGAGGAAGCAAGGAAAGTAGACCTAGATCGTAGCAGATGGAGATCTGTGGTCTCTGCCTATCTCCACGGGAGACAGGCGTGACGATATGTATATATGTTTATTCCAGTATATATGATTAAGTAGCGAGTAGATTTCCAGTTGTTTTTACAATTATACAGTGAGTAGATAGATTCGTTGAGTGAAGGACGAAAGTAACGAAATATAAATTTACTGAGGTGGCTTACTCGCAAACACATTAGAATGTTGGGACAGCCCAAATTGATGAATGATAATGAAAAGATTTTTGCAGTGTACATACATCCATATTGTGAGAGTATAAATTCTTTTCATCTCCCACTTTTTTATGTTTCGCAGACGCTACATTGAAATAACAAAGCCTAAATTATTTCCACATTTAAGACAAATCTAGCGACATCTTATATGTCCATCCATCAAGCCTTTTTAAACTACAGAGCGTCCCAAATGAATAGATAGATATCGACGCAAAACGCGAAAACGTAGTAAATCGCAAAGTAAAAACTTCCCACCAGAACCAAAAAAACTTTTAAGATTTATATAAAAATTGTATGTGATCACTCAAAAACAGTCAGTCTCAACGCTGTACTAAATTTGCTAGTGGTGTACTGTGAGACTCAGACCATTTCACGAAGTATTTTTTTCTGATCCGAATTTTTGTGACATCTGTCGTTTTACAGCGGTTTTGCTTTTTTGCGTCGATATACACACATACACACACATTTTTCGCTACGATAACCGTTTCGCTACGATGAATGTGAGAGGAAGGATGGATGGAAAGATGGATGAGTGTGGCGGAAGCAAGGTTGGTGTGCCGGGATCATAGCGAATGGAGATCTGTGGTATCTGCCAACACCTATGAGAGACAGGCGTGACAATACGTATGTATGTATGTATGTATATATACATACGAATACGCCCGGAAAACATTACTAAGTTAAGATTTTATTTTCTTACATGATTTTTTAAAATGTATTTCTATTTGTAAATGAAGTTAACATACAAATAAGGTAGTTTGACATAAATCTGTATTAAAGTGTACAATCAACTATTATGGTATAAGTTGGGTAGGTACTAAATCCGCTTGTCGGGCCTAAAACCGCCAGTTTGTGGTTGCGAAGGCAAACCCAAAACCGTTTATTTATTAAGTTCAAAGACGAGAAATATTTGCTATTACCTACATGTGTGTATGAAATACGAATAATCTGTGTAATTTTAATAATGTCATATTTGGTACGTTCCAAAGTTCTTTAGAATGTACCCTCATATTTTATTTACACTTAGACAAGCTAAACTGAAGTCTCATCTGATGATAGTTACACTAGATCTATAGTAATAGCCATTTTAGACTTGAAGACATGCAAACTGCATTTTGCAAATAATGCTTTTTTTATATAGGATAGGAAGGCAAACGAGCAGGCGTGTCACCTGATGAAAAGCAATCAACGCCGCCCATAGACATACACGGTACCACAGTCATTGCAGAAGCGTTGCCGGCGTTTCAGAAAAGTTTAGGCGTGTTTTTTGAAGGTTTCAATGTCTTATCGGTTCGAAAACGCCGCTGGAGGTAGCTGGTTCCTCAGAGTAGTGGTGTGTAAAAAGAAGTTTCTAAACAAACCCACCATAATAGATCCCCACTCTATCCACTATCCACTCGATTCAGAATGTTCTGTTCTTCCCTCACTGAAAAAAGTCAGATGATTTTTCTCTGAGGCGAAAACAGAGAATATTGTCATATCACCTTACTCCATTTACTTTACACCTTACTCCCATCTATACTAGTAATTTTCATCTATAAATGTATTCTTCAACATTCTAAATTAGTCCACGGTTGGATATAAGTCCCAAGGTGAACCAGTTCCTGAGAGCCACCCTGCGCGGATTGTCATTTCATTTCACATAACATACTTCCGGGTCGTCCCACACTAGTTTTGCCAAGAAGCTCACCCTACTTCTGCAATCGTTTTTCATAGACAAAAAACAAATTTTACCTTTTATAGAATTATGAAAAGAGGCCTATTCCTACTTCTGCAATCGTTTTCTGAAAGTGATGTCGATAATACGAAAAATGTGATCAACCCATTAACACTTATTTTTCAAGTAAATGGGATAAGAGGTCAAACGAGTACGCGTATCGCCTGATGGTAAGCAATCAACGCCGCCCATAGACAAAAAACAAATTTTACCTTTTATAGAATTATACAAAGAGACATATTCTAATTCTGCAATCGTTTTCTGAAACTGATGTCAATAATACGACAAATGTGATCAACAATAAGTTTTAATAACCTATTTTTCAATTAAAATGGGATAAGAGGTCAAACGAGTACGCGTATCTCCTGATGGAAAGCAATCAACGCCGCCCATAGACAGAAAACAAATCTTACCTTTAATAGAATTATGAAATTGACAGATATTCTAAAGCCCTATTAAACTCTGGACTCTATATCGTAGGATATTTGTATATATTTAGAAAATATATTGCAAATAGTTAATTAATCAGTGCCCACTCACAGCAATTATTATGAGCGTTACATAAAATGGTCCCCAGAGCTACAAACTGCACGGCAAGTGACATAATTAAATTAGAGTGGCTTTTTATGTGCAATCGTCTCGCACCGGAAGTCTTTATATAGGTCATTTTTTGCTTATTCAAAGTACGAAATACTTTACTGCTATAAAAGGTAACTTTATATGCCACCCCACTTTTTCTCCGTGATGTCGTATGAAACGTCACGATAAGTAAGTGGGTTAACCCTATTCTATTCTATTCTATGTACATCGATTAATACATAGAAAATTGGTAATTATTTTTAAAAAATACTTTATTTAATATGAAGAATAATTAATTTTTTTAAGTAGAGAAAGGTAAACGAGCAGGCGTTCACCTCATGAAAAGCAATCAACGCCGCCCATATGTTTATGCCCGATCCAGTACGGTGCGTGTTCCTTTTAGGAAAGTGTCATTATGGGAGAGGGTCAATATGGGGGGGGGACACTATTTAACCATATTTCTGCCATCGGACATCCTATATAATGTTGATGTATTTTTAAAAATTCAGTAAATTGCGGTTGAATTTCGAGCACTGGGCGACCACTAGTAATAATCAATACATAAATACCATTTCACGTTAAACATGTTTCCTTCTTTTAGCAGTAAATATGCAGAATCAAAACCGTATTAAGTCATACAATTGCAGTCATTCGGTATATCTGATGCTAGATAATCAAATTGTTCGCTTTGTGTATCCCAGAGCACGTCGGCTCTGACGCGCTCGTTTGACGGCATTATTCCATTCTGAAGGCACAGAATTGTATTGTAACCGCTAACTCGTTCTATTTCAAACTGGTTTGTAAACTGCAAATGGGCTTGGGTTATTACTGCATAAATCCCACCGCGTACTTGCTGACGTTTATTGCAGCAGCTAATTTATTTATATCTATTTATTGATTTAGCCTTTATTGCATTGAACATGCCTCTCGCAAGTTTACTAGTCTTACTCTACCTTTATAGGGTTAGTTATTTCAAATCAACGACATTTATAGAACAACAAATGTGTATATAGAGTAAAAAGATTTTTTCTTGTGTGTTTTTTAATTGTTATTATTATAAAATAACCAACAGTATCCATACACGTCGTTCGCGTATTAAGTTTGAAAGATCTGAAAATATTTATACGGGAACCCCAAAATAAAATATTAATTTAATTTTATATTAATAATATTTTTGATATATATTCACGTCTATCCCCCGCAGGGGTTGGCAGAGACCACAAAGCTCCATCCGCTGCCATTCATCGCAACGAAACGGCTCGTCATTGGTCGCTTTTCGCCCTCGTGAGAATCAGGACGTGACGGGTGGCGAACTACGTCGCCGTCATTTTCGACAAATTAGGTATATTAAATTCGTCTTAGTGAATCTCACGAGACGCAAGGGAGGATGGAGGTCAGCCCCAGCAGAGCCCTGCATGCTGAGGTAAGGCACCATAGTACCGGGGGGAACCCGATCCCGGGACGATCGACACGCTTGCGACTCGCGCGAGGCTCGCTCCTAGCCACGCATCCATTGGCACGGCAGACTGTGGATTGGCGGAGAGGAGGGGAAAGGATAGAGAAGAAAGAAATGGGCAGGAAAGGAAATGCGGATTGGGGGGTTACCAGACTCGGAATAAACATTTATAAATCCATATAAATATTTATTCCGATGTGGGAATCGAACCCGCGACCATTGACTCCGCGGGCGTGGGCCCCGCCACTGAGCCAATCGGTCTTCATTGTATTAATAATATAAATTAAATAATTTACTTTGGTTCGTTCACTCTTAATTTATATTTTTTATTAGTATATAAAGTTAAGCTGTGATTGTACAGCTCGAAAAAAAAATTTGATTCTATTCCATTTTATTATATTCTATATAAAATTTTCCGGACTATAAAGTAAGTAATTATTCCTCGAAAGTATATATCTATATCTATCTACTCGTAAAAGAACCTGACGTCAATTTCACTTCAAAAGTCTCAAAAATAATCTTTGATAGACCAGGTCACATGCAAAACCAACATGAAATCAGAAATTAG
Source organism: Baronia brevicornis (assembly GCA_031353405.1). Classification (NCBI taxonomy): domain Eukaryota; kingdom Metazoa; phylum Arthropoda; class Insecta; order Lepidoptera; family Papilionidae; genus Baronia; species Baronia brevicornis. Next base: position 44,243 of record JASFAT010003937.1, on the reverse strand, counting down.
CTTAAAATTACATATAAATAATTCAATTTTATTAACACTTCTAATATTGTATCTTTTATTGATTTATTCATGATTTTCTGGCAAACCAGACCTCAGAAGCGACACGTGTATACCGAGTCTGGCTTTATTATACATTATGATATTACGCGTTCTTTTATACGAGAATGTGAGAAGAATAATGTTCTATGGTGCCCTATTCAAATTTGCAGGCTTATCACGTCTCCCAAAATATTCCATATGGTACGATTTTAAAGATACCACTAAAATAAAGCTAAAATCTATTCTAATCTACTTTATTTTTATGTTAATCGATATGATTAATGGACGACACGGTGTACTTTGCATAAATTTTGTTTTAATTATTAATTTATTTATCATTAAGAATACATCCGTATATATATTTTGATAGTGGTAGAGCCCCGCTGCAGATAAATACTTTGTAAAGAATGGCATATTTGTCTGTGGCATGATTGGGCCGGCTCGCCCGGGGAAGTACCACACTCCCGCAGAAAACCGACGTTTGAGTGGTAGCCTACCTACCGCGCTTCGTACGGTGAGCAGCTGTGTTCCAGGGGCCCAACACCCTCCCCCTCCCCTTTTAATTTAATTGTATAAAATATGCGTTGGGGCATCAAAGTTAATTTTTTTGTTTATGGCATACGAAGGCAAACGAGGAGGCGTGTCACCTGATGAAAAGCAACCAACGCCGCCCATAGACATCCGCAATGCCAGTGCGGAAGCGTTGCCGACCCTAAAGGAAAGTGAAATAATGGGAGTGGGAGTGGGAGGGGAAGTGAGAATCGGAAGGGGAGTGGGAATCGGAGTGGGAGTGGGAAGGGGAGGGTGTTGGGCCTTCGAAACTCTGACCGCTCACCGTACGAAGCGCTGTAGACAAGCTACCACACAGACGACGGTTGTCTGCGGGAGTGTGGTACTTCCCCGGGCGAGGCGGGCCCATTGCTACAGACAAATAATATGCCATTCTTAACAAATTATTCGTCTGCAGCGGGGTTCTACCACAAAAAAAGTGTTATTAAATGTAAACAAGATGAAATCAAATTTTTTTTATAAAGAATACATGTGCAAACGTGTAAACATATAACCTCATGGAAAGCCATCAACGCAGCCCGTAGACAAACGCAACACCATAGGCATTACAGAACAGATTGACATAACAGTAATATTATATCAAGGTTTTTTAAGTTTACTATCTATTCGGGTGTAACTTAAAACATTTTGTGCACCTTCTTAAGTCGTTTATTGTTCTGATAATACAATATTTATTTTACTTAAGAACTAATAAAATACTTAAAATGTTTGTTCCAATAGTGACACTCCATATTTTCTTGAAGATTTTTTGTCCTTTAATTTGTTAGTGTATAACCTTCAAGACTAGCGATTCACGTGCTTCTATGAAAATATTGTCAGCTGCTAGAATATCTCTGAAACGAAGATAAAGTTTACTTTAAGTGTTATTACTTGATATTTTATTACCAATAATTACTCCGTTATAATAGTTACTCCGTAGTGTTATGCTCATGCTGTTATTAATAAGTTTTTTTTTAATTTAACGCAAAAAAAATAATGCAAGAACTTTATATCATTTCGGCCAAAATGAAATCAAAGTTTTCAGGCCGACAACCAAACACACAGAAAATTGATGTTTCACATTGCATGTTCTTGCTTATAAATAAATATTATATGCTACGTACATTTTAATTTTATTAATCTATTTGTTATTATCTTTATCATTATTATCAGCAAATAATCTGCTGCTAGATAGATCTCCTGATCTTCGGCTACAAGCATTCAGTTTCTGCCAACCGCTCTATGCAGATTGATACCACCATCTAACTGAGGGGTGTCCCACATTAAGTTTGCATAGATACCGTCTCCACTTCATCAATAGTCTACTCCAATGTTGTTTCCCTAACAAACTTGGCCAGCCCATTACCACTTCAGTTTGCTAACTCAGAGAGCTATGGAGCTGACTTTGATTCTTCGGCGTAATACTTCATTGCGAATGTTAAACAAACTCTCCAATACTCTATGAGCGACTAAGCTTGTTGGCACAAGTTTTATATTTCCCCCTCAAAGAAATTGATGATAGAAGCACCTCTAAAGCCCTCAATTTTTTCAACTTTACGCTACACTTTATTTCATCCAGACTCGCAAAGAATTGTAGGAAACAAATACATTAGCTTAGACGAAAGATTCAAACTTGCAACTCAGCTACCATCTAAAACTGCCTCTGGATACCCATTTCAGTTCTACATTTAGATAAGTCACTCTACTTTATTTTACGCCTACTTCTTTCTTTTCTTTTTATTCTTCTCTTTAATAGTTTATTTATCACTAATTATTATATATCTAATAAAATAAAACTTTTCGTATATATTTGTCTCAAATAAATGGTAAAGAAGACATCGTGTTTACCAGAAATACCTTTCCTTTGCCGCAAAACCATCTGCATTGTGGTTCAAGGGTATGGTGGTTCATGAATCAGGTTCAAAGTCAGATGGAAATTCTGAATTTGAACTGGCTTATTCATGTGTTTAATTGAAAGGTGAGATCATTTGCATTGTATATTTACTATCTACCTTCGTTATTTCCTAAAATTTTTGATAAATTAAAATCAGAATTTAAAAAAAAACATTGTAAACATTGTATCTTTCTTCGTCATTATCAGCCTTTGGCAGCAAAATAGTACGTGTAAGACATGGACGTCTTCCTAGATACAATAACTTCAACCTTCTACATCCAGATCCTGCATGCTTGCTAAGATCATTGCTCTAGCCAAGTAGTACCTATAAACTATCTTTTTCAAAGATTACTTCATTAATTAAATAACCTTAATCAAAACAAACACATTTTTTTACGAAAAAACGTTGCACTAACAAGACTGTAAAAAATATATGAGTTGACTTAAAAAAATTATAGACATCTTTCTTCCATTAAGCTATAAATATATTTTTTTGCTAATATTATTATCAAATAGCAAATATAAAAAATATATTTCATTTACCCTTTCAGTTTTGGTGACTGAACGCTAGATATTACAACCTCTAGAAGTCCTGTGACATTTTCAAAGTAAGCCAGGTCAATGTCGTATATTTCATCTCTAAAATTGATCACTATTACGAATGTCTCACCTTCGTGCCACCTGTAGATAGACAACTTTATAAAGTTTAATAAATACACGATATTTTTCACTTTATCTATCTAACCACAATCATATATCAAACAAATAGCAAAAAAGATATCATGAATGAAGTAGATTTAATGTCATTATATTTATAAATTCATTAAACGCATACACTAGACATTAGTGATTAGCAATTAGTGTTTCAGATTGATTGATTATAACTTAGATTGTTCAGTATTATTTATTATTAATAAAAAAGAATTTATATACATATGTATGAAGGAAATTAAAATAGTATAGAGTTCCATTTAAGGTTCTAGATCGATTTTCGGCTACATGCATCCAGTTCCTGTCAACCGCTTTACGCAAATCGTCGCTCCATCACGCCGGCCGCATCCCATTATGATTGTTAAGATGCGGTCATCGCACTCTTTGCACTAACATTTAATGGTTCTTCGACATAATTAATCCGCCTATTGCGTTGCACTTCACTAAGCGACTATGGTTTATGGGGTTTGTTCAGGTATGGCTGGGAGTTTGTTTTAAATTTTGTTGTTGTTACCGTAAGCAATCCTTTATTGTTCACAAAGATAAATGCGTACAGATGTTAAGTTAATGTTAAACGACCTTAATGTTAAATTAGTAATGTTAAATGTTAGAATGTTTGAATGTACCCGGTCGCGACGGTTGCCAAAGGTGCACTGATTATATAAATTATTGTAGTTTGTAATGGGTCCACGACCGGCACTCGAACACGTGAATGTGTTCGAGGCATTACACCGAACATTTTGCGCAGTGCAGAAATGAGAATAATGAATTTATTAAGGTATATAGTCAAATGAGGGTTGTTAATTAATGTAGAAATGGGACAAGATTAAAGGAGTCAGGCGTTACTTTGCGGAAATCCATCAGTATGTGGACAGTCAAAAGTTTTACTCAGCTAAGATCCGCGACAAGCAAACAATAACAGAAAATCCACTTCATCCAGCAGGAAAAAACACATTATTAATTTTCTGTTATTTGTTTGCTTGTCCCGGATTTTAGCTAAGTAACAGTTTTAACTGTCCACATATTAATCTCTCTAATCAGTTCAATTTTAAATAAGACATATGTTTAGAAGTTTTACAGAAACGTTTTCAGATTTTGAAGCATATGATTTTCATGTAAAACACCGACCGTTTTTATCTTTGTCAGATATAGGCTATTAACTTAATACTGATAAGCTTGCTGACATATCTTCAATATAAATTTTTATGGTATTAGAAGCCAAACGAGCAAGCTTGTAACCTGGAATGGAAATCAATCAACGCTGCTCATAGACATCTTCAGCCCTTTGCAGAAGTGGTGTCAGCTTCTGAGCAATTTTTAGGCTTGTTTTTTTGAAGGGTCCAATGTTTTCTAGATTCAAAAATACTGAAAATACTGAATCTTCAGTATTTTTGAACCTACCTGGTTCCACAGAGTGGTGAAGCGTGAAAAGAAGTTTTGGGAAAACTGGATCACCATCTAGTCCAATGAGTTTTCCCGAACTTTTTTGAGTATGAATGATCCAGATGTTGGAGATAAAATTTCTCTTGTTAGCGGGTTTTGCTGTAGTAGAATTTGAAGGCAGTAATTATTCCAAAAATTATATTACACCGAGCACTCCCCATGATAAAAGTCACATTATTGTCCATATTATCAATATAAGTATGTACATATTGTAGTTGCTTATTCTATACATAGCTTCTAGACAGATCTTGATGTTATAAATAGAAATTATGATTACATTTTACCTTCTGAATGCAAAGATATCCGAGTTGAACGCAACTGATTCATATCGTCCGTGTCTAAAAGGAGGTTCAGCACGAAGTTGGGTCAGAGCTTTATAAATATTGAGATGTGATTTTTCAACCGCAAGTTGCACCTCGACATTCAAAGTTTCGTAACCATCAGCCACTGGTAACCAGGTTTTATCAGATGTCGAGAAACCTAATCAAATTTTAGTTTTTATTAACTAACACTCTAAACTCTAAACTATTGTAAAATTTATTTTAAAATTTTCATAATTTCATCACCTGCATTTTTATCAGCGTTCCATTGGAAAGGCGTTCTTTCCGGATCTCTGGAGGCTTTCCAATAGTTGATGGGATCATCGGTGTTGCATCCACTTGGATCTACTGTATCTTCCCAGCTTACATAACCATCAACCATTCCAATTTCTTCACCCTGTTAATAAAAATTATTTTTTTTTTTATTATTATATATTCACACCTATCCCCCGCAGGGGTTGGCAGAGACCACAGAGCTCCATCCGCTGCCATTCATCGCAGCGAAACGGCTCGTCATTGGTCGCTTTTCGCCCTCGTGAGAATCAGGACGTGACGGGTGGCGAACCACGTCGCCGTCATTTTCGACAAATTAGGTATATTAAATTCGTCTTTTAGTGAATCCCACGAGCCGCAAGGGAGGATGGAGGTCAGCCCCAGCAGAGCCCTGCATGCTGAGGTAAGGCACCATAGTCCCCCGGGGAGCCCGACCCCGGGACGATCGGCACGTTTACAACTAGGCTCGCCCCTAGCCACGCATCCATTGGCACGGCAGACCGTGGATTGGCCGTTAATAAAAATAACTGAAATAATTACCTGTTTTCAAAAAATTTAATCCAATATACATGTACTACTTTCTGCCATGAACTGTGCAGTTGTGAGACGATCTTATAAACTGCGGTGTTTTTGAATAATAACGACCTTGGACTATATAAGAGATGAGCATATGTGTTTATGAAAGGTTCACAGAGTATGTTGCAACACCACTGATGTTGCAGATGTCTAATGGTGGCGGTCATCACTTACCGTCAAGTGACCCAAATGCTCAATGCAATTGCGTAGTCTGTTATAAAAATAATTTATACCAATAACAAAACGCAAATATTTATTTAAACTATGTTATTATTTATTTAAAAGTATTTTTATATAAATATAAATAAGACAATATGCTGAGCAAGAACCTATTAAGGATAATATTATTAAAGATTTAATTTTAGTTATTGTAAAAAAAAGGTGTCATAAATAAAGTTTTTCTATTCTATTCTATTCTATTTTTCCCTCCAACTTACATCAGTGACGTTGTGTTTTTATTTCATTTTTATAATATTATCAGTTATATTATTTAATTGTGGTGGCGTATTATGCAATATAGTTCTATTAAGGCGTATAAGTGAATTGATATGAAATAAATGCGTGTATCGTTACTTTTTAACTTGACTGAGAAAGTCCATAGAAGGTTTTGATAAAATGGCCACCATTTTATCAAAACTTAACGTGATAAGCTGACTTGGAACATTTCAAGAGATTGGATATTATTATATATTACTTAACACTGGCATAATAGTTGTAAATAATTGCCATAAAAGAAAAGAAAAAATATATATAAATAAGTTGCTCACCATGTAAGTTACAGCAATACCAGGTAACAAAAGTATGAGCATATTGATGCCATCAACTAACTCGGGGCTAAATCTTGAAGCTACTCTGCTATTATCATGATTACCTGCCTGCGATAAAATTAAATTTACAAAAGGCTGAATCAAATTTAGGTTTTCAATAAAATATTATTTCTTAATACAAATACTTACCACCCAATTGGCTAACTTTTCAATAGGCTTGAAAGTAAGAAATTTGTCGAGAGCATACTTTATTTCGGTTGCGGATGAAGATCCGTCAACATCTGATATAAGGACAAAGTTAAAAGGCATCTGAGCACCTTCACGTTCACCGTCCCCAAAATATCTCATAGTGATTTGTGGACTTGCATATACTTCTGTCATCATGACTCTAGTAAAACCGTCTCTTGCTCTGAATTCGTCAAAAACTTCTCTCCACTGATAAACCATGTCGTAAGTTTCCTCTTGATCTTTTGTATAAATATGATCTAAATAGTCATAACTGTCAGGATCTTCGGTCTTGTAACCTGACAATGGTTCATCCGGGTATTTCCCATCATACATTTCCTTGTCAACTTCAAATAAGTGCGCTATAGCATCAACTCTGAAACCAGCTACACCTTTCTCTAACCAAAATCTAATAACATTTTTCATCTCCTCAACCACGTCTGGGTTGCGATAGTTGAAATCAGGCTGACCTATGACAAATTGGTGTAAATAATATTTGCCAACTTCTTCACGATATTCCCAGGCACTCTTACGGAATACACTGTTCTGAAAAAAATGTTCCATAAGATCATCGAATAAACTGTGAAATTTTTAAATAAAATTCATATTTACCCAATTATTTGGTGGATGGCGTGTTCCATTTTCATCAATTACACCATCCTCCCACATAAAATAATCATAATATTTCTCATGACCTTTCAGTGCTTCTTCAAACCACATACTTTCATTGCTTCCGTGATTTGGTACAAAGTCCAGAACAATCTTTATATCTAAAAATATAGACCGAAATGTAAAACAAATTTTCAATTTAATAAATTTTCTAAAAATGTTTTATTATTTCACTGTAATTAGACTCACCTAACTCTTTGGCTTTGGCTATTAGGTTATCAAAATCCTCCATTGTTCCATATTCGTCGTGTACATCATAGAAATCGGATATATCATAACCAAAATCATACATGGGAGACTTGAACATTGGTGATAGCCATGTTGCACCAACGCCAAGTTCTTTTAAGTATTCCAACTTTGATGTTATACCTGATTATAATATAGGGAAATAAGTACACGGAAACCCAAAACAAACACCTTATACTGATATGATTTCATTTCTAGAATTAAATGTAAGTCAAAAATTTACCATTTAAATCCCCGATTCCGTCCCCATTACTGTCCATAAACGATCTAGGGTAAATTTGATAGAAGACAGTTGTTTCCCACCAGTCGAGCTGTCTTTCGTGATTCGATGCATGAACGACTAACAGAAGTATGGGTAAGAGGTAAATGCTTTCTAATTTGGATCTGATAATATAAAACAAATCATTAAAACCAAAATAATTCCATAAAAACTAAAACATATATCTGGCTCAGTGGGAAAGCTGCCGCTTAATGGAGTTGACAGTCGCCAGTTCGATTCGCGTATCAGAAAGAAATAGATTTATGGCCTACATATATTTATTCCGAAACTGGATGCCCCGGTAATCCTACTTAGACAAACACTTTTAATCGGGCATGTCCCAAATAGCCTCCCTATTTCTCACATAAGGCTCGTACCCAACAATGAAAATATATAGACTGTGAAAAAACATAAAATATCAGCAGGCTGTTAAGATACAAATTAAAATTTTATAAAGGATTTAATGAATATATATATATATATATATATATATATATATATATATATATATATATATATATATATATATATATATATATATATATATATATATATATATATATATATATATATATATATATATATATATATCAATTATTATTTACTTAAAAATTATTCACATTGTAGAATTGACATCTAATTTTATTTACAAAGAAGTGCAAAGTAAACTCAATACCTTGCATTTTTTGTAAATAAAAAGTATTATAATTTGCTGGTAACATAATAATAATAAATTTCTAGCGAAAAATATTGTTTTACCTCATCGTGACGGTTACCAAACGTGTAGTAGATTGTGTCAATCACCTTATATACCATCAAATATCAAATATCTTGAGGTTGAGATAACCTATAAAAGGGATTCCATTAACTGATAAATCATTCAAAACTGCATCTCCATCAAACCTTTATCTATAAAATGATGTAATCACAACGCAATTTATTGGAAATGTATAATAATAATAATAATAATAATGCTTTATTTGTATAGTGTGAGGTTATAACAAGATGAAAAAAGAGACGTATAAAAGCTCCATCACATTGCCACTTACGGCGTACAAATTTCATTAATAATGACACACTATTAGAAATAACTAAAACAATTATTACAAAAAAACATAGCTAGATTTTTATAATATCATTAAAATTATAATTTATTATTACATTTATATATCACTTTTTACTTTACACTATATATTTATCTATTATATACATTTGATCGACTCTTTAAAGCAAAAAAGTCTTGAATATTATAAATATTGGCATATGATATTATATACGTATATAATTAAACCGTATCGTCCACGATAAAAACCAGTGAGGATTGATTGGTTGAGGGAAATTAGAAGGACAAAGTTCATGCGCTCTCACGCTGTTTTGGCATTCTGAGGCCAGCCAGCTTTCTCTGTTTAATTTATTTAAATATTTTTATTGGTATTAAATAAGTCTTATACTATTCGTTAGATTTTATAAATCATGTGAGGTCTCATAAGTAGTACAGGATTAAGGCGCTGTGGCCCAAATCGACTGAGAAGCATCATAAAAATCCTATTTATACAATTTTTTTTATCATAGTCTCAATAACACCTTATAATAGTCTATACCTATCTATCTAATACTATTGTCCAAGGCAATCTTTGCTTGGTTTATCCTACAGTGTTTTTATTGTTTTTTTTACAAAGCATTGATTTTGGTAAATATATAACCCATTGTCGCTACCCTAGCTAAACCCTATTATATATTCGAATTACAAGTTAGTTAAAAAAATCGGAGGCAGTCGTGAGGACTGCCGACAGAAGCGAAAACTTAAAACTGTATTTTGAAATTTCAAACTTATTTTAATATTATATAAGTAAATGGAAATTGAAGTCTTAATAATATATAATTTAAATAAATAAATAATATTTTTTTTATAAATAACTAATATGTAAATAATTATAATATTATATAAGTTAAGTTTTCAATCCAATTATTTCAATCAATAAGAAATCATGATAAATACGCGCGCCCTGCACGGCTTGTCAGTTGCAATCTCAGTGGAGTTCGACACGATCGCTGCTCGTGGATTGACTGTTTTGTTGCCACCTTCAGACTCAACAGCCGCGTTAAATTCAAGCTTGAACAGTATGTATAAAAGGAAAAGAGATGGTGGCATTATACTCTTTCTAAAACCTTTGATAGTTTCACGCAAGTGTCAAGGCAGTCGACGAAAGTGATTCAAACAAAAATTTAGGTATTTTTACTCAAAAATCGGGTAAAAATAAAACGAAGAATTTTATAAATAATAATTTATTTTATATTAATAGATGAATGCGGTTATTCAAAAGAGTAAATTATCGTCTTCTAATTTAACTTGAGAACGATCCCTTCGTAGCCAGCTACTGGGAGAGCAGACGCATCGAATATATCCCTGAAATTGAAATTATTAATTCAAACTAGAATAATAACCAATGAACGCAACATTGAAGATAATTTCCTATTAATTTCATTCTGTGTTCTCATCATCTTACTTAATTATTATAATACGTCTACTTAATTGTAATAGAAATGTGTATATAAAATATTTATCTGTGTGTATTTTTAGATGTGTGTTTTTTATGCGTTGATATGAAGGTAACAGGGTTTATCGACCAATTGTGAAAAGTACTAAATATAGCATAAATCTTTGATGCAATATATCAGCTTAGCACAGTCAGATATGGAAGCTATTTTTTTTAAATAATTTAATCATTTTAGCGGTTGTCTTCCGTAGGGTTTATACCTGAAGTTGCTTCGTGAAGGCGAAACACGCGTCATGTACATTTTTTGTGTCTGACGTTGTTAGTGTTAGTATTATATAATGAAGTGGTGGGGGTTTTGTCGACTTTCGTTTTTAGGTAACACTTAGACTAGATATTCTGTATATTACACAATTCTTCCCTAAATATTCAATATTACTATTTCTGATTTGTTTATGCGGATCTTAGCAAAGTAATTAAAAAACGAACCCTTCATTCTTTGGCGACTGAATACTCCTCACAACGACACTCACATCTCCTGAGACGTTTTCGAAATAAGTTAAATCCACTTCATACTCCGTATCCCTCATATTCACTACCACCAAGTAAATATCTCCTTTATACCACCTTGAATATGGAAATTATAATAAAAATATCACCAAAGAATTTAAAAAAAAATGAATGATGTACCAAAGCTATAATTTACCTCTTGAAAACGAAAACATCATTATTCATAGCAAGAGAGTCATAACGACCGTATCGGAATACTTTTTCCTGACGTAGGTCAGCTAAGCTCTGGTACACCTTCAAATGCGACCTTTCGGCTAATTTCTGAACTTCAACGTTCAAAGTCTCGTAACCATCGGCTACTGGAAGCCATGTTTTATCTGCGGCAGAGAATCCTGTAAGGAGAAAAGATTTTTGTGATTAAATAAATCATTTGTTACGTTATCCAAACAAACTATTATAATATAGCAACGAATTTTAAATTTATCATGAAGTAGAGTATACTAATGATTAAATAATTTGTCTAGTTTCTCGGAAAGCCAACAACCATTGTTTTCGGGCCAGGAATGGAGACTTCGATTTTGCAATCATAGTATGTACCGCCCACGGCCAGATTAAGTGATAATCTATGCAATCAATGAAGCCAAAGATCTGGCTTGGATGAAGACTGTGTGTGGACCGCCGCATGCTAACGATGATGCTAAGAATGATAACTTAATATTATCATAAATGAGTTAATTTAGTTACCATTATTTAATTAAATTTAGTTTATCTTTATTTTAGCATTCCCGGATGAGTTGTGCACAGTATATTTTTTAAAGATATATATTTTGATTAATTGAGATTACTATCATGTTACTTAAGTTTAAATTACTAGCAGAACATCATCACTAAATATAACATCGTGACTAGATAAGTAATTGAATAATTTTTAATCAAAATTGTAATAAAAAAATAGGCATGGAACATAAACAGCTAGGTTTTAATGTGAAAACATAATTGTAATAAATATTAACACTTACCAGCATTTTTTTCTCCATTCCATTGAAAAGGTGTTCGTTCGGGATCTCTAGAACTATTTACATAATTTATGGGGTCGTTTGTATTACAGCCGGATGGATCCACCGTATCTTCCCAACTAACGAACCCATCAACCATTCCAAGTTCCTCGCCCTAAAATATATATATTTTTATATAATAATGCTTATCAATTATGTGTTGCAATTTGCAACTTGCTCAAACTTTAATATGTATTAGTATAATATAATTGAAAATGTGTCCGTATTAAATGAATTGGAAGGAGAGTTTTAAGTTCACGTTTAGGGAATAGAAAATTTTTGATATCTTTAATCTCTTTTACAATTCTGTAATGTTCAATATTTATATGTATTGTTAAAAGATTAGCAAAGAAATATGTACGTTAATATAAAAAATGTGAAACATATTTCCAAAATTTTAACACTCAAGTGAAAATTAAAGGATAAGGAGAACCTTTAAATAACCCTTGTCTTAAAATCATAATATACAAACATATTTGTATATGCACAATGCACATAATTCCATACCATATATGTTACTCCAACTCCAGGAAGCAATAGGACAATCATATTAATACCATCAACTAAAGAGGGGCCGTATCTGGTTGCCATACGACTGTTATCATGATTTCCAACCTGAAAGATTTACTCAAATTTATTATAACTATACTGTACCAATAAAAAAAGGTTATTTTGAATTAATTCTTACCACCCAATTAGCGTCTTTATCTACTGGTTTATAAGTTAAAAATTTATCAACAGCTCGTTTTATATCCGCAGCCGATGAAGAGGCATCCACGTCTGTTATTAAATCAAAATTAAAAGGCATCTGAGCGCCATTTTTTTCTCCTTCACCAAAGTACCTGACAACATTTTGTATCGTTGCGTAGACTTCAGTCATCATTACTCTAGGAAATCCATCTTGAGCTTCAAACTCATCAAATACATCTCGCCACTGATAAACCATGTAATAGGTTTCATCTTGATCTTTTGTGTATATATGGGAAAGATAATCATGGGATTCTGGATCGACATCAGTTCTTCCTGAAAACGGTTCATCTGGATACTTTCCACCAAAAAGCTCTTTATCTACTTCAAATAAACAATTTACTGCGTCTACTCTAAATCCAGCAACGCCTTTATTCAGCCAAAACCGGATAATATTCTGAAAATTAAAAAAATATACTTCACTAGTAATAACATACGTCAATAAACATATATAAACTAAAATAACAGGTGTTATATCAAAATAATTGATAACCTTCATTTCTTCTACAACATCTGGATTACGGTAATTCAAGTCTGGTTGCCCCACAACAAATTGGTGTAGATAATATTTACCAACTTCTTCTCTATATTCCCAAGCACTTCCACGGAAATGGCTTAACTAAAACAGACAGTTATAACCAAAAAATTTAATTTTACTAATTTATTTAATCTGAACATCACCATGATCACAAGTTAATAGAATTATTACCCAGTTGTTAGGAGGATGTTTATTTCCATTTTCGTCTATTACTCCATCTTCCCATACGAAGTAATTGTAATATTTTTCATTGCCATTAAGAGCTTCTTGGAACCACAAACTTTCATTTGATGTGTGATTCGGCACCAAATCTAGTACGACCTTGATATCTGCGTAAAATATTTTTAGATTATAAAATGTATTGTTGTTCTGTGGTTAGCAGCACAAAATAGAGCCATTTCATTCCTTCCCGTAAATTTTGTGACTATGCTAGCAAATACCAAAGGATATGCAGAAACATCTTCCGTAGTTACAGAAACCAAATTGCGATCTTAATTCTTCTTCCAATTGAGAAGATTACGGTGACACCCCTTATTTGTGAGGGAGTGCATTATCCAGCAGTAGAATACAGTTGCATTAATTGATTGATTTAGATCATACTCAAGTTGACTTAACAGCAGCTAGATTTTGTCTATGGAATGAAAGTATAAAACACAGTATAAAACTTTTTATCTGATATCTATTTGGTTATCTTATTAATAAACTTCTTTGTAATAATTCAATCTAGTATTTATCTGATTTCATTTATTTATTCATTTGAATTAATGGCTTTCAATAGTGCCAAAATAGCACGGATGATTTCGCCAATATCACGTAGAACCGAGAAGACACAAAGGAGCAGTTGAGATAAGGAATATATTATATATTGACATGACCAGAGGAGATCGATGGAGTATTTTCGAGACCCATTATTTTGTTCAAATTATATATACATATTTCATCACAATACAATCAATACATATTTCTTATGTTCAAAATACATTTTACTCCCAATTCGGTTTTGAACCAACACATTGGCTTTAAAGTCATGTCTTACTACTAAAACAAGCCAACATACATTTCTGCTTACAATAGCGTTGTAGGTCTAGGATCAATCAAATTTGTTGTGACGAGATATTTTATATTTATCTTGTGAGGATGATTTGATTACCTTATCGAAGGAGCGACTGATATATACATTTTTCTTACAACTATTGGGACAACTTTACAGTTCTTAGTGACGATTTCTAGCAATGTATGCTAACCTTATTCCATTAGATGTATTCGACATGTTTTCTATACTTTTTATATAATTTTCATTTGATCCTTGGTAATTGTATTATATGGTATAGTTTTTTTTTATAGCATAGGAAGGTAAACGAGCAGGCGTGTCACCTGATGAAAAGCAACCAACGCCGCCCATAGACATCCGCAACGCCATAGGCAGTGCGGAAGCGTTGCCGACCTTAAAGGAAAGTGAAATTATGGGAGTGGGAGGGGGAGTGAGAGTGGGAATCGGTGGAGGAGTGGGAAGGGGAGGGTGTTGGGCCTCCGGAACTCAGACCGCTCATCGTACGAAGCGCGGTAGCTAAGCTACCACTCAGACGACGGTTTTCTGCGGGAATATGGTACATCCGCGGACGACCCGGCCCATTCATGCTACAGACAAATAATATGCCATTCTTGACAAAGTATTCGTCTGCAGTGTGGCTCTACCAATAGTGCGATTGGATGGAGACAACTTCGAGAAAGAAGCCTAGAGAAGGATTCAGTTGGGCTATTCAGCATTTAGAAAACTTTATCAAGTCTTCTCGTAACCATAAATTATACCACAAAGCCTGGAGACAAAGTTCTTCAACCAGTGCGTCGTGCCTGTACTCTTTTACGGTGCCGAAACGTGGACACTGACGGTCTGTCTCTTTCACAAGCTCAAAGTCGCTCAGAGGGCTATGGAGAGGGCTATGCTCGGAGTTTCTCTGGTGGATAAAAATCGAAATGAAGAAATTCACCGGAAAACCAGAATCACCGACATAGCTCTTCAAGTCAAGCAGACTGAAGTGGCAATGGACTGAACATGTTTATTGGAGAATCAACAATCGTTGGAGGAGACGAGTGCTGGAGTGGAGACTGCGACACGGCAAACATAGTTTGGGACACCCCACTGCTTGGAGCGACGATCTGCGCAAGGCAGCTGGCAGAGACTGGATGCGTGTAGCCGAAGATTGGTCTAGGTGACACACCTTGAGTAAGGCCTACGTCCAGCAGTGGACTGCCGCGGGCTGATATTGATATTGAATAGTATTCATCCCTATCCCATAAAACATGTTTAAGTTTTATAAAGATTATCAAAATGTTAAAAAAATAAAACTATATCTTTATTAATTTTTAACTGTATTTTTACATAGAAAAATATAAATATCTTCTTGTTATATTCATCCTTAACTTGAAAGTAATCGAGTTAATTGAAAACATAGATGAAATTAAATACTTCCCAAACCAATTTAATTATATTTGCATCCTAAGAACTAGGGCTTCGTCTGCTGCCAGATCTAAATAGTTCGCTAAAACGTTATCACTGAAAACGAAAAAAATATAGAATTTTAAATGCATTGAAAGATAATTCATATCTTCGACCTAATTATCGGAAGTCCATATGAATAAAGTTTACAGAAACAACAAAAAATTGATTTTCCTTTTTTTTATGGGATAGGAGGACAAAAAGGTTCCAATGTCGTAACGGTTCGGAAAGACCGCCGAGGGTAGCTGATTCCACAAACTGGTGGTGCGAGGAAAGAAGTTGCGAGAGAAACGCACCGTAGTATATCGCCTTTATAGTTAGAGGTATTATTTTTAAAAAACTCATGGTTTAGATATAAAAAACGCTATTCTTTTAGGAAAATACGAAGTATTGCAAGTAATACTCTATAAGATTATTCATTAGATCGCATCAAACATACTAAAGTTCTGTCTATACCTGTACGTTCTAGACGAAAGAACGCTGCTGACTTCCACCTCCATTTGTCCAAACACTAAATCGAATGCAGTCAGATTAACGACTTGATAACTTTTGCCAATGTTCATAGCAATAATGTATGTATCGTCATTGTACCACCTAATACACGAAAATAAAAATATATATTTTATATTTACAGCCCAAACAATACCTATTCTAATTTCTCTGGTCTCAACGATCTCCAAATTTTATTTGAGGGATGAATGAGAATAAAATAATTTTTAAAAAGTTTAAACTAAATACACATTATTACATTATATTGAAGTCCTTGCCTTATTATATATTTGATATTCTTCATGTATGTATTATAATATGTCTAAATATTCATTAATTATAAAATAATATTTTCTAATAACGCGTCTTCGATATAATATGAATGAATAAAATTAAATAAAATATAATTTTATTATTATAATTTAAGTCAATTCCTACTTTTATATCCTGCTAAATATAGTATATAAGACAGTTCTCTTCTCCCATATAAAACTAAAATTAATTAATTTAATTTCATTAATGAATTAATATTTTCAAAAACTAGTAGTAACATCAGGTGTCATCCACTACAACTTTAAAAAATATATTTGAACTTAACTTGGATGAATATAAAAGTATTTTATATTAACGATTGAAAATTTGAACAAGAATATATATTACCTTTTAAAAGCAAAGACATCATTGGTTAGAGCCAATGACTCATAACGGCCGTATCGGAATGCTGGACGTCGACGAAGAGTTGTCAATGTCCGATATACTTGGTAGTGAGAGCGAACAGCAGAACGTTGAGTTGCCAAATTTAAACTTTCATAGCCTTCCGCTACAGGCAGCCATGTCTTGGAAGCTGATGAGAAACCTGAAAAGAAAATACATCAAAGTTATATTCTATTAAGAACAGACATACTAATTACTCTTTTTTTTTTAGTTGCTTCTTAAAAATAGAAAAATTGTACATTTATTTACACCCATAAACGGTAATAAGGACCTTGCACATTATCTAAGACAATATATTGTATGTCACTAAAACCTTTGAATTTGGACACTTACGATGGGCAGGACATGTGGAAACAATGGATGAGACCAGAGCACCAAACATTGAAGAGACCGAGACAGACCAAAAGTCATGTGGCAAGAAGAAGTCGAACAGAATCTTAAAACTCTCGGTGTGACAAATTGGAAAGAGAAAGCAATATATCGAACCGAAAGAATATTCTAAACCAAACCGAAGCCCAGCCGCGGCTGTAGCGCCTTTGGTGATGTTGATGATGAATATTCTGTACCTATATATTAATCTTAATATATCCCAATTGTATACAAAAAGATATTTTACAATTAAAATTATTAAGGTGTTGTGCTTGTTGTGCATGACAGTACACAAATTGTTTTTAATCACACACAATCTGGCGAATGTTGTAAACCACATTAATGTGAGCAGGAAGGAAATAATTTTGATGTGCAAACGACAGAGACGGGAGAAGGCAGGTTTTTTCAGCTTCGCAACGAAGAATCTGAAACATCTGCCCGATGAATTTAAAAGAAAAACCTTTTTTACTTTTAAATAAATATTAAGAGTATATACGAAAAAAAAAAACAAAGTCAAAAGAATGAAAGCTTCATTTACACTTTATTATAATACAATCTAACGTCTCGTTTTATGATATTATATTCATAATATATTCTATCATTAAAATGAAAGGTAATTTGTTAAAATAAACCAAATAAATAGGCATATTAAAATTTGGTTAGTTATTAATATATTTGCTCTGCTGAAAAATAAACGCAAATTAGTCATTCTTAAATGAACATAGAATTTGTGAAATTCTTTTCCGTGGAAAGAATAATATTTTTTTTTTAATTAAGTCGCATTTTTTAACATATAAACTTTTAAAGATGGTTAAAAAAACAGAATCAACAAAAAATATCATAAACTAAGAATCTATAAATAAAATCTGTATTAACACTATTGGATTGAGTGAAATAGGCCACATAAATATCCATTATTTTGTGAGGCAAGGTAGTCGTAAAAATAGGTTTATTTCATTCAGGCTACCTAACCCGCAAACTCATATATTGTTTGTCTGAGGGAGGATATAAATTCTGATCTGAGACTCCTGGGTACGATAATGTACATATATATTATGGCTATCCGATTGTAGTGGTGTTAAATGTACTATCAGATTGTTTCATTCCTATCTTCTGGATGAGTGGCGATTTAGTATGTTACGTTTTTTTCCGAAACTTCTTTCTAATCTATGAATATCAGGAGTATTGCCTAACTCATACTACTAAACTAGTCTACACATTTCTCAAAGGCCGGCCGGCACCGCATTGGAGATATTGTAGATTATCCATGGGTAACGTTGTTTGCTTTCCATTAAGCTAAAGGGTTGTTCGTTTGCCATTCTTCTCATAAAAATATATTAATTCGTTATTGATTATAAATAAGGCTATTATTTATAATCAATAACGAATTTATATGCCTTCCCGATAAAATAGATTAAAATAAATCCTTTTAAAAATATAATGATACATACAATAATGAACATATGTATGGCCTACAGATATTTATTCCGAGTCTGGTTACCTTGCCAATCCGTATTCCACATGCATGGTGGGATGCCCGTTACTCCAGAAATAGAGACGCCTTGGGTTATTAAGAAAAATATATTTCAAGGTATTTAATGTGAACAATTTTATATGTTTATATTTAACCATAAATTATTTTTTTTGCTATCTGTACTTATAGAATCAAAATAGTGCAGATGAAAACGACGGTCAAGATATTATCAGCTGTACCTGCATTCTTCCCGCTGCTCCATTGAAAAGGTGTACGGGCTGGGTCACGTGACACTTCGATATAGTTGACAGGGTCGTCCGTGTTGCAAGCCAGCGGGTCTTTTGTGTCGCCCCACGATAAGAATCCGTTCGTCATGCCTATCTCTTCACCCTGAGGAACAGGTCGTTTATGTCACTTGAATGGTATTTAATAGTGTTGAAGGAGGAGGATTTCGGAGGATGTGTGCTACATTCGATTGATATGTAAAGCGAACCCAGTTTCGTTTGTTTGCAATGCGAGCCTTAAAAATATATAGATAGACAGAGACCACAGACCTCAATCTTCTACGATTCCTACAAGTTCGTCAGTTAAGGATACTTTTGACCTGGGCTTCCTTAAGAACTTCAGCGATTTGGTCAAGGTATATTCTCTTTGGTCTTCCTAAATTGTAAGTAAAATATTTTTATTAACAACTGTTTATGGGGACAGTCAGATTTTTTACTTGGACTAAGATCCGCAATAAGGATAACTTATCACGGATCTTAGCGCAAGTAAAAAATCTGACTGTCCACATAATAATTGGATTTCCGCAAAGTAACGCCTGACTCTATTAATTATTTTAATATATTTTTGTATGGAGTCACCACACGATGCGCGTTGTAAGTTTCGTATGTAGTGGAACTACCGTAGGCTATTTTAAAAAATTCGACTTCATCAAGATAATGGGGATGAAACTTTTGTTTGTGGCGAGTTGTGCGGTAGTGATTATTAAAAATATAGTTACCATGTAAGTGAAAGCTATGCCGGGCAGCAATAAGACAAGCATGTTGAACGCGTCAACAAGCTGCGGTCTGAAGCGTGAAGCCACGCGGCTTTTATCGTGGTTTCCGACCTAAAAATATACACAAAATACTATTTGTATGGTTAGTAATACTAAATAGTAGTAGAGTCATACATGCATGGGTCGCCTAAACCGAGGAAGTAGCACAACCTCATCTATTGGCTTTAGGGTGACACGTTTCTGTTTTGATACGGCCAGTGGAGTATTCCAGAGGCCCTACCCATTCCTTTTCCTTTAGGTAATTCATTAGTTACGGTGTATATTGAATTTATCTTAATTCAGTATTCGAGTCTCGAAGCCACCCTTATTGTAATTCGCATAGCAACGGCTACTACGAACATTGGTTAATTGTTTTTTAAAAAACCAACATCACGCGGTGTTTCTTAGCAGTCATCCATCCAAGTACTGGCCGCACCCAACGTTCCTTAACTTCGGTTATTGGACAGGAACCGATGTGTTCAGTGTGGTATGAATTGACGTCCTTCCTTTGTTACGTTCTTCTCATTATGCACATCCCTACTCTAAGTTAGGCAATGCATCTGCAGTGTTATTCGTATTACAGATGTCTATGGGCGGTGGTGAGTATTTACCATCGGTTGATCCACTTATTCTTTTGTATATTACTTAAAAAAAAAACAAATATAAATTGCCAACACTTGTCAAATTCTACAGTTTCATAAAAAATAAAAATTACTATTACTTTTTGCGAAACTAAATTTCATCATTGTAAAATTGAAAATGTATTTGAGTAAATTTTAAAATTACATACTCAAGTTCATCGAATGATTAGAAAGCGAATTGAAGATACGATTCGGTCCCAATATTTTTTTTTCTGTGCCAATTCACTTCGAATTCTATTTTACCAATTGCTCAGTTTATAAATAAATTTAAAATTATAATGTGTACTTATTTAATACAATCTAAAATGTTTTATCAAGGTAAAGTTTTGAAAGAAAACTACGTTGACTTTTAGAACGACCTTATTATAAATTGAACACAATATATATTCTTTTCTATATGAACAATTCTTTCAGAAATAGGAAGGCCCAATGCCAGCAGTGGGTCATATGTATGCTATAAAAATTCTACAGAAGAAATTTATGAAGATAAGAATGTTGATATAGTTTTGCATTATAGATTGTATAGTTTGAATAAAAATAATAATATTATAATATTAAACCATCATATATATTCCAGACTGCTTAAGCAGTTGTATTATGATGGAATGGAATGAATGGTTTAACCCAAACTACATGTACAGTGTCTAAAGTGGATCGTTTTAATGTTAAGTTGTAATATAACGATTGTCCTCATTCATCCCTATTTTCACTCATCAGGTTGTCCTCATTCTAGTGTAAGAGTTATCCACTTGTATAATAGTTAATTCCAAAAGAAATAACTTTTGTTTTACAAAATATTGTTATTGACGTATCTTTTTTTTTTCATAAACAAATATAAATATTCTTAGGACTTTTCCTCGCCAACTTACATAAGTGATGTTGAGTTTTTATTTCATTTCTATAATCTTATATTATTATCAGTTATTTTGTTTAATTGTGGTGACGTATTATGCAGTATAGCTCGATTAAGGCGTATAAGTGAAATGACACGAAATAAATGCGTGTATCGTGACTTTTTAAGTTAACTGAAAATGACCATAGATGGTTTTGGTAAAATAGCCACCATTTTATCGAGACGTAACGTGACAAGCAAACTAATACATTCCAAGATATTTGATATTTATTTTAATTGACACTGGCATAATAGTTATAAATAATTGCCATCAAAGAAAAAAAAAGAAAACGCGTGGACTATCCGTCAATGTCAATGTGGTTTCGTATGAAAAGATAACGTCATCGTGTCAATTGTTCGTTGCCCTTACGTTGACACACACACACACACACATTTTGAAGGAATTAATTTTTAATATCAATGAAATTATTTAAAAAAAAATTATATAAAACAACTTTAAATAAAAGCTCGTACGAAATAACGCTTTTGGTTTTAACTTATACTTTATCTATGTATTTTTTTTATATCAGAACAAGGACACCTGGTATATGCATGTAAATTTGAGTGAATATCTTCATAGTTTGTGTTTTACATGTGTCTAAAACATAAGCACTTCAATATCGTCATATATAAAATGTTGTAAAAAATAAGTGACTTTCATTTTGCAATTCCAGCACCGGATAAAAATCGAGTAATTTATTTAGTGTAATATTAAACCAATAAATATTATGTCATGAGATTTTATTAAGAATTAAATTGAACATAATACATACCATCCAGTTTGCGTGCTTCCCCAGCGGTTTGTAAGATATCCAGCGATCAACTACGAGCTTTATATCTCTTGCATCTGATTCTTTGTTAAGGTCATCTATAAGGCCACCATTGACGGGTATATGAGCACCAGCATGTATACGGTCTCCATAATATCGCACAGAATTTTTTATGCCAGTGTTTGCTACAGTTATTAGGATTCTAAAACAAAACAACATACATACATACATATCGTCACACCTGTCTCCCGTAGGGGTAGGCAGAGACCACAGATCTCCATCTACTACGATCGGCATACCTCCCTTGCTTCCTCTACACATTTTTCTCCTCCTGCATACCCGCCGGTTAAGGGTACTCTTGACCTGGCCTCTCTAAAAACTTCAGCAATTTGGCAAAAAAAATAATAATTTAAAAAGAAATAAAATATCATTAAAAACACAGGTTTAGTTTTTTTAAAGTAGATCGGGCAAACGAGCATGCGGATCACCCGATGGTAAGCGATCACCGCCGACCATAGACATCCGCAACGCGGGTAGCGTCGCAGATGCGTTGCCTGTCTATAACGAACATACACGCTCTTATCTTGAACCCCCATGTCGTAATCACGTGAAACACCGCAGGTGGTAAGCTTCAAATTTCCACAGTTCGTGGCAGAAAACTGGTATTAAATTACACAGATTAGTTCTCAGTTTAAGGCAGTTTACAACGTAGTCTGAACAACGTACTGCACTACTGGTAACAAGAGATTTGGATGTGAATTTCAATCGTATATAAAATTGGGAAAAGAAAATTTGTCTTTGTGCACAATCTTAAGATAGCTGAAATCTATATTCTGCGCTGGGTATTAAATATCGCGAAAATCATCACCGTTGCTGAATTATGTTGGATAAAAACTTCCTTAACCGTTCAGTATTTTGCTTGTTAAATTTTAATTTTTCGACCAGAATCTAAGTCTTTGACTAAGGGTTTGAATTCGAATAAATAAAAATGTATAATCTAGTGGCTTTTAAAATTTTACAATGAAAAAAATAACTTATAACTGAGAAGAAGTAATTAAATTTATACTAAAATCATATTAGTGTAGGATGTGGTATGCAACGCAGAGAAGTGTGAATGAAAAAGTTTATTAGCATAGCAGAGATGTGTAAAAGGGATATAATGTTGTTTAAAATAAAACGTGCTGATTGGTTTAGAAAATAAAAATAAGTATGGCTGATGTATGAAATGAATATGGCTGAGTTACGATGTATACGCGTGTCAAATAGAAATTGTATTCAAAAAGTATTTAAAGGAAGATAGCCTTTGATTCTCGAATTTGTTATCCCACACAAATTTCATTAAAACATTATACAATATTCTAATTTGATTCTTAGAATCACCTTGTAAAATTATCCCTTAGCGTTATAGAATCGAACACCTCCCTGAACTGTGATAATAAATCATACGTTTCTTCTTGATCTCTCGTATAAACATGCTCTAAATAATCATAATCGTCTGGACACGCTCCCGGCTTCCCAGACAAAGGTTCATCTGGATAGTGACCGCCAAAGAGATCCTTATCAGTTTCATACAGATAATTTATGGAGTTTATTCTCATTCCGGCCACGCCCTTCTCTAACCAGTATTTGATGACGTTCTGCAAAATTAGTTATTAAACGAATTTACAATTTTAAATATAACATACAATAAAATTATATGACATATAATAACATTAAAAGTAATAATATCACTAATGATGCATAAATACTAGGGTATAATAAGATATTCCCTTTGACAGCTAAACTAAAGAAGAGAGATATACAATATTTTTTATAAGATAGGAAGGCAAATGAGCAAGGGTGTTAACTCATGGAAAGCAATCAACGCCGCCCATAACATTCGCAGTGCCATAGGAATCATTCCAGAAACGTTGCCGGGCTTAGTGTAGCCTTGTTTTTTTGAAGAAATCAATGTTATATCGATTCAAAAACACAGCTAGTTCCGCAGGGTAGTGGTTCGTGGAAAGAAGTTTTGGGAAAAGTGCACGTTACTGGATCGCCATTTAGGGTTGTCTGCATAGTAATAAAAAACAGTGATGAGTTTATGCTACCATTATACAGCTATCTCCGCTAGTACATGTAACCTAATATTAAACGTGTAATTTTTGTCTTTCGGTTAAGCTTGTATGAAACCAAAAAAGCCGTAACAATCTCCTGCTCGACATTAGCTTCTTTTAAAATCTATCTGTTTTGCCGTAGTACCTACGCTCAACCGGCAGATTGGGCGTTGCAATTTGCTTTTTATTACACATATACACGCTGCTGTCCATGTACTTGTATTTCTTCGATTGTCGTCTCTTTTGACACCCAGAGGAACGATTGAGGTGGTCTTTTTACCCGCGAGTCACGCCGGAAGGTAAGTAAAATATTTACCTTTATTTCCTCCACTACAACAGGATTTCTATAGTTCAAGTCTGGTTCTGATTCACTGAACTGATGTAGATAAAATTGATCTCTGCCCGGCTTATATGTCCACGCACTTTTTCTGAACAAGCTCACCTGAGAATAAAAATATATTTTTCACATAAAGAGGCTATTAAAAACATCGTTTTACAGACAGAGACTTGCGTTGTATCAAATAGTATGTGTATGTATATATACAAACGCGTGATAATGCGTGTTCCGATCGCGACTAGGGTAAGGCAGTAGATTGCTACATTTGTACTTGTATTAATATAAACACGAGGCTGATTTTATGTATACATATTTGTACAAAAGTAGATAGTAAGATAGCTGAATTCGAATTGCGTTTGTATCGACACAAACACCCTTCGACGGCGTTGTAAAAATACACCACGTGTTTTTTCAACGCCATCTTCAATTTATATTGACATCAATATATTGCCTATTTTTTATATTTGAGCAGGCAAAACTCCCTGCCTATAAACATCCGAGAGAGTTGTCAGGGATGCGTTACTAGCTTTTTAGAAATACATACGTATTGCTCGACTCTTGAATGTCTAAATATCGTAATTATTCACTAATATTGCCCAATAAAGCCTAGGAAATTTGCTATTGTTTATCTTCTTCATAACCGTTATTGTGAACGCTAGAGGCGCATTTATATGTATATTATCGATTCAATCATTATCTTACTCCGAGTTTATGATAAAATATAAATAATTATGCTAATCACTTCTTAAGTAATCCTCAGTCACAGACTACCATAATGATTGATCGATAATGGTTAAGAAACTCGATCACAGCTCTGTGATTAAATTTCTTACATTGAGAAAGCAATTAATGCGTCCCTCGCTCGGGCGGAGTGTTCGCTGTCAGTCCGGAAGAAATTGCGAAAAAACTTTGTGATCCGTTTACTTGACGACGCTCGAATGAAAATTAAAATGGTGGCTGAAAATTATGAAAGGACTTGTAAGATATAATTTGCTATAGTAAAAAACATTTCAAAATAGGTTAGATATATTGGAATGTCTCTAATTTTGTGTATTGTCCTAATTGGCTTACTGGTGCAGCTATCGATTTCAGAGTCAATAGTCGCGGGTTCGATTCTCGCATCAGGATAAATATTTTTATTGTTATGGGATAGGAAGGTAAACGAGCAAGCGTGTCGCCTAATGGAAAGCAATCAACGCCGCCCGTAGACATCCGCGACACCACAGAAATCACGGAAACGTTGCTGACCTTTAAGGTATGTAAACAACATGCTAGGTCTACAGGTGTTCACTTCGGCACTGGGTGTACCATCAATCCGCCTTAACAAGAATGGTGGGTAAATGACCAGTTCTCCAGACGTAGAAAGGTCCATTGCTCAACAATTGAACATACCTACATGTATCGTCAGCCTAATTAGCAGAATTTGTGTGATTCGAGCAGAATTCTATATGTGTAAATTTCCTCCCTTGCGGCTTGTGAGATTCACTATGACGAATTTTAATAAACCTAATTTGTTAAAAAATGACGGTGACGTGGTTCGCCACGTATTGATTCCCACGAGGGCGAGAAGCGACTAACGGAGAGCCGTTTCGCTATGATGAATGTAAGAGGAAAGATGTATGAAAAGATGGATGAGTGTGGAATAACAAGGAAGGTGTGTCGAGATCGTAGCGGATGGAGATCTGTGGTCTCTGCCTACCCCTACGGAAAACAGGCGTGATGATATGTATGTATGTAAATTTTCCAGGAACAACAAAAAACTGATTTTGTTTCTTCTTTTAAAGTAAATAAATTCTTATTTTAAATATAAAAAGAGGTATTTTTTTAGCTTAATATTAAAGTCATCGGATACGCTTTAAACTTTAGACTTTGCTTGACATGAAAGGGATCGTCCCTTCCATGACACCAAAAGTAAGAAGGGTGAAAAAAATATATTTTTTTTTTGGAGTTGTGAATACATTTTTTATTTTGTGAGTAGTCGAAACGGATTATATAAAAAAGCAAGAATTTTAATACTTCTTGCTTTTTCATACATCTAAAATTATTAATTACAATACCGTAGAAAGTACAACAGCGTTGTAATAATAAAAATAATAAGGTCTGACATATGTATATCAGTCATGAAGTCGTAAATGTTCGTACAGCGTTTTCATTTGAGTACACGTTTGTATATAATTTTGAACTATATACAAATATATGTTAAAAAAATATAAGAAATATATATTCAGCATTCTATGATACCAAAACAATTAAAAAGAATTATGAATATATAACTAAACAAAGGAAGAAATACAAATATACAAAACAAAGTATTAATTAAATACAAAATTTATTCAAAGTTCCGTACTCTTAGAATTCTCATAATAGTCTCTTTGAATTCACGCAATATGCCTTTGAATAAGTCTCTATCTCCATTATCATTATTAAAATAACTTTTTAATATAATGTTTTCATTGTTTTTAGTATTCTGTGATTTTCACAAGCCAGTTATGTGTATATTTCCAAATAAAAAAGTATATTTACCCAATTATTCGGTGCTTTTTTGTGACCAAGGGAATCGATATAACCATTCTCCCAAACATACCAATCGTTGTAATACTCGTCTCTGCTAGCAGATTTTATGAACCACTCACTTTCGTTGCTTGTATGATTTGGAACGAAATCCAATAACACTTTGATATCTGGAACAAACATTACCCATTGTACTGTAACATAACATACCTCATCGCGACGGTATACGAAAAAACTTAATTTAAATAGGTATGTATGTCGTAGAAAATATTTATAAATGAAATAAATAAATAATTTCGGATAAACTAGAGTTTACTGTATTAGATTAATAGCTTGTTCTCTTTATAATTTTAAAATCTAATTTGAGCTGTTTCAACAATATAACCTTATTGTTTTCTTATAACCTTTAAAAGCAGACTGTAAAGTAGTATAACATATGTTTTGGTTGTAACATCGATAAGAATGCTATGTTTCGATATTGTAAAATTATTATCAATAAAATATTGTAAAAACGTTCTGCAGTGGAATGTATTGATGACGATACATATATACATATCGTCACGCCTGACTCCCGTAGGGGTAGGCAGAGACTACAGATCTCCATCCGCTACGATCCCGGCACACCTTCCTTGCTTCCTCCACACTTCTTTCATTCATGCTTCCTCTCACATTTATCGTAGCAAAACGACTCTCCATTAGTTGCTTCTCGACCTCGTGGGAATCAGAACGTGACGGGTAGCGAACCAAATCACCGTCATTTTTTAACAAATTATGTTTATTAAATTTCGTCATAGTGAATCCCACGAGCCGCAAGGGAGGATGTCGGTCAGCCACAGCAGAGACCCGCATGCTGAGGTAAGGCACTATAGTACCTCGGGGAGTCCAATGCCGGGACGGTCGGCACGTTTGCGACTAAGCTCACCCCTAGCCACGCATCCATTGGCACGGCACACAGTGGATATAGTAGATAGAAGAAAGGAAAGGGCAGGGGAATGGAAAGAATGATTTAGACAGAATGATAGGAATATGGTATATAGCAACGGAAGACAAGGAGTGATACAGTAGTAGCTCAGGAGGCAGGGATCCCGTACCCGTATACCAATACCATAACTACCAGACAGGCAGCTAGGCAAAGATACTCGATAATTTAGAATTATAGTAATATGCTCAATGAAACAAACAGTATTAAGTGGATGCACGGCATTAGGGAATTAGTGATTACCTGTGTGTATAATCCTTTAGTAAACTTAATGGATTAGAATTAATCCGCTTAGATACATCTTATATAATACGTTATAAAGATTTCAATGATCTCAGTTATATTTATAAGAAATAATACAATTAGTAGTATTAATTGTGAAAATCGTTCGAAAGTTTTTATTTGGCGCTCATTTTGTTTGTGTATAATTTTTTAATGCCTCTCCTTTATTCTTAAATTGCAGGCGCCATATTTAAAACACACCTTATATCACTTCCACAGTCAAGAATAATCTAACGACACTCCATATGTTAATATCCATTCTGCCGTTCGGACTTCAGAGCGTTCCATAGATATCTTTCTGGGACAGTCGGGTAATACTTACTTAGTTCGTTTGCTTTTTGGAGCATTTGTTCAAAATCCTCGAAGGATCCATACTCGGACTGTATGTTGTAGTGATCCATTACGTCATATCCGAAGTCGTGCATCGGCGATTTGAAAATCGGCGATAACCAAACGGCGTCGACTCCGAGATCTTTTAAATATTCCAATCTGGAGGTTATACCTGAAAAAAAAATGAGTTTATGATAATTTAATGTAGCAAACAGTACGTTATTCCGCCATCCGAAGTAAAAGATATAGTGATAAATGCTACTACGTATAAACAAAATGACTATCATATAACTTCATCTTGTTTATACGTTTTTTAACTGTAACGAACTGTTTAAAGATATATAAAAATACATTACAGTGTTTGAATTATTGATTCCGTGCAAAATAATTTAGAATCAAACATGAAGAAAGTTATTGCAATATATATATATACATTTTACATTTTACATTTTACATTGCAGCGAAACGGCTCTCCATTAGTCGCTTTTCGCCCTCGTGAGAATCTGGACATGACGGGTGGCGAACCACGTCGCCGTCATTTTTCAGCGAATTAGGTATATTAAATTCGTTTTAGTGAATCCCAAGAGCCGCAAGGGAGGATGGATGTCAGCCCCAGCAGAGCTCTGCATGCTGAGGTAAGGCACCATAGTACCCGGGGGAGCCCGATCCCCGGACGGTCGGCACGCTTTCAACTAGGCTCGCCCCTAGCCACGCATCCATTGGCACGGCAGACCATGGATTGGCGGAAAGGAAGGGAAAGGAAAGGACAGGAAAGGAAATGCGGATTGGGGGGTTGCCAGACTCGGAATATATATTTATAAATCCATATATATATTTATTCCGATGCGGGAATCGAACCCGCGACCATTGACTCCGTGGGCGGAGGGCCGCGCCACTGAGCGAATCCGTCGTCAATATCACAACAAGACGTATCTAATTCAATTATTTAAATTGTTCTTTCTATTGAAGATTAAAGATCATTCTCTTGTTGTTTCATATGATTAATCATCAATGATTACATTACCAAAAACATTTCTCTTATTTAAATTTAAAATTTTAAAACTTTCTTATACATTGTCATATATTTTTATGTATAAAGGCGGCTAGCAGAACCAAGATCGAGAAGCAAGATCACTATAGTGAAATCAAAGCTAAGCTCTTTAAACTTATCTGCAAAATCGTTTATAATGAAAATGTTCGTACCGTTCATATCGCCAAATCCATCACCATCGCTGTCCACAAACGACCGTGGGTATATCTGATAAAACAACGCACTCTCCCACCAGTCTCGCTTAATGTTCACATTCTCGTATCTTGCTTGCACATCAACAGCAAAGAACACAAATACCAGCCACAACATGATTGCAAAAAGATTTAAGTATTTCCTGTTGGTGCTTGCCTCTCCTATGTGTAAACAACCTCTATTTTTCGTTTGAAATCGCAGTTGAAACTAAAAACACAACTAAATAACAAATTAAATTTCGCTTGCACTCAAAAATGTACGAAATTTGTGTACATTTATCATCCTCTAATAGTATAAAAAAGCCTTTCTGTTCGTTACGAGTTGATTCAAATGTAAGTATCAATGTATGCACACAAATATAAGTACTTATTTACTTTTTTAACAGTATATATGCAGATGCTGTATGGAAGACATAACTACTAGCGATAAGACCTTTGTATATTAACAATATCATAATGAATAATTGTATATCTTCACTTTTGATGTACAATAAAGAATATATCTATATAACAATATTTATGTATTTACATATCTATTTATCTATTTAAATATATGTTTCATACAGTTGATGTAATTTGCAAATATCAAAATCCCAGCATCGGTTTGTAAATATTTCTGTCTTTTAAGACAGCGATGTGGAGTAAAAGGTGTCGTGACAAAAGTTGAGACAGGGACGGAATTGCTTAGATGGTTTGGGCAGATAGAGAGGATGGATGAAAGACTTGGGTACATAGATTGGATGAATTCATAAAACATTGAATCAACTGAAAAGAGAACAATTGGCAGGCAGTAGTTTTTTTTGCTAGAATAGTAACATAAAGGTAATATATATTCCAGTAACTGTTTTTATCCACATTCGTAACGTAAAGAAATTTACGTTGCGAATGTGGATGGAAGGGTCGGTAGGGGAAGACCACGGAAAATATACCTGGACCAAATTGCTGAAGTTTTTAAGAAAAGCCAGGTCAAGAGTACCCTTAACCGGCGGGCTTGCATGAGGAAAGTAATGAGTGTGGAGAAAGCAAGGAAAATATGCCGAGATCGTAGCAGATGGAGATCTGTGGTCTCTGCCTACCCTTACGGGATACAGGCGTGGCGATATGTATATATGTATGTATGTGCATAATCTTTTATCACTGTCATTTAGGTGTCGGAACTTCTTTTGTCATATTATATGACAAACATAAAGAAGAAAGACTATGGGACAAGGGTAGATAAAAAGGGAGTGAGATAAATAGAAAGTTTGAATTACCAAACCAGCATTAATCAAAGCGCTGTAAGGAAACTCACACAGAAATCGTTTCTTTGCTACAGTTGGTTCATCCCCAGAAAAGCTACGTGCTAAAACTACATCGTAGAATTGCCTGGAGCATCGCTACATATCCAAACTTATAGTAGCCTAGTTATATTGCAAGATTCACCACATATTTCACGGGTGAGCTAAATAATTGTGGCAAATAGGTGCAAATAAAATCTAGAAATCGATTTTATTAATCTGGCACTAGATTTTCAAAGAAATAAAATTTAAAAGGATAGATTATACCCAATTTAACTTTTCTTTAAAACCTTTAAAAAAATATTAAAATATTTCTTGAAAAAGAAATATTAAGATACGTTTTTCTTTTAACGTATAAAAATAAAATCCTTTAAGCAGTTGCAAAATAGATACTCTAACAGTTTCAACCGTAGAAGCTTCTAATTTTTTTATATAAAGTCCAAAGTCCTTTTAAGATAATAACATTTCAGTTTTATACCGAAGCAAGAAGGATTTTATTCTTAGTAAATAAATTTTTTTTTTCATTTATTTTAAGTGAAAAGCGAGCTTAGAGATTTTAGTTTGTTACATAAACAATTTAACACAAAACAATTTCATAGTGAGAAAATAGAATTGTTTTCTTTTGTGAATATTCTTGTACCTTAATTTAAATGTTATTAAAAATGATCATGGCTCATTTGGTTAGGGTTTTACGATATAGGGTCTAATCTCGTTGAATTGGGTCATTAATGATTGGGTTTAAGTAAAGGTTTAACACAATCACAATTACTCTATTTAAGTAGGATTAGAATATGACAAAGTGGAATAGAATAGAAACAATATTTTATTACGACTATATACAGGATTAATATCATACGGAATATTATAATATGAAATATCATACATAAAAACATATTATATATAGAGTAGAATTTCACTTACCACTGGCAAACTATATGAAAATGAATAAACGGATCACCTGGTAATCACCAGTCATCGCCTTCCATCACATCATCACCACATCCGAAATACTAAGGTTTTAGAGTAAAGACGTGTTTATAGAAGAGAAAGCATTTAATGGAAGGGGAAGAAAATAGTAATAGAAGGGAAAAAAGGAAATAAAGAAAAAGCAGAAAATTGGACTTCCTGAACTCAGCACTCACTGCACAAAAAACAGTATCACAGTAAAGTGCTAGTTATGGCCGGCAACGCTCCCGTGACTCCTGCGGTGTCGCGATTGTCTATGGGTAGCGTTGATTGCTTTCTATCAGGTGACACGCTTGCTCGTTTGCCCCCTTATCCCATTAAAAAAACCACTTCACACCCATATTTTGTGCGAATGTCTTCCACGATGAAGCCAATCTATTCATGATACCTAGCCTCACTAAAACCTTTGGATCACACCTAGGAGAACAAAAATGGGAACAAAGTACTAACTTACTTTCGAAATGACAGTGGAAACACATCTGACGTACCTAATTACAAATGATTTTTGAATTATAATTGATGTACACGTTAAATCATTTTTCTAAACAATTTCATTAAACGAAATGAATATGAGTTATTATAACTGTCTTTTATTACAAACCCTTACAATAGAGATTTATATATGAAGTTCATATTATCATAATAGCATTTAAAAACTCCATTGTAATTTGGATTAGTTTTTAAAACGTGGGTCTTGCTTTTTCAAATATTTTGTTTTAGATTCAAATAGTATTATAAGAGTTATATCTTGATTATTCTATTGTTATATTATAATTTAGGCTATAAGTGGTAAAAAGCATGTTATGCTATAAGTGGTAAGGATCGAATGAGTGATCTATGCCGAAATCTTTTTTCGACGATTTTATCATTGGTATGTTTATGTGAACTGTATTTTTCTAGCACAATCATTATAAGCTTAATTGGAATTTTTAACAAGAATTCCAGTCATATGAAAATATTGCTAGTATTCTTTAAAAAAAAATTATTAATTTTAGATATTTTTAAATATTTAATTTTTTTATTCATTAATTTATCTATTTATGTATAAGGTATTGGGATATGGCAATTCATAAATTCTCTAAAATAAAAAAGTACTCTTCTGCGCTAAGACTATACAAAACAAATTCTACGAGTGGTATACTATATAATATATGGGGCATATTATCTAGTTTTTTTAAGCCAATATATCCCACTGCTGGGCACGGGCCTTCCCATTTATGAATAAATGGACATAACATATATTATTGTTGTTGTTGTTGTAATAATTATTGTGTGTAGTGGGTATAACACTTATCAAAGGCAGATTGGCATAGCACTCAGGTTCGCAATAAATTCCTGTGGACCGTCTACATATTTATCGTACTGCGGAATTCGAATACGCAACCATTGACACAGAAAACAGTAGTTTCGCTACTAAGCCAAATAGTTCGTTCATTAACAATCTAGTTTATCAAATTATTTTTTATTTTATATATAAATAAAGCAATACACAATAACACAGATTTTATTGATATTAATATAACACTTTTTATTTCAGGTAAGTGAAGATACAGTCACATCTCTAGAAACTATAAACATGTAAGTGTTTAATCTACAACTATATAAATATTACTCACTTTTTTATTAACGAGTTAGACTCAACGACCTTTGTGCCAGTGACAAGGTCAAAGCCTGTATCAAAAATATACAACTAAAATTTATTTTTCTATCAAAAAAATGGACTTTCCCAAAAAATCAGTTCCTTTATTACTTTCAGTAAAAGCAAAATGAATCAGCAATGCCGCGAGTTCGATGATCGAAACTCATATTTGTATTTTTTTTACCCCTTATATATTTCCCGTTGCTGAGCACATATACTTTCTCATTTCTGAAGGGATCGACATTTAGTCACCACGCTGGTCCTTTTTGAATTGTTGGAACATCCAGAACATTGGTATGGCTTACATTTTTAATTATATCTGGGTAGTTATTGTCCTGCATTTACTATGCAACTCTCACTACATACCTTAAAAATAATACCTTGCATACTATAAAAATATTTAAAAAAAATACAAAAACCTAATTCTTAGTATGCAGATAGGAACTTTTTCTTTTGATTGCGATGAATTAAATTATTTTTTTTATATGTAAAAAAAATAATTTAATAATAAATTCACCGCAACAAAAGAACAAGTTCCTACCTAAATATTTAGGATTTATAAATGTTCCTATATATATTTATAAATCCTAAATATTTATTCCGATGCGGGGATCGAACCCGCGGCCATTGACTCCGCGGGCGGAGGGCCCCGCCACTGAGCCAATCGGTCGTCCCTTATTACTTAGTTGTTTTTAATTTTATTATATTGAATGTGTATTTATGGATGTATATGTGTGTCCGTATCAATGTCAACCTGTGGTCCAAGATCTGACCACGTTGTTTCTTGATAAAAACCGGCACCAGTTGCTCCAATAGAACGCCTGGCATATGCTGAAAAAGAACCGTTCTATGACACTTATTAGATTAAATTTTTTTTCTTTTTTGGTAATTTGTATATTGTAATATTATTAAAGTTTAAATTTTAATTATTGTACAAAAATGTGTCATAAATAAAGCTTTTTATATTTCTATTTCTAAAAAAACTGTAGTGTGGGAGTGTAAGTGAAAATCGTTTATTATTTGTAAAATATTCGTCTACTTAGTTTAAACAGTAATATTTTAAAGTTAAAGAAGTCGTGGAAATTAAATAAATCTCTAAAAACAGATAAAGTAATCATCGTTGATGGTAAGATAGAGTTGAAAAGATTTACATAAAAATCATGTATTAGACAAATTTATCGAGCTATCTCTTTATAATGTATGAGAAGATAATCTGGCCTTTTGTGTAGTTAAAAAGAACGGGCGATCCTATTGAAGCTTCAAACAAATTGAAAAGACCGTACGTCCATTGTGGAACTAAAGTTTCCCTGAATGAACATTAAGATGATTTATAACATGGAATTTAAAACTTATAATATAACCGCTTGACTCAGTGGTTGGATTACCTGACTAGACGTCAGCTAGGGATTCCAGGATCAAATGCCGGTCGAAACATAAAACGTTTTAAACACAAAAATTAGTTTTTAGATCCCTGCTCGTCATTTTTAAATGCTGATTGTATCTCGAAAACATTTTATCTCCAATTTTCCTTTAGTCGAATCAAATTCGTTCCATGTCTGTTCCCAAACCCCTCTGTAAAAACAAATTAAAGAATTAGGCTTGAATTGTTTGAACGAGCTAATCTTGAATATGGTTCAATTGATTAAATTTCACTTTCTTCAAGAAACCTTATAAAAATAAAATAATGTTATACATAATATTATTCTCAAGAACTTAAATTAGCGCTTAGACTAGCATATTGTTAGCTGGTATTCAACTTTGCAGACGCTGCTTTCAAGAACTTGCAATCTCATCACTTTGAATTTTCACATACTTTGTTGTTTTTGTACAATACATATAATAAAGTCATTTTTAACACTTCTACCTTATTATATTATATTTAAAGTTCAAAATATATTATATTAATGTAAGTGAACAATCAAAGGAAAATTTGAATATTTTAACGACTTTATACATCTGTCATATTTCAAATAGCATATTTTTATCGCACTAAAGCATCAAAATTTATACTTCGGAGTCAATGTAATTAAAATAAAAAAAAATTGTCTTTTAATATTTATTTATAAAAATTATACTCTCAAACTAATCAAAAATATAAAATACAGTTATATTTGGACCACGAGATAATAATTAAACAGAAGGGGCATAATATATATATTTTTTTGCGGGCATAATAATAGTTGCTTAATATAATATTGTTTATACATTAATATAAAGTCCATTAATTTCATTTCTTATACAATTAAAAACATGAGAAATTTAAGTAACGTCACTACGAACAACATCAGATGTTCCAGCGAAGTTTTGCTAGAAGCTTTGAGGAAATTCAATCACTTCTAGACCAGAACTTTGTTCATTCATTTTGACGCAGATGGTAATAAAACAAAAAAAAAAGCTTTGTAATAATGGTTTTTTCTTGTGACGGCTTAGTGGTGAAGTCACCGGTTTGGGAGTTAGTGATCATACACATAATACATATATATATATATATATATATATATACATATATATATATATATATATATATATATATATATATATATATATATATATATATATATATATATATATATATATATATATATATATATATATATATATATATATATATATATATATATATATATATATATATATATATATATATATGCCGATATTTTTGGACATTTAAAACGCAGCTCATTCCAATATTGATATACATTTATTAATTTATATGGGTACCATTCTGCTCATTGACGTAACGTCGAGCGTGGGTTGTTCTCGATTGCTTTTCTAATCATAACTTAATCTGTGGTGGATCACCTACCTGGGCGTTCTTGATCTTCCAGGTCGAAATTTCCAGCTTTAAACCGAGGAAACCACTTTCGCACAGTTCTTACCGCTACAGCATCCTCACCATAAACAGCACATATCATATTTTCCCATAATGTGGCATTTTTGCCATTTCGGAAAAAGAAAAGCATTAAATGCTTATAATGCACTTTATTTGCCACCATATTCTAAGGCGTACATTTTTTTAAATATGACTGAAGCTATTTCTTTTAGAATATGTACAAATGTCATTTGTTTTCAATAAATGTGATATATTCAGTTGTAATAAGCAGTAGCTTTAGATAAACCATTTGAGTTGATAGATTCATTCCTTCAGAAATGACGAGGCATAGGACCTCATTATTACTGCAGTGGGATTTATAGAGTGTAATAATAATAGAAAAATTAAAGATTAATTCTTATATGTAATAAATCTTTAATTTTTCTATTATTATTCATATCACGAGGGTTAAATGAAGTATGACTGTGTTCGCCATTATTTTTATTGTTGCCGACCACATTAAATGGCTCCGATATGCCTCATTACATTTGAAACCTTAGCGTCGACGATTGAATAATTGATCACGAGCTGCAGCTTACTGCAGTCTTATATTCTCGGAACCGATTCCAATGCGGTGATATATTAAAAATCACGCCTGTTTTCCGTGGGGGTAAGCAGAGACCATAGATATCCATCCGCTACAATCCCGGCACACCTTCCTTGCGTCCTGCACGCTCATTCATCTTTTCATCCATCATTCCTCTAACATTCATCGTAGCGAAACGGCTTTCCGTTAGTCGCTTCTCGCCCTCGTGGGAATCAGGACGTGACGGGTGCGACCCACATCACAGTCATTTTTAACAACTTAGTTTTATTATAATTCTCAGAAACGTTATTTGATAATAATAATGTATAAATATATAAAATAAAAGACAAATTGATACCCTATTGTCATATATATATATATATATATATATATATATATATATATATATATATATATATATATATATATATATATATATATATATATATATATATATATATATATATATATATATATATATATATATATATATATATGTACCTAATAGAATGAAAAAATATAAAATATAGTATAATTTCAACGAAAAAAAAAATTTTTTTTTCTCTACATTTTTGATATTTATGTTCTTATATTGTTCTAACTAATAACTAAGGCAAGAGCCTAGTTTTTCACAACACAAGGAATCCTACTACACGAAATAAGCTAGCTAACAAAACTGACTAAATTATTTAAAAAAAATCAAGGCTATCGATCAATCGATATAAATTCTATGTTAAAAACAAAAAACAACTCGTTTTATCGGAGTATTGATTCTTCAAACTAGAAGTGCGAAGTTCTTTTAAAAACATCTACGAAATTATCGTAGTAAAAAAAGTCGAAAACCAGGTCGTACAACAAACCGTAACGAAGCAACACAATATCCAAAAATCAGGTCACGCAAAGTTTTCCTTCCTTCAACCGTAATTTACACTTGATACAAACGTAAACTACAAAAATCTTTCCTGCAAAATAAAGAGGTTATTTTACTTTGGTATAAGTTTAACGTTGAAGTAATAAAATAAAATAAATTTTAGCTAGAGTAGCTATCACAAGAAAAAATCAAGTTAATGTAGCCTCGAAAATAAGAGCGTTCTTCCTTTATCTTACAAACGAATCCGCGAAACGATTTATAGAGAGATCATCCATTTGATGACTTTTATCGCGGTCTCAATAATGCCTGGATAAGATTATCCCTTCGTGTAGCCGAGCCGATTCCTCGCGCTCTGAACAAACTAAATTAGGTGGTTAAGGCCTTGTTAGTCGTAACAACGCCTTGTGGGTTTGTTCAACGCAAGAATTTCAAAGATTCATGTACTGCTTGATGTTACTCGTAATATTTCCGCTATAGTTTTCAAACATATATAAGTTGAGTGATAATATTTTGTATGTTTTTAAAATATTTATTTTGTATGTTTTTAAAATATTTATTTGTATATATTTGGGTTAAAGGCAAAATAAATTTATTTATTTTGCCTTTAACCCTTCTTTGCATAATGGTGGAAATTTCCATCATAACACTGAATGCCCAAAAATTATATAAAAGAACAAGTTCACTTCAAGTTGATCGTGTCTGGATACCTTTTTAATGTCCATTGCATAAAAAAAACATAGCTGTCAAAAATAAGCAAGTGCCACTATCAGTAAAACGAGCTTGAAGTTATCATTCTGCTATTTGTTGTAATTGCAATAAACGTATGATTTTGTTTTATTATATTTTATAATTTCTTGTAGTAAAGATAATAATTGTTTAGTTAATTATCATAAAGAATAACATATATCTAATGATATTCTTTTTTATTTATATTTAGTACTAAGCCAATGATCTTACTTTGCTTGATAATGGTAATTTCTATCATATGGGTTTTTACTAAATTTATACTATACATATATACTAAGATTTTTTTAACCATTTTTCCTTTAATTTTGAACATGAATTATATCACCTTGATTTATTTCACCAATAAAGAAAAAATCATGCAAAGAAGGGTTAAATATTATCTAAAAACTCTATTGTGTCTTTTAAATACACGTAAAATGTACATATGATAGATAATATTATATACGTAAATGTTCAGAACGATGGCCTGTTACATATGGCGCAAACAAATATAGGATATTTAAAACAAATTTAAATTTATGTTAATCAAATCTATTTCTACAATATTGCTCACGAAAGCTAGCTATAATTGTAGATATAATATTCTGTAAGGGAGTTCAGAACTTCCGTTTAATTCTATTCAGTTTATGATACAGAGATTTCATCCCCTGAAACCAGATACGTGACTAAATGCAGTTTCATCGGTAAATGAATCTACACAACATTTGTGACGTAATCACATTACAGCTTTTCAAACAAAATAAATTTAAACACGTAAACTTATATACTTTTATATAGATCCATCTGTTATATACATGTAACATTTTATATATTCGATTATCGAGTATGGATAAATATATGTATGACTTATACGTATTTATATACGCTGTGTATCCATCCACATTAGACGAGTGTGTGGGGTAATTCCTCTCCTCCAGAAATGGGGAGAGTCTCCGACAAAACAAAACATGTATTATTTTTAAAAAGTAAAACGTTAAATTTTAATAGATTGATGTCATGATGAATGGACGTGATCTAAGCATTTCTTAATGTTTTAAACATTAAGAAATGCTTAGATCAAGTCTGAAATATAATTAAACACAATCTAATTTAAACTCTAAGCTCGAATAGCCGACATGTACGTGAGCTTTAGACGTGAAAGCTCTGAAACTCCCCAAGCTTAAACGAGGTTCTGATCCTAACTATAACACCTATTTGAATTGCATATACGAATAACTTAATCCATTTGTGAATCGAATCCTTCTATTTTTACACCCATTACTAATTGTTTTTAATTAAATAAAAACCTGTGTTTTATAAAATATAATAAGTTTTGCACAGGAATATTATTTCGTGTATGATTTAATATTCATTCACCCTAATATTATAATTTTTGTCTTCGTTGTTTCGGAGTAATCTATTTTATACACCATTGTCCATATCTTTTATTTGTAACATAACCTTCGTGTAAAATTTGGTCCTTCGAGCCGGATTTACTTAATCCGGCTCGAAGTGACAATAGCTTTAACACTGCTCTTTATTCTTTCACTGCTGGTCATTGAATTCCCTCAAAATTGAGGAGATTTTCTGTAATACCAATGCATGGCAGGAGAGTTAGGGACATATTTTTTTTTGTTAGGTGCGTCTAATCACCTGTGTCATTTACTCTTATAACCAGTCCGTGCGATTGTCATTAGAAGAATTAGAGAGTCCGTCTTCTATGCTGAGAACCACAAAGTAAATATAAAATGGAATCATTTAATTATGACTTTTGCAGTTCTATTCTTGAAGTATAAAATATTATTTTAAATAAAATGAAAATATATTGGAATTTATAGATTACATATGTATTTGAATTTTCCAGGCGTGTACTTGGCTGCAATTTCCAAGCGCCTGGTGATTTCTTTCGGGTTTATGCAAATGTAGCGAAATTTCCTTCAAAGCAACTTTTCGCGAATGGAAATTGTATTTCAACATGCACATTTTCTGAGCTGTTAACAGTCAAAAAGTTTTTAAAGATATGGATGTTTTTGTTTGTTGTTGTTTTTATTCGGTTTTAAGAGGATTCACATTTCATAAACAATAACTTTTAAATTTATCTTTTTTTCTATCGTTTCGATAAAAAGCAAATCGTTCTTATGGGATAAAAAAAAATTTCGAGCAAGAGTATCGCCTGATTGTAAGTAATCAACGTCGCAGCTGCAATCGTGGACATTTATTGTACAACATCATAGCATTGCAGAAGGGATGCCGCCTTTTAAGATATATATAGGCATGTTTTTTAAAGGCTTCAATATTGTATCGAAGAAGATAGTCTTGACAACTTAATATCATGGGGTGGAAAGGGATATAGAGTGTTACCGAACTGCTTAAACTCGCTAGGGATGAGGATAGCTGTGGCGAACTGGCACTCTAAGAAAAAGAAGAAAGTATTACGTATTGGTAAAAAAATTGGTATACGTATTGGTAAAAAAACCGTTTGACGTTAAAATTTTTATCAGAGATTCAAAGTATTTCCTTTTTATGGGATAGGAAGGCAAACGAGCAGATGTGTCACCTGATGGAAAGCAATCAACGCCACCCATAGATATCCGCAGCCCCATAGGCAGTGCGAAAGCGTTGCTGACCTTTGAGAAAAGTGTCATTATGGGAGGGGGAAGAGGAGGGGAGGGGCAAGGGTATTGGGCCTCCGGAGCTCAGACACCGTACGAAGCGCGGTAGCTAAGTTACAACTCAGACGCCAGTTTACTGCGGGAGTGTGCTACTTGCCTAGGCGAGCCGGCCCATTCATGCTACAGACAAATATTATGCCATTCTTGACAAAGTATTCGTCTGCAGCGTGACTCTACCACTATCAAAATTACGATTGTCAACCATAAAATCTTTAATAAAAGACATACGCAGGGGTGCTGATGACCTATTATCAGGCGATCCACTTCCTCGTTTTTCTATTTATTGCAAGTAAAATACATACTGCAACAGACAGTTTTCCATTAATATTGATAGTGATATTACTTAGACACACTGCCATCGATCGCGTCAGCAATTTTTTCGTCCAGAAAGCGTAATATGTCTCTTGAATAATACATGACACTTGACGCTACTTCACCCTCTGTTCTTTTATTCACGTGTAAATGGTGACACATGTACTTTACACCTCGTTCTCGTGCCCTTACCTTGATACTATAACCTCATGAATATCAATACTCTTTTATATTCATCTATAATCAATGATCAGAGTAGTTATATTAATTTTGGGTCAACGATCTCAAACATATGTATTGTATATATTAATATGGACATGCTCTCGGGACTCGAAATAAATTCCGGAAAAGTATAAATTTCAAAAACATTTGAACTATAATTTTTAACGCAATTCAAATTATTAAGAAAATTAATTTAAGTATAGACTCTAAATTAAAATAAACTGAAGAAAATATCAAATGAAGTATCACCTAAATCCGAATTAAAATAGAATAGAATGGTTTGTTTACAAGACAATTTTAATAACATTTATCTAATTCTGGTATTGATTTTTGAAAAAGGGCATATCTACGTTATGACAGCATGTTGCAAGTTCATAAAATCAATATACCTACTTCATATATACAAACATATCATCACGCCTGTTTCCCGTAGGGGTAGGCAGAGGCCACAGATTGCCATCGCTTACGATCTCGACACACTTACTTGCCTCATCCATACTCATCACTCTTCATACAAGCTCGCCGGCTATGGGTACTTTTGACTTGCCCTTTCTTAAAAAATTCAGCAATTTGGTCAAAGTATATTCTCCTTGGTCTTACCATTTCATCCCCATCCGCTTATCCACAAACCTATTTCGAGCACTCATTACAACCAAAAATTTCAGTTCTCGGTTTCAAAAGTTAGCATTCTCGGTTCACATGCATTTTCAAATGTATATAATGACAATTATCATGTCTTTTCATGTCTATCATGTGACAAATATGTCTTTTATATAATATTTTTTGAAATTCTTCTTCAACTGCGACATTTTCTACCTTCATTATTATTGAATGATGAAGTTAGAAGAGGCATTTAATAAATTATATTACCCTTTTTATACCCATTTAATAAAATGTTATGATTAAAAATTCATTTCATACGAGATTTATGTCAAAAATCAAGTAAGTGGGCGCGCCCTAACTTAATTCTTCAAGCGAAATCTCGCAAAGTTAAGCTAAGAGCTTTTATAGATCGACGGGTTTATAGAAGCACTTAAAAGGTTCTAGTTAAAGAAAAAATACATGACTAATAGTGATAATTTTTGTTTAAAAAAATATTACGCCTACTAAGGTCCCGAGGATTTCAAATTGCTTTGTTACCAAATATTATTAACCTTTCTTCAATCAAGTAGCAACCTTTAAAATACCTCTTTATCCTTACATAAGATAACATCAACCGTCTGTCTCCCTAAATTTTCATATGGAGGATAGAGGGAGTAAAAAAGACTTTGCGGTTTAAAATGAATATTCTTTTGTGTTTATATTGGTTTAATAAGATATACTTGTAAAAAAATAAAATATATTTTTGTCAGCTGGTAGTTTTGTAATATCAAGAAGAGAAATAAAAAATACACATTCTTCGGATACTTATTTACGTTGTTGAAATAATGAACAATGATAGTCCGTCTGTTTCAAAACATCACATGCATACGGGGACATCCACACCCACAGGGGTGTGGGATCGAGCCTCGAGGATGAACCCCCACTGCTCGCGCAGCAACTCAAAGGGGCGACCGCCCTCCGATCCTAGGTGCCACTGTTCCCAGCGGCTTTTGGGCGTCTTTTAACGACTTCGCGTCGTCGAGATGTGGTTGAACCTATTCCTTTGGGTCTGTCGCTGGCCCTCCCCCCTAGCGTGAGCCAGATCAAAAGATCATGTCGCTAAGAATGCTATGCAGAGGCTTGGTGTCTCCCTGATAAACTTCAGAACGAAGACATCTTTTGGAGTTTACCGAAGTACCACTACAAGTTAAAAACTGAAATTATAACGGGCTGATCGTATTTCTCAGGGAACAGATAATCCTTGGAACAAATGACTACTGGAGACTATGTCTTGATGAATATACAAAGAGATCCAGATCAAGAAACAGACAGATGTTAATGATGACAAAGCAAGTTAGATGATTAGCATGCAACGCTATGAAGATAAAAGAGCCTAAAATTGAATAAAAAAATTGTCACCAATGAATGTTGTTTTTTTATGGGATAGCAATCGAGCATGCGTGTCTCCTGATTGAAAGCAA
This sequence comes from Baronia brevicornis, assembly GCA_031353405.1. NCBI lineage: Eukaryota > Metazoa > Arthropoda > Insecta > Lepidoptera > Papilionidae > Baronia > Baronia brevicornis. The sequence continues at coordinate 119 of JASFAT010003937.1, read as the reverse complement.
TCAACGCCGCCCATAGACATCTGCGACACAATAGGTATTACGGAATACTCGTTTTAAGGTATGTATAGGCTCTTGATTTTTCGAGACTCCAATGTCGCATCGGCTCAGAAATAATGTTA
>JASFAT010000629.1:0-36230 GCA_031353405.1 Baronia brevicornis | reverse complement strand
TTCTAAACATTAAGTGACAGATAAAACAAATAGTTTAAATGGTTTACCTTATAAGAAATAAATTTGTTAGTACTAGGTGTACAATGGACTTTGAAGGTTCATTATCTTAGGCAGTAAAATAAGTTTGTATGTATGTAAGTTGGACATTTAGCTTGTCTGTTGTTGTTCAGTTTTGTCAGTTATTAGCAAATGGCTTGTGAATAAATAACTATTTTTAGTATATTACCTCTTAATGACAATTTTTTTTTCACAAATGAACTTCTATTCTTCTATTAGGTTTCTCAATATGTAGTACATAATGAGACTCACAGTTTGATTAAGGTACTATAAATTTAGAAACCTTTATGAGAAAAATAGATTTAAAGTTGTTTTAAAATGTAACATATATGGACAGTCAAAAGTTTTACTTAGCTAAGATCCGCGACAAGCAAAACAATAACAGAAAATTAATAATGTGTATTTTTCTGTTGGATTAAGTGGATTTATTTGGAACTTAAACCAAAACCTTACCGAAAATCGGCCATCAATTCTCCACCCACCAACCACTATACACAACACCAAACACACACTACCACTATTCCATCTTGTAAACGATACGTGTTTCGGCCCAACACGAGGCATCTTCATGTATAGTAGACTCGACGGAAGACAACCGAAAAGTGACACTTTTCGGTTGTCTTCCGTAGAGAGTTCCGTAGACACGTGTCGTTTACAACATGGAAAAGTGGTGTGTGTTTGGTGTTGTGTATAGTGGTTGGTGGGTGGAGAATTGATGGCCGATTTTCGGTAAGGTTTTGGTTTAAGTTCCAAATAAATCCACTTAATCCAACAGAAAAACACACATTATTAATTTTCTGATATTGTTTTGTCGCGGATGTCGCTTGTCGCGGATCTTAGCTAAGTAAAACTTTTGAATGTCCATATAGTGACGGATTTCCGCAAAGTAACGCCTGACTCCATTAATAATATAACATATGGCTAAAATATCAGTCTTTGTTATAATTTTTGTAATAAAACAAAAAACCTGGCAAAAATAACACTTCTAATAATTGTATGTACTAGGAAGATCATCAATTCTTTTAATTTTAATCCAATCAGCAACTTAGTAATAAACACTTTCTATTTCTATATTACATGGGTACAACTTTTCTTCTGATGTAATTAAATCTGATTGTTAGTCTCATCACCAGAATTAACATCAATTTGAGAACTGTTTTTGAAACATTTAGTGCTATTATCACTAGCGAAATTACTTCAATTTTTTTATTCACGTTTGGCCTCAATATAATAAAAATTGAGTACAAATCGCAGTTATATATCAGTAGAAACGTCAATTGCTCTGTTGCTTAACTCAAGTCAATCGTGCCCACATTTTGCAGAGCGCGAATTTTGACAGGTTCGGTGTCATCTCCCAGGTGACGTGCGCCCGCAGCGTCAAAGTACTGTTGTCAGTTGTCACGTGAGAGGTGATGTACGACCGGTAAAGGTTAAGCAATGAATAAACTAGGTTTTATTTTGTAAGCTTGGGCTTTAATAAATGTTTATACTTCTTTACATCACATTACACATTAACATCACACTCATCGGCGAGTGTGAAGACACAGTTTCACACCATCCAAGAGATATTATTGTGTAAGTTGATCGTTTACGTTTCTAATTGGTCGAATCATCCTCTCATTCTAATAGTAATCTAAGCTGAGGTGTCAGTCACCTGCGGGAAAGCAGCTTCGCTATCAACTACCCCTTTTTCGTTGCTGGCATGATACGATTTTATCGTTTTAGCGAACTTCATAGCCTAAGAAGCACCCTTCATCGTCGAGTTGTTGTCGTCGCCGTCATTCCCAGTGTGCAACTTTTCTGCTTGTGGGTCCTTCTAACAAAGTCGTAAACTCTTCTGGTCACTTCCAAAATTCAAAAAATTATGCACATATTGCCTCGCTTTTATTACATCTGTTTTAATGTAATTGAATAAATGTTATATTAATTGAAGTCAATTAATATACACTGTCAGCCAAAAGTTTGAGACCACTAGTAAAAATCTACGATATACGAGTTTTAATGGAGTTAATCTTTTTCTATCTTAGTTGGAGCTTGGCATTGTTACAGTGAATACATCTTTAAAAAGGGAAAAAGTGCGCAAAATTAGCAGTGAAACTCGTTCTGCCATAGTTGCTTTACACAATGAAGGTAAATCTTCGAACGTGCGATTGCCTCTCAAGTTGTCGAAGACTTGTGTTCATAACACAATAACTCGATACAAGCAGACTGGCAGTAATCAAGATTGTTCGCGATCGAGAAGGCCGAGAGGTACCACTTCTAGTGAGGATAAATTCATCGTCGTTACCAGCACGCGGGATAGACGCCTAACAGCACCAGAAATTCGCGTAGTAGTGAACAAATCTCGATCTAAACCTGTGTCACTGACTACAGTAAAAAGACGACTGATAGATGCTAAGTTATTTGGTCGCGTCGCCGTTTAAAAAATACTACTAAGACCACAAAACAAAAAGAACTGGACCGAAGAAGACGACGAATTTTTGTTTTGTCTGGAGATGCTTCTCGGGATATGAAATCGGAGATTTGGTACGAGTCAATGAAATAATGAAAAAGGAGCAGTATAAACAAATATTACTTTTCGTTATTTCGAACAAAGAAACAGGGTGTTAAAAACACGGTGTGGTCCCCTCAGAGCGCGTATCTCAACTGATTGACAGATTGAGCTGTTGTGGGAAGAGTTGTTTTTTGTTTGTTGATGTGCGCAGTTATTGTCCCTCCTCGCAAGAAGATATGTGGAAGACTTTACGAGAAAGCTGGTACAACATTTCAGAAGATGCAATACATAAATTGATTCGTATGTGTATTGAAAAAAGAATAATAATAGAATGCAAAGGAGGAATTTTTGCCGAAACAACTTTATGTAGAAATACTGTTCAAGATTTTTTCTTTATCTAAATATTTACTTTCTTTTTTATTATTTATTATCATGATTTTAATCTATATATTATTTATTTTCTAATGTGGTTTTGTTTAATATAATTATTTACATTATACAATATATTGCATTATATTAAATATTACATCAAACAGTATAATAAATCAAATTTATTATACTGTTTAATGGATTAAGCAAAGCATCTAATAAAGTTGTAAATGCCATTAGGCTACCAGCAAACACCTTTGAATCAAGAATTTCTTTGATTCACAACAAAATATTTAATCTATTTTATAAAGCCTATTAAACTTTTAAGAACATTACTTATTCTAATTACAAAATTAAAATTATTCTAACTAAAATATTATTAAAAACAAAACAAATGTCCGATCACAGACATCCACTCTACAATCACACTACCTCGGCTAGATAAAAAGCTGTAAAAGCTTTGTAAGGTACACAAAGGCTTTAGGAAAAAGCCCAGCTGGAGAGGGCTGTGCTGTGGAAAATGAAACATCTTGTTCTCTCCAACTTCGTATGTCAGCAAGAGAAGCTTCCGCCTGGCTACGATCTGCAATGGCCTACTTGGAGATCTTTCAACAGACTCCGTACACAGGTGGGCCATTGCAGACATAACATGTGCAAATGGGGCTATACCGCACCGCAGTGTGAGGGGTGTGATCGTGGGGTCGCAAGTCAGTCCATGGAGCGTCTGCTCTACTGCTTACTGTGCCCCAACACCTGCACATCCCAAGATCGTTTCGAAGCGAATGCCGCTACCTTTGCAGGGGTGAATTACTGGGCCGGATAAATAAATATAGACACTACTGACACGAAAAGAAAAAGAAATACACAAAAAACAAGTATAATCTTAACATACACTAAACAAAAAAAAATGACGTAACTCACATATTATTTATTATTAAAACATTATTGTACGTATGCTCAGGGAAGGCTTTTTTAGAAATTCTTAATATGAAATGGCGTTTTTTTCTATGTGCGCATTTATACTTGTGAGGTTTTCCGTGTGCGATTTAATCCATGTGTGCATTTTTCCATGTGCGAATATTTCTTGTAGTGATATGTAACATTGCGCTTTTTTTTGTGCAGTAAATTTCTGTGTGGTTATTTCATGTTCGCTTTTTTTTCGGGAACCATTTGTAGCGTAGTCCTTTGTTTGGTATGCAGCAGCTTAAGTAGTTGAGACATTTCGTGTTCTTAAATTGTAAATAGAGATGCAATTAAAAATTTCCCAATTTAAAATGCTTTGCCATTATTTCTTATGATTTTTACTATTATTTGACTAAAATGTATTTCGCATACGATGTTTTTAAATAAAGCCCACAACAATATTTATCACACATCAAATCATAATTTAATAAATATTAGTAATTATTTATTTACTACAAATAAGATTATAATTAAATCACAGTTGTAAAATTATTGTCCTTTTCAAAGATTTACCATTTCCTACTTATTTCAAGTACTAATAATTACCCTTTTAATATCAATTTTTTATTTGTATAGGTACATATACCAATGTCTTTTCAAAATAAGTTATTTGTTAAATTAATGTTATCGAAAAGTAGCTGACGCGGCGAACATGCCACATATAATTGGTCATGGGAAAAAGATTTTCCAGATCCAGATCACAAACTTTCAAGGATTGGACATATATATATATATATATATATATATATATATATATATATATATATATATATATATATATATATATATATATATATTTATATATATATATATATATATATATATATATATATATATATATATATATATATATATATATATATATATATATATATATATATATGTATAAGAACGGCTGAACTGATTTCGCTGAAAATTGGTAGGGAGGTAGCTTAGAGCCAGGAGACGGACATAGGATACTTTTTATCCCGATCCTTCGATCGCGTTACCGTGTGACGTGACATAAAACGTCAAAGACGTACGAAAAACGTAAGGCAAACGTTAAGTCACTATAAAACGTGGTATAACAAAAGCCCATCTGACATGTCCTTTAGGTGAATTGTTGACATTCAGAGGCACATGGATCCACATTTTCACTTTTTGTTTTATGAATTAATTTAGCCCAAATAAGTATGAAATAAAATAAAAAATGATTTTTCTGGCTGGCATGATAGACGACATACGAAATGATTATAGAGTATCGGACGCGTGGTGCCGCGGGAGGTCAGCGCCCCGGCTCAGGACTAATTTGGGGGAGATCGTCAACTCGCGGCTTTGTCTGCGTTCGTCGCACTGCCGCCTGCTTTTATGCCTTTGGTTTTGATTTCGTTTTCGAAGTCTTTTCGCTTTCCTGTAGTCTGTAAAAATAGTTTTAACAATGATGGATAATTTTTGTGGGTATTTTGTGCAATAAAGAAAAGGTATTTGTTTTGAACTTTTTTTTTTTTTTCTACAGCCATGACAATACTATTTTTATTACATCTTAATGTGGAAAACATTTTTTAATACCATGAGAAAAACAACAAAAATCACTTGTGTGTTATGGTTGTATATTTGTATATTATTAGTATTGTGTTGTTCTTGTATACAAGTATATCTGGTCCAGCAGGAAGCTTCCTGCCGGATACGGACTGCGTACCTAAAGTACATTATCATATGAAATCACTACTAAAGTTTAGGAAAGTAGTGAATCATGGGTCGTTTGCGTGAGTCATATTTTTACGTTCAGCCAGCAGTTTTAGATGTGCATAAATGCGCACGCAACATATTGTGTTTGATATAAGACTAGTTGGTTTGATATAAAGCGAGCTGTGTCGAGGTGGAAAATAGTCGAGCACATGTTTATCAGCTAGCGGGCACGGGCAGTGTTTTGTTTGTATTAGTGAATGCGTCGCACATAATGACTAAATACATTGACGCGAAAAATGGCTGGCGAGCAGCCGAGTGTCTTTGGGCTCAGTATACTACACGCTAACGCGCCGTGCGCATCGGAGCTCGTAAAAACGAGGCCGGTCCAAATCGCAGCGTACATCAAGTGCTACAACGCATTTTATCTAAAAGATAACAGTGCGAATTAGATCGTCGCCATATTGATTAAATGTGCAAGTGATACAATTAAGAATTAAAAGTTGGAATACCAACGTGGCCATGAATTCGCGATCTCGTTTAAAGGTAAAAATAACTTATGGTTAAGTGCGGGTTTTTTTGTGTTAGTTATGTGATTGTATGGAGTCTGTGCAGCTAGACGAAACGCCGTTCGTAGTTCGAAGGCCGTGACCCGACCTTGATACCAGAAGGTCAATGCCCTTGTGCTTCCATCGATTAATATATTATTTTATCTGAACTTAACAGGAATTTGTTCTTAAATTTTGCTATTCCTTTATCTTTGTTCTTTTAAAACAAACCGGTTTTTTAAACAAAAATCGTTTTTAAACTACGGTGAATTAGTCTCTGACGTCGTCGCTACATTTGGGTTCAGCTACAAGGCAATGAATGAGTTATTAAATGTTAAATATGTGAATAACAGAAACGTTATATGATCCTTTAACAAATATTCTAGACACTTAAATTGCAGAGAACTTTAATTATAAGTACATGAAGAAAAACTAGTGTCTTTGTCTTACAAACAATATTCAGCTAGCTTTCACAATTGAATAAACGTATTGTTTTGCACCTATAACATATATTCAAAAAGAATATTTATTTTAATCGTTTTCATATAGACGATTTGTAGTTGTTTAATAGGTATTTCCTCTTAGTTTTAGTGACCGATCATATCTGATGATTTATTTTTTAATAAATTTTATGATTTTGTACAATCTTTATTAGATCTTACTTCCTAAGACTTTGTGGTTATTTTAGAAACAAAATAAAATATGATGCTAATACATCACTTTACATTAAAACTTTCATAAAGTACTAACAGAAAAAAAAGCATTTTTACCAATATTTTACATGACCTTAGTGTTTATTACAATTATTTTTTAAAAGTTGAATTTCATGTATTCTTTACGAAATTCGAAAGTAAATATATCTTGAATCATTTTACAGGCACAAGAAAGTTCATGTGTAATATCACATAGTTTACTCCATAATTAGGACCCTAGGTGTAATGAAAACTGCTTTTTCAAAATTTAAGGTTTCAGGAGGGTTATTTATACTCGTACGATGATAATACAGATATAAAAATAATTCGCACACGAAATGTATATGCAATTTCCTTTCGGAAGATAAAAGGTGTCATTATGAATCAATCATTTTACAAATTAAGTTTTGTAAGGTAACACGGAGAAATAAATAAAGGGAGTTTGGGTTTTGCGGTACATGATGCACTATTTCTGTATGCTTAAAAGTTATACTATTGCACTTAGTTTCGAGACAGTACGAATTTTTTTAAAGGTTAAGATTTTCGAGTTTTTTTTAAGGTTTAGATTTTCGAGTTTTTTTTAAGGTTTTATTATATTATTTTAGTCAAATTACTTCTGTTTTAATTGCATACAGGGTCGTAAATTTTACACATTGATGACGAGGTTATTTCTGGACGCATTGTTTTAAGACAATGACTGAGCGCGTTTGAGTGCTATTGTGTAGTATTTATTGTTTACACTGAAAGAGAGAGCGATATACAGAAGGTGGTTACGGCTGTGTGTGCGCAATCAGCTGACGCAGCGGCCGCCATTTTGAATTGCGTGCTACATTGTTGAGCCGTTACTATACACGAAGTGAATGACGTAGAGTAGTCTTCCTTTAAATATTAATGTCATTGTCCTTCCCGTCCCGCGATCTTGCTTTGTCGGCTAATCTTGTTGAAATGATCTTGTGATGTTTTCCGCAAAGTGACTTCCATATAGTAACGCGGAAGACTTGTTCGCGAGACCCTGGCTCGCCTATTTTTGGTCTGTGACGCTCCGAGACTATACTAATGATGATAATAAAACAATGTTTTTTGTTACATTTAAGTATTTTTGTAGGATTTGAAATAGAATATAATTTTATTTATTTTCATTGATCATTATGGTTGTTTTGTATGACAATTCAAATTTTAAAAAAAATTTGTTTTATTAAACAAAATAGTTGGTTCTGACAACATAATTAAAATGTGATCACAATAATTAATTAATACCTTCAATCAGGTGAATGGGGGATTGGTCGACGTGCACGAATTTTGTCTTTTACAGTTATTTTTACCGTTGTACAAGTGGTCAGACATGTATTTTGTCTTGACTGCCTAAATTTAAACAGTTCAAGTGATGATAAGATTGGAGCGATGTGGTCTAGTTTTGCGTTCTGTAGTTGACATGTATAGTTTGACCTATATTTTCGTTGTTTAAAATATTACTATTTTTTTTCATTATGTGCTATCGAATTTTTTTTTACATTTTTATATATTCACGCCTGGACGGGCTAACTTTAATCCCCTGGGAGAAGGGCCGCAGTCTCATTTGGGATGCCACATGTGTCTACACATACGCACATACGGGCTTTATACAAGCTGCAGGTTCTACCGCGGAAAGTGCAGCTACAGCTAAACGCCCTAAATTCATGCTATTTGTTTGTCTCGGTGGTGGTGGAGACAGTAGGTGCCTAGTCTTCACAAACCAGGGCTTTTGTTAAAAATGGTTTTTGTTAAAAAGATAGGCCCGTCGCCAGCGAGGTAAAGGACTCGACCCTCGCTCCGGGTCGTTCCTGGTTCAAAGAATTTCCATCGCCATTCAACGTTGCAATGTAGGTACTGTGATGGAAACCTTTGAGCTGGTGACTGCTCTCAAATAATAATAATAAAAAAGATGATAATAACGTTTTTTTAGTGTGTTTTCTTAGTTTCGTAAAAGTTACAGGAAAATAGACTCAATAAGTATTTATTTTAAACTATTATGATATCATTGTCTTAGTAAAATTTTGTAATGTATATAAAGTTAAATATTTTATTAAATATATATATATAAAATTAGTCATATTAGTCATTGTAATTAAAGACTTTAATCTACTTTGAAAAGTTCTAGAAAGTCAATTGTGATGATGATTTATTGTTGATTTTTTAATTCTTTAAGTTTTCTTACTCAAGACATGAAGAATTAAATAATGTACAGTATAATAATAAAAATTATTGAAAACAGTGGCGGATTATTGTGTTTGTGAATTGAAAAAGTGTTAAACGTGACATGTGTATTGCAGGAAAGCAACATGTCTTTCGTAGCGGTGGATAGCGTACGTACATAATAAGAAACATTAAAGCGAGTGGGCATGTAGGCATATGAGCACGCACTTACCATCAGGTGATGCACATGCTCGTTTGCCTAATCCGCTAAAAAAAAACGATGTGGCGGCGCAGGGTAAAGTAGGCGATGGTTCGGATCATCACTCCTTAATTGTTACCTTAAATCAGTAGGAATTGTCAGATGTATTTATTGTATTTTATAACTTTGATCCTTACAACTTAAGGAATAGAAAGTGTACATGTACTATATAACAACAGTTACGGAGTAAACATGAACTGTTTTTAGACCATCTAATAAGCTGGCACGATCCATATCGTAAAATGATTGTAGTAATTCAAAAACCTTTCCGAACAATAACAAAGGAGCGTATATAGCAACAAGAAACGAATATATACAATTATATATATATATATGTATATATATATATATATATATATATATATATATATATATATATATATATATATATATATATATATATATATATATATATATATATATATATATATATATATATATATAATTAATATGATTAACTTTAGTTTAATATTAATATTCAGTATTTTGTCATAACACGACAACCACTAAACTTTGCCACTAAAGAAATAATTATTTCAGTAAAGAAACATGAAAAGCGTATTGTGATTGGTAAGCCTTTTGGTAAAAATCATGTTTACATAAATTTATAGTATCATTTTAATAGTGAATAAATTTAGTATATCTATTTATTCTAAAAACAATAATTTCTAAAATATTTTGCAGACTTACAGTTCTTTTTATAATAAACGCACTTAATTCAAATATCTTAATACATTTTTATTTTAAATCATCATATTATTTTTTCAATTGTACATGTTAACTCTAGCTAAATAAATTGTGTAGTCCGGCAAGTAGGTCATTGGGACGGCGCGGCGCTCACATCGCACCCAGCTGCCGACCCTGCGCTAACAACACCGAAATACTATTAACAAGCATACCTAGTTTGTGCGATATCCCTTACATTATTTATTCAGTTATTATATAAACTAACAAAGATAACTTATTTGAATATTTTGTTTCACTCTCCGTAAATTCTATCAACCAATATAAACGTTATATGGTTATAATTACAGTAACATTGATAATAAAAACCTCTATTTATAATATGTACATTTACGTATATTTGTAGTAGGTGTAGCTGGTTATTATAGTTTGTTTTCTGTTTTTCAATCCGGCTAATAAATCGGTTCTATTCCCGTAATGATCCTTATATAAAAGCTGACAGTTTGTAATATGGTATAAGGACACAATAACATCTCGTCACTTTAACCGTCAACCTGCATGCAGTTCATCCTGCTGTTCAACAGATCAAACTAACGGCCGTAAAACCATTATGAATATGGATTTTCACGGATTGATAACCGGCAGCAGTGTGCTGTCACTAACAGATGGCTAGTTGACGACACTAACTTTGTGGTCACCAATCCACCTGCTTACTGTGGTGAAAACAGGGAAGAGAGGCTTATATCCACTAGTGGACTTGCATTGATTGGTGTTGTTGATGATGAAGACCCTTAGCCGAAGCAGGATGTCTGAGACTATCTTTGACACGACTCAGCTCCATGCTCATGGACTCACCAAAAAGGTTTTTAAAAGGAACTTTGAGGGGGGTATACTTATTTCCTGAATATTTCTTTTTTTATTTATTTCTTTGAAGTTTAATTAGCTTGGAGTTTTTGAAGGTTCCATTGTCATATTGGAACACTGCTGGAGATACAGTGTTAATGAGGCAATGGACTACATATTACTTTTATTTTTTGCATGTTCACTCCAAGATTACATTATCTTCATTTTTTTAGTTTTAATTGAACATGAATATGATGATAATATTTTGTTTGGCATGTTTTCGTTACGCCATAGTATTTAGTTGTTTTTAAATGTGGTGCTATTTTTTATTTAATTATTATTCTGTTGACCACGTACATAACTGTTGTTATGTATGGTTAAGTAGTGCTGCAATCAAATATCACGTTTTCGTCTAATCGATAAATTGCCTTGGCATACTTTTGAGGTACAGATATTACGCACTGTTACTTTAAATTATTTACCTTTATATTGTTACGCACATTGATTTACGCGGATGGATGTGCATTAGATTTTTTATTTAGCGAATTCAATTTTATGTATTTGGATTGTAAGTTTTTATTTTAAATGTGCTATACTCATATTGAAACTATAGATAGTGTAAATAATTCACTCGTTCTTTAATTTCAAAAATTACCTCATTCGTCCTTCTTTTTTATGTTATGTTTTGTTACACTATAATTCAATAGTTGATAATATTTAAACAAGTTTGTATAGCTTTTTTATACATATATTACACTTTTCTTATGGTCTTCTGCAGAACAAATTAGCCTTTGGTAGAAAACGATATTAAAGACATTGAATCTGTATGTGGCCAACCTAAAAATGCGTTGCTCTGTCGTGTTGGCAATATTGTGTAGAACTCGAATGTAAATTGAAGCCTTTAAATTGATTAATAAAATGAGCTGATGTCCAGTAGACTTTTGAATAAGCAACTATTATAATATAATAATACAAAGAAATAAAGTTAACTTGAACAATAAATTCTCTTTCACTCCTGGGTTTGCTGGAAGAAACCTCAATTTTGAGTTAAGCTCGCCTTTGTACATCTTCTTTCCTTTTAATTCTTGTTTGTCGTGTTTTATGTGTACAATGAAGTATTAAATAAATTAATATTTTTTTGCTGAATAATAGATTTTGGTTATATATCATCGTTTACGTTTACTTATGTCTTAAGTTTCCTGCCTAAATACAGGCCATATAATTGGTTAGTAGTTTCTTGGTTAGCATTATATGTATATATGTATGTGCATTGATAGTTTATATTTTTACTTAGATCTAACTCATACAATATAATTCTGAACTCATCATTTTTCAAGGTTGTGTTTAACGCTGTCAACGTTAGTATGTTGACAGCGTTCAACAGTCAATATATTTCTTTTCACCACAAACAACGCGTTTTGCTTGTCCCGAAGCATCCTAGACTCTACGAAAGACGATAAGAGACATTGAAAACGGACCCGATATCTGGTTGTAATTGTTGATCAAAGAACTTAGGCATTTGACTCGCAATTGTTTTTGAGATACTGTGGGATTAGCGGCATAATTCTTGCATACATTTAGGGGTTACGTTAATGAAGAATAATGGATAGGACACTAATTTCTGATCATTCTTACCTCTATTTGAGAGCGTTTTTCATTACTTGATTATCTTCAAATTTTCCACATTTTCGTTCATTAACTACTAAACAAATTTCTATGGTGGCCCAGTACAGTGTATAGTATTTTATAGGACCCACCTTTTTATTTCTCTTCATCACTTTTCAACTGTGGTGGTCAAATTTTTATAAAAATATATCATCTTGGCAATAGTCCAATGGTAGGAAGATTCGAACCACGACATGACATCGGGACAGTATTCCCTGACCCCTGGGCTATTGTGCACTTTTTTGTAATAAAGAATCTTAGCTTTATGTTTACTGCACTGATTGTGTGGTAGGCTAAAGTATGTGTAGGTTTTTGTAAAAGTATCAACTTAACAAGAACAGTAAGTGTAATTCCAAATAGAAAAAAATAGACCACTTGAAATAGGGCGGAGGTTATTTATTTTGGAGCATAGTTTTAAAATCTTGATCATATTTGAAATTATTCTGGAAATTGTTATAAATACTATTTATTTCTTTACTACCGTATTTGTTGTCAGAATGTTAATAATTGTGGTTACATAAAAGCAAATTTACTCATTTTTACACTGCCGGCCAGAAGTTTAATAAGACCACTTCTAAAAAAGTTGTATTAACTATAGATAATTTATAATACAGGTAATATAGTGTGTATAAATATACACACCTGCAAATTTTAATATTGTTAACGAATGTCTAAAAGGTCATCCTTTTTTATATTTCTATGAATAGGCGTGCAATACGTACTATACAAATAGTACTGTTTAAGTTCCAAATAAATCCACTTCATCCAGCAGAAAAACACACATAATTAATTTTCTGTTATTGTTTTGCTTGTCGCGGATCTTAGCTAAGTAAAACTTTTGACTGTCCACATATTACTGAATGAATAAAATTGTGTTAATATACAATAAATAAATGAATCCAAATTAGCTCCATAATTGTGCGAAGCTATTTGAAAATGAGAAACGAAATATATTGAAGAGAATATAAGTTTGGCAAACTAAAGACAGCTAAATAACTTATAAAATAACGATGTTATTATAAACAATGATGGAAATAAATTTTGCCGCTTCTTTTTCTTTGGTTTTTTCAACACTTATTCTTAAATCTTAATACCACATTAATAATAAGAACCTGAATTTAACTAATAATATTTAAATAACCATGAAATTATTGCGTTATTTTTATGTTTATTCAAATTTCATGAGGTAAATTTTTTTTTATTTTTTTGTAAAAGATTGAATGGAGATAAGGATTACAATGTTCAGATATTTATTTGTGTTCTATAGTTATCTAAGATAAAATATATTAGGTTGACAACTACGTAATTGCCGATTTGTTCAATGAAACAAGTTTTTTTTTACTTCGAATGAACTTATGTATTTTCCATTTTGCTTGATGACCTTTTGCCATCTCTCTGACAACTTGAAAATTTCACGCTCGTAGAAAGTTTGATCCTTTTCGGTCAAAAACTAAGTTAGGTAAGAATTTACAGCTTCATCATCATTGAACCACGAAGGCAGTTGTCCAGGGATCGAAATAAGTGGTAATGTGCGGCCTACCATTGTCCTGGTGGAAAATTACATCTTTACGATTGTTCAATTCTGGTCGCTTTTCCTTGACCGCTACATTCAATTTGTCCAGTTGCCGACATTAGACCTCCAAATTGGTTGGTTCCTTGGAAGCAGCTTAAAATATACGGGTCCTTTCCAATCCCACCAAATTGATAGCAAAATCTTTTTTTGGTGGATATTTGCCTTTAAAGAGGTTTACGGTGACTCAGGCGTGCATCACGATCGTTTTCGATTGACATTATTGTACACAATCCACTTTTTGTTTCCAGCGATGATTCGTTTTAAAACGGATCGAATTTATTGCGTTTAAGCAATAAATCGCAAGCGTTGATGCGCTTTGTCAGATGAACTTCTTTCAAATCGCGTAAAACCCAAGTATCCATCTTCTTAACGAGTCCGACACGTTTTAAATGATTTTTAAAGGGCTATATGTGAGACATTTAACTTCTCTGCAATTTCCTGTGTATTACGTGACGATCCGCTTCGATGTTGGTTTTGAGTTCATCCTCATTAAGCTGAACTGGTCAACCTGAACGTTGGTATCTTTAAGAGAAAAAACTCCTGATCGGAATTACAGCTAACATATTTAAGAAGAAGAAAATCATAACATTTACGGATATCATAAAAATAGGAGTGAGAGACGTCTATAACTGAAATCGGAAATTATTTAGTTGCCAACCATATATTTATAAATTACACAAAAAAATGTTTTTTAAATTTACTTTACCTATATCTGTATGACAGATGTTACGAGTGTGTTAAAAGAGGTGTTTTATTTGTTCCAGGGTCCTCTGCGTTCCTGACACAGAAAGAAGTAGTAATTCGTTAGCAAGGGAAGCCACTAATCGCACGCACAGCAAGCCCGTAATAAACTTCAACTAAATTGTAACGTTAAAGTGCACATTACTGTGATCGTTGTGGAATTTTGTGTTAAGACGAACAAGTGCAATATACTCATAGTGCAATTGTACTCTTGATTGTGTAGACACGTTATTGTTGGTAACTAAGTGAATTTCTTGTGGAACAATGGAACGCGAGTCGAATCCGATGGAAGCGCTTTGCCGCTCCGGCTGTGGGTTCTATGGGAACCCCTCCACTGATGGACTCTGCTCGGTCTGCTTCAAGGTAATATCTACTTGGTCTAAAATAAATTGTTATTCCGTAGCACGCGTGAATAAGTATAGTGGTTGGTGGGTGGAGAGTTGCTGGCCGTTTTTCGGTAAGTTTTTGGTTTGAGTTCCAAATAAATCTACTTCATCCAGCGGGAAAACACACATTATTAATTTTCTGTTATTGTTTGCTTGTCGCAGATCTTAGCGAAGTAAAACTTTTGACTGTCCACATAGTGATGGATTTCCGCAAAGTAACGCCTGACTGCATTAATAATCTTAAAAATTGACATGTCAAGTTTTTCACCGAATACTTTTTAAGGTTAATCACCTAAGAAATATACCCCAAAATCAAGTATGTACCAAATAATCAGTTTATAAAGTAATGTAAAAAGTGAAAAAAAAAGAATAAATAAATACCACTATTTATAACAAACTTAACAACAAAAAAATTGATTAAATATTTTTTGAATAAAAATATTTAGTTAATTGTTATCCCACCAAACCCCATTGGACAAGCGTGGTGGGTTAACGTCCGTTCCCTTAGAAATGGGGAGGCTCGTGCTCAGCAGTGGGACGTATATGATCTGTGAAAAAAAAAATATTTTTAGAACTTATAAATAGAAATATAAAAAAAATAATTATTACTTTTATTTTCATTAAGTACCTTTAAAGTAATAATAATGTTCATTAAAAAAATTATGTTCATTAAATAAATGTATGTCGCCTATGTCTAAATCGGGATCAATTTTGGGTGTATCGTTATTTACTAATTTTTTTTTAAAATCGTGAACAGCAAAACGTATTAGTGGCAATAAATCAATCAAATCCTCTTTTTTTTTCACTTATTGGTAAAGTCTCTTTAGATGTAACTTTCAATTGTATATTGTCCACATCCTGTCTGTTTGCCACTTTTCCTGTAATTTTTTTACTCGAATAGAGGTTTCATTCTCGAATAAGTCTTAAAACTTACATAGGAATATATTTATTTATATTTCAGCAATTTCAAAAAATTAAGTTACCGTTTGTTTCATCTCCATAATTTCTCTTTTCTGAATAAGATTTTTCTGCTTGTGATTGATGCTCAGCAAGCTCAACTTGATAATTGAGTTTTTCCTCTTCTTTTAACCGAAGGAGAGGATAGGCTCAAGTATCAAGTTCAGTTATCCTTTGAACTCAATTTTTGTGTTCAGTAAATTGCATGTCCACTGCCAACCATCCTCCAGTGTGAGTGGTTTATGCCAGAAATCCGATTTACTCGAAACTCGGTGTGTAAAGCACTATTTTCCCTAGACATCAATAAGTCGAGTGGGCCAGACGGCATCCCCCCCAATTGTGCTCAAGATATGTGCTCCAGAGTTTGCTCCAATTCTCACGCGCCTCCTCCGGCACTCCTATAACTCAGGTATGGTCCCGGTCTCACGGAAGACAGCCTTATTAAATCCGATCCCAAAAAAAGGTGACCGCTCTGATCCAGCTAACTACAGGCCAATTGTCATCACCTCTTTGTTCTCCAAAATAATGGAATCTGTTATTAACTGCCAGCTCGTACGGTATCTTGAGGAGCATCAGCTGATTAGTGACCGTCAATACGGATTTCGTCAGGATCGCTTAGCTGGTGATCTTCTCACTTATTTGACACACCGATGGGCAGAAGCGGTAGAGAGCAAAGGGGAAGCCTTAGCAGTAAGTTTGGATATAGCCAAGGCCTTCGATCGGGTGTGGCACAAGGCTCTTCTTGCTAAACTTCCGTGCTATGGGATGCACGATAAATTATGCAAATGGATCACCAGCTTCCTGACGGATGGGAGCATAAAAGTCATTTTAGACGGTTTTTGCTCGGATTTGAAGCCATTCACGGGCACGGCTGGTGTTCCGCAAGGCTGTATGCTTTCACCTACTTTGTTTCTTCTGCATATCAACGATATTTTACAAATTAGTAGCATGCGCTGTTATGCAGGTGACACCACGGGTGATGCCTTATACTCCGGCCGTGCTAACATTTCTCGGGCACATGCCGATGAGTGTTGGAACAAACTTGTGTCTGAAGTTTTCTACTAAAAAAATTTCCTTTGTCGTATCTCTTCGCTTTGGAGACACTCCCCTTAATCTTAAGCCGTATATCGGAATCCTTGGCGTTGACATATCGTATGACGTCCAGTTCCGCGACCATCTGGAAGGAAAGGCCAAGCTGGCCTCGAAAAAGCTAGGTGTGCTCAATAGAGCGAGACAGTATTTCACATCTGGCCATTGCCTCCAACTGTACAAGGCACAAGTCAGGCCACACATGGAATACTATTCTCACCTCTGGGCCGGGACTCCCCAGTATCAACTTCTTCCATTTGATTGTATTCAAAGTCGTGCGATCCGAATCTTCGATGACCAAGATCTCACCGATCGGCTTGATTCTCTAGCGCTGCGGAGAGATGTCTCATCTCTCAGCATTTTTTACCGTTTCTATCATGCGGAGTGCTCCGAGGAATTGTTTGGAATAATTCCTGCCGCCGAATTCCACAACCGCACAACTCGCCTATCCCTACCATCTGGATGAATCTATCTACTCGATCTACTACGGTGCGTTTCTCTCGTAACTTCTTTCCACGCACCACCAGTTTGTGGAACCAGTTACCCTCGGCGGTCTTTCCGAACCGTTACGACATCGGAACCTTCAAAAAACAAACCTATACCTAAAAGGCCGGCAACGCTTCCGCGACTCCTGCGGTGTCGCGGTTGTCCATGGGCGGCGTTGATTGCTTTCCATCAGGCGACACGCTTGCTCGTTCGCCCTCCTATACCATAAAAAAATGTGTGGCAAGTGTATTTAGCCAGTTTTTTGAAGAATAAGTTTAAATTATGAAAATATTGGGAATATAGTTTTAGAGAAATAGGATTTGGACAACTTTCTTTATACAAATGATACATAGCTATGAAAAGGTCACATGAGAAACATTTTCTATTTGTTCTATTTCTACAAGAATGATTTTCGTAGTATGGAAGTAATAAGATGTGGTCTTTTGCTGAATTTATGTGGTGGATATCAGTTGAAATAATTCCAGTTGCAGAATGTTTATTCTTTTCTGTCACCATGTTATCAAAACCTTTAGTTTCGCCAAAGGTTTTCAGAAACATACTTTACAAATTGTCTTGTGTTTGTTATTTATTAATAATTTATATAACTACAAATATAAATTCTCAATCTCTATTAATTATTGTTCTGCTGTCGGTTTTCTGTGTTTTCTTTGGTAGTTTGGTAATAAGATTAGCCATATAAATTGCCCTTCAGTCTGCTTCCTAAAGCCTAACATTCATCAAAGCATTGGTTTCTTTCTATTTTAGAAAATCATTCAATGTATTGTATTCTATAAGTAGCTAACTCTTTCATTAGTCTTTCAGCAACTTCATTATCATTTTCTTTAATGTAACTTTGACTACAATTTCTTAGTCTTTTGCATTCTTCTTTTTTCTTTCTTAATATTTCTTTTATTAGCATTAGTAAGATCATTTGTAATATCTGTCACATAATACAACATACTATTTGAGTGGCAATATCTTGTCAACTTGACATGTACTATTAGAAACGCAACTATGGGTAATGTGAAATAATTAAACTCCTCTTGTTGTTCAATTACTTTTTTTGTGTAAGTAACGATTAAAACTTAATGATTCAAGTAAATTAAAAAATCATCGTTTGTGTTTTTAAATATCTCTGGGCATCATATTGTTGTCATTGGTAAGATAGTGAACAATTCACAAGAATGTTTTGATGGGTAAAAATTGACCTAATTACTCACCTGATAAATAAAGAAATCTTAATGCATATTTTAATAATAAAAAAATAAGAAGTCGACTTATCAAATTATTCACGGTTGGTACGGATTTGTGCTAAACCTGAGCAAATACATTTATTTGCCATCATTGGTTAACAGGAATTCTTAAGTTTTACGTAACAAGTTTTATATTTGTGCGTTCATGTAAAAACAAAGTTATGGTATCCATTACACAACATCAAAATATAACAAACTTTAGGAATATAGTGATACAGATTATGCCAAAGATACATGCATACATTCATTGCCTGGATATGTTTTTATTTAAAATGGAGTTGCTGTAACGTGGGCAACACAGCACCAACAAAGTTTTACTCTATCAACTACTGAAGCCGAATTTATGGCTGCATGTTCAGCTACCGAAAAAGCAATTTGAATCAAGATTGTCATATATCGACGCAAGATATGTGACAAAGAATGAAATGCGAGAAATCCTTATTAATCTTGATTGAACAGGTTTAAATATGCATTGTCGATGCCCTGTTGTTTTATTGTCCGGTGTGAGGAATGGCGGCTACAATAATAACGAAACATTCACTCTTAAGAAAACAGCCAAAAAAAAACGATATATAGAAATTCAGTATTGAGTGTTACCCGCTCTGGCTCTTCTTACCACTCATAATCGGTTTTTAACCTCTTCAGGGACATTGGCACATGTGTGTACGTTTAGCTTTTTTTCTTATTTTAGTTATTTCAAGAGAAATTACGCTAAATGGCCACATATGAGGACATTATCTATTTTTTTGTAAAAATTACTATTTTCTGTTTTTTCTTACCTTACTGAATTGTTATTATTAGATATAAGGTGAATAACTCGTAATAAAAAGAAAAATTTTATCAATGTTTTCTCATTTAAAATAATTCGTCCCATCAACACGTCAACTTCTGCAGACTTAATGAAGCCATGGATTATGCTAGAAGATGATGAAAATTCGTCTGGGACAGACGAATGAGCAGGATAGCCGTGTGGTTAATTTAAGATTTATTTTACTTTAGTTATTTTTCTAGTTTGTCTATGATATAGTCTATGGTATAGAATAGTATAGTTTAAAAAAAAAGAAGTGTCAAAGGAGTCAGTGTCAAAAGAAAGAATATAGAATGTGTGTCGTGTGTTAAGAAAAAGTTAAATAAAAGTGTTTTCAACTAAAATTATTGTTTTGAGCCACATCCCACATATATGTATGTAACAAATTGTCACACTTGCACATTATAATATTATTGTTGAGGAATGTCTAAAAGATCATTCTTTTATATATTGCTATAAATAATTGCAATAAATGTGTACTGTTTCAAAAGTATCGAAAAGCCAGGTA
The DNA here is from genome assembly GCA_031353405.1 of Baronia brevicornis. NCBI lineage: Eukaryota > Metazoa > Arthropoda > Insecta > Lepidoptera > Papilionidae > Baronia > Baronia brevicornis. The sequence goes on along the minus strand of JASFAT010000629.1, from coordinate 16,018 downwards.
GTAGAATCAATGCTATACGTTTATGACCTACTTATCCATTATTTTGCTTTTGTTTCGCACTGATCAACATTATGATCATTGATGGTGAAACCTAAGACAGATGTTTCTTCAGCTTACTTAATTTTTTTACCTAATAAAGGCTAATCAGAACATGTGATTGCCTCTCAATTTTAATTATCGAAGACTTGTGATAGATACTGGCACTAATCAAGACCGTCCACACTCAGGAAGACCAAGACCTACAACTTCTTGTGAGGATCACTATCGTTGTTAGCAGTAAGCGAAATGGACGCCTAACATAGAGTGAAATCCGCGCTAAAGTGAATACATCTCATTCCACCAAAATCTCGAAACTAGACTTTAATGGGGTTGTACAAGTACCGATGATTGAACGATGTAAAACACAGTTCAACACAAAACCGGTAATTGATGCGGAAAATATAAAAAAAAGTCCACAAAATATACTCTGGGGCAAAAAAGTCGACTCAAGCGTCATGTTGTGCAGGAATTGACGTTGAATGTCTTTAAAAAAATAACTGAAAATTAAATTATAATGTTATTTGTGAAATATTTAAACTGTATATTTTGGTTTCTAAATAACATAAACAAATTTTATCTTTTCCAAGAATATGACCCAAAAGCATATTATTGCTAATCATCATTTTTGCATTTGTTTGCGCTAATTATGGGTTGTCATGTCCTTTAAAGGGTCATTAACCTCTTCAGGGACGAATTATTTTAAATGAGAAAACATTGATAAAATTTTTCTTTTTATTACGAGTTATTCACCTTATATCTATAATAATAACAATTCAGTAAGGTAAGAAAAAACAGAAAATAGTAATTTTTACAAAAAAATAGATAATGTCCTCATATGTGGCCATTTAGCGTAATTTCTCTTGAAATAACTAAAATAAGAAAAAAAGCTAAACGTACACACATGTGCCAATGTCCCTGAAGAGGTTAAAAACCGATTATGAGTGGTAAGAAGAGCCAGAGCGGGTAACACTCAATACTGAATTTCTATATATCGTTTTTTTTTGGCTGTTTTCTTAAGAGTGAATGTTTCGTTATTATTGTAGCCGCCATTCCTCACACCGGACAATAAAACAACAGGGCATCGACAATGCATATTTAAACCTGTTCAATCAAGATTAATAAGGATTTCTCGCATTTCATTCTTTGTCACATATCTTGCGTCGATATATGACAATCTTGATTCAAATTGCTTTTTCGGTAGCTGAACATGCAGCCATAAATTCGGCTTCAGTAGTTGATAGAGTAAAACTTTGTTGGTGCTGTGTTGCCCACGTTACAGCAACTCCATTTTAAATAAAAACATATCCAGGCAATGAATGTATGCATGTATCTTTGGCATAATCTGTATCACTATATTCCTAAAGTTTGTTATATTTTGATGTTGTGTAATGGATACCATAACTTTGTTTTTACATGAACGCACAAATATAAAACTTGTTACGTAAAACTTAAGAATTCCTGTTAACCAATGATGGCAAATAAATGTATTTGCTCAGGTTTAGCACAAATCCGTACCAACCGTGAATAATTTGATAAGTCGACTTCTTATTTTTTTATTATTAAAATATGCATTAAGATTTCTTTATTTATCAGGTGAGTAATTAGGTCAATTTTTACCCATCAAAACATTCTTGTGAATTGTTCACTAACTATCTTACCAATGACAACAATATGATGCCCAGAGATATTTAAAAACACAAACGATGATTTTTTAATTTACTTGAATCATTAAGTTTTAATCGTTACTTACACAAAAAAAGTAATTGAACAACAAGAGGAGTTTAATTATTTCACATTACCCATAGTTGCGTTTCTAATAGTACATGTCAAGTTGACAAGATATTGCCACTCAAATAGTATGTTGTATTATGTGACAGATATTACAAATGATCTTACTAATGCTAATAAAAGAAATATTAAGAAAGAAAAAAGAAGAATGCAAAAGACTAAGAAATTGTAGTCAAAGTTACATTAAAGAAAATGATAATGAAGTTGCTGAAAGACTAATGAAAGAGTTAGCTACTTATAGAATACAATACATTGAATGATTTTCTAAAATAGAAAGAAACCAATGCTTTGATGAATGTTAGGCTTTAGGAAGCAGACTGAAGGGCAATTTATATGGCTAATCTTATTACCAAACTACCAAAGAAAACACAGAAAACCGACAGCAGAACAATAATTAATAGAGATTGAGAATTTATATTTGTAGTTATATAAATTATTAATAAATAACAAACACAAGACAATTTGTAAAGTATGTTTCTGAAAACCTTTGGCGAAACTAAAGGTTTTGATAACATGGTGACAGAAAAGAATAAACATTCTGCAACTGGAATTATTTCAACTGATATCCACCACATAAATTCAGCAAAAGACCACATCTTATTACTTCCATACTACGAAAATCATTCTTGTAGAAATAGAACAAATAGAAAATGTTTCTCATGTGACCTTTTCATAGCTATGTATCATTTGTATAAAGAAAGTTGTCCAAATCCTATTTCTCTAAAACTATATTCCCAATATTTTCATAATTTAAACTTATTCTTCAAAAAACTGGCTAAATACACTTGCCACACATTTTTTTATGGTATAGGAGGGCGAACGAGCAAGCGTGTCGCCTGATGGAAAGCAATCAACGCCGCCCATGGACAACCGCGACACCGCAGGAGTCGCGGAAGCGTTGCCGGCCTTTTAGGTATAGGTTTGTTTTTTGAAGGTTCCGATGTCGTAACGGTTCGGAAAGACCGCCGAGGGTAACTGGTTCCACAAACTGGTGGTGCGTGGAAAGAAGTTACGAGAGAAACGCACCGTAGTAGATCGAGTAGATAGATTCATCCAGATGGTAGGGATAGGCGAGTTGTGCGGTTGTGGAATTCGGCGGCAGGAATTATTCCAAACAATTCCTCGGAGCACTCCGCATGATAGAAACGGTAAAAAATGCTGAGAGATGAGACATCTCTCCGCAGCGCTAGAGAATCAAGCCGATCGGTGAGATCTTGGTCATCGAAGATTCGGATCGCACGACTTTGAATACAATCAAATGGAAGAAGTTGATACTGGGGAGTCCCGGCCCAGAGGTGAGAATAGTATTCCATGTGTGGCCTGACTTGTGCCTTGTACAGTTGGAGGCAATGGCCAGATGTGAAATACTGTCTCGCTCTATTGAGCACACCTAGCTTTTTCGAGGCCAGCTTGGCCTTTCCTTCCAGATGGTCGCGGAACTGGACGTCATACGATATGTCAACGCCAAGGATTCCGATATACGGCTTAAGATTAAGGGGAGTGTCTCCAAAGCGAAGAGATACGACAAAGGAAATTTTTTTAGTAGAAAACTTCAGACACAAGTTTGTTCCAACACTCATCGGCATGTGCCCGAGAAATGTTAGCACGGCCGGAGTATAAGGCATCACCCGTGGTGTCACCTGCATAACAGCGCATGCTACTAATTTGTAAAATATCGTTGATATGCAGAAGAAACAAAGTAGGTGAAAGCATACAGCCTTGCGGAACACCAGCCGTGCCCGTGAATGGCTTCAAATCCGAGCAAAAACCGTCTAAAATGACTTTTATGCTCCCATCCGTCAGGAAGCTGGTGATCCATTTGCATAATTTATCGTGCATCCCATAGCACGGAAGTTTAGCAAGAAGAGCCTTGTGCCACACCCGATCGAAGGCCTTGGCTATATCCAAACTTACTGCTAAGGCTTCCCCTTTGCTCTCTACCGCTTCTGCCCATCGGTGTGTCAAATAAGTGAGAAGATCACCAGCTAAGCGATCCTGACGAAATCCGTATTGACGGTCACTAATCAGCTGATGCTCCTCAAGATACCGTACGAGCTGGCAGTTAATAACAGATTCCATTATTTTGGAGAACAAAGAGGTGATGACAATTGGCCTGTAGTTAGCTGGATCAGAGCGGTCACCTTTTTTTGGGATCGGATTTAATAAGGCTGTCTTCCGTGAGACCGGGACCATACCTGAGTTATAGGAGTGCCGGAGGAGGCGCGTGAGAATTGGAGCAAACTCTGGAGCACATATCTTGAGCACAATTGGGGGGGATGCCGTCTGGCCCACTCGACTTATTGATGTCTAGGGAAAATAGTGCTTTACACACCGAGTTTCGAGTAAATCGGATTTCTGGCATAAACCACTCACACTGGAGGATGGTTGGCAGTGGACATGCAATTTACTGAACACAAAAATTGAGTTCAAAGGATAACTGAACTTGATACTTGAGCCTATCCTCTCCTTCGGTTAAAAGAAGAGGAAAAACTCAATTATCAAGTTGAGCTTGCTGAGCATCAATCACAAGCAGAAAAATCTTATTCAGAAAAGAGAAATTATGGAGATGAAACAAAGGGTAACTTAATTTTTTGAAATTGCTGAAATATAAATAAATATATTCCTATGTAAGTTTTAAGACTAATTCGAGAATGAAACCTCTATTCGAGTAAAAAAATTACAGGAAAAGTGGCAAACAGACAGGATGTGGACAATATACAATTGAAAGTTACATCTAAAGAGACTTTACCAATAAGTGAAAAAAAAAGAGGATTTGATTGATTTATTGCCACTAATACGTTTTGCTGTTCACGATTTTAAAAAAAAATTAGTAAATAACGATACACCCAAAATTGATCCCGATTTAGACATAGGCGACATACATTTATTTAATGAACATAATTTTTTTAATGAACATTATTATTACTTTAAAGGTACTTAATGAAAATAAAAGTAATAATTATTTTTTTTATATTTCTATTTATAAGTTCTAAAAATATTTTTTTTCACAGATCATATACGTCCCACTGCTGAGCACGAGCATCCCCATTTCTAAGGGAACGGACGTTAACCCACCACGCTTGTCCAATGGGGTTTGGTGGGATAACAATTAACTAAATATTTTTATTCAAAAAATATTTAATCAATTTTTTTGTTGTTAAGTTTGTTATAAATAGTGGTATTTATTTATTCTTTTTTTTTCACTTTTTACATTACTTTTTAAACTGATTATTTGGTACATACTTGATTTTGGGGTATATTTCTTAGGTGATTATAACCTTAAAAAGTATTCGGTGAAAAACTTGACATGTCAATTTTTAAGATTATTAATGCAGTCAGGCGTTACTTTGCGGAAATCCATCACTATGTGGACAGTCAAAAGTTTTACTTCGCTAAGATCTGCGACAAGCAAACAATAACAGAAAATTAATAATGTGTGTTTTCCCGCTGGATGAAGTAGATTTATTTGGAACTCAAACCAAAAACTTACCGAAAAACGGCCAGCAACTCTCCACCCACCAACCACTATACTTATTCACGCGTGCTACGGAATAACAATTTATTTTAGACCAAGTAGATATTACCTTGAAGCAGACCGAGCAGAGTCCATCAGTGGAGGGGTTCCCATAGAACCCACAGCCGGAGCGGCAAAGCGCTTCCATCGGATTCGACTCGCGTTCCATTGTTCCACAAGAAATTCACTTAGTTACCAACAATAACGTGTCTACACAATCAAGAGTACAATTGCACTATGAGTATATTGCACTTGTTCGTCTTAACACAAAATTCCACAACGATCACAGTAATGTGCACTTTAACGTTACAATTTAGTTGAAGTTTATTACGGGCTTGCTGTGCGTGCGATTAGTGGCTTCCCTTGCTAACGAATTACTACTTCTTTCTGTGTCAGGAACGCAGAGGACCCTGGAACAAATAAAACACCTCTTTTAACACACTCGTAACATCTGTCATACAGATATAGGTAAAGTAAATTTAAAAAACATTTTTTTGTGTAATTTATAAATATATGGTTGGCAACTAAATAATTTCCGATTTCAGTTATAGACGTCTCTCACTCCTATTTTTATGATATCCGTAAATGTTATGATTTTCTTCTTCTTAAATATGTTAGCTGTAATTCCGATCAGGAGTTTTTTCTCTTAAAGATACCAACGTTCAGGTTGACCAGTTCAGCTTAATGAGGATGAACTCAAAACCAACATCGAAGCGGATCGTCACGTAATACACAGGAAATTGCAGAGAAGTTAAATGTCTCACATATAGCCCTTTAAAAATCATTTAAAACGTGTCGGACTCGTTAAGTAGATGGATACTTGGATTTTACGCGATTTGAAAGAAGTTCATCTGACAAAGCGCATCAACGCTTGCGATTTATTGCTTAAACGCAATAAATTCGATCCGTTTTAAAACGAATCATCGCTGGAAACAAAAAGTGGATTGTGTACATAATAATGTCAATAATGTCAATACAATAATGTCAATCGAAAACGATCGTGATGCACGCCTGAGTCACCGTAAACCTCTTCAAAGGCAAATATCCACCAAAAAAAGATTTTACTATTAATTTGGTGGGATTCGAAAGGACCCGTATATTTTAAGCTGCTTCCAAGGAACCAACCAATTTGGAGGTCTAATGTCGGCAACTGGACAAATTGAATGTAGCGGTCAAGGAAAAGCGACCAGAATTGAACAATCGTAAAGATGTAATTTTCCACCAGGACAATGGTAGGCCGCACATTACCACTTATTTCGATCCCTGGACAACTGCCTTCGTGGTTCAATGATGATGAAGCTGTAAATTCTTACCTAACTTAGTTTTTGACCGAAAAGGATCAAACTTTCTACGAGCGTGAAATTTTCAAGTTGTCAGAGAGATGGCAAAAGGTCATCAAGCAAAATGGAAAATACATAAGTTCATTCGAAGTAAAAAAAAACTTGTTTCATTGAACAAATCGGCAATTACGTAGTTGTCAACCTAATATATTTTATCTTAGATAACTATAGAACACAAATAAATATCTGAACATTGTAATCCTTATCTCCATTCAATCTTTTACAAAAAAATAAAAAAAAATTTACCTCATGAAATTTGAATAAACATAAAAATAACGCAATAATTTCATGGTTATTTAAATATTATTAGTTAAATTCAGGTTCTTATTATTAATGTGGTATTAAGATTTAAGAATAAGTGTTGAAAAACCCAAAGAAAAAGAAGCGGCAAAATTTATTTCCATCATTGTTTATAATAACATCGTTATTTTATAAGTTATTTAGCTGTCTTTAGTTTGCCAAACTTATATTCTCTTCAATATATTTCGTTTCTCATTTTCAAATAGCTTCGCACAATTATGGAGCTAATTTGGATTCATTTATTTATTGTATATTAACACAATTTTATTCATTCAGTAATATGTGGACAGTCAAAAGTTTTACTTAGCTAAGATCCGCGACAAGCAAAACAATAACAGAAAATTAATTATGTGTGTTTTTCTGCTGGATGAAGTGGATTTATTTGGAACTTAAACAGTACTATTTGTATAGTACGTATTGCACGCCTATTCATAGAAATATAAAAAAGGATGACCTTTTAGACATTCGTTAACAATATTAAAATTTGCAGGTGTGTATATTTATACACACTATATTACCTGTATTATAAATTATCTATAGTTAATACAACTTTTTTAGAAGTGGTCTTATTAAACTTCTGGCCGGCAGTGTAAAAATGAGTAAATTTGCTTTTATGTAACCACAATTATTAACATTCTGACAACAAATACGGTAGTAAAGAAATAAATAGTATTTATAACAATTTCCAGAATAATTTCAAATATGATCAAGATTTTAAAACTATGCTCCAAAATAAATAACCTCCGCCCTATTTCAAGTGGTCTATTTTTTTCTATTTGGAATTACACTTACTGTTCTTGTTAAGTTGATACTTTTACAAAAACCTACACATACTTTAGCCTACCACACAATCAGTGCAGTAAACATAAAGCTAAGATTCTTTATTACAAAAAAGTGCACAATAGCCCAGGGGTCAGGGAATACTGTCCCGATGTCATGTCGTGGTTCGAATCTTCCTACCATTGGACTATTGCCAAGATGATATATTTTTATAAAAATTTGACCACCACAGTTGAAAAGTGATGAAGAGAAATAAAAAGGTGGGTCCTATAAAATACTATACACTGTACTGGGCCACCATAGAAATTTGTTTAGTAGTTAATGAACGAAAATGTGGAAAATTTGAAGATAATCAAGTAATGAAAAACGCTCTCAAATAGAGGTAAGAATGATCAGAAATTAGTGTCCTATCCATTATTCTTCATTAACGTAACCCCTAAATGTATGCAAGAATTATGCCGCTAATCCCACAGTATCTCAAAAACAATTGCGAGTCAAATGCCTAAGTTCTTTGATCAACAATTACAACCAGATATCGGGTCCGTTTTCAATGTCTCTTATCGTCTTTCGTAGAGTCTAGGATGCTTCGGGACAAGCAAAACGCGTTGTTTGTGGTGAAAAGAAATATATTGACTGTTGAACGCTGTCAACATACTAACGTTGACAGCGTTAAACACAACCTTGAAAAATGATGAGTTCAGAATTATATTGTATGAGTTAGATCTAAGTAAAAATATAAACTATCAATGCACATACATATATACATATAATGCTAACCAAGAAACTACTAACCAATTATATGGCCTGTATTTAGGCAGGAAACTTAAGACATAAGTAAACGTAAACGATGATATATAACCAAAATCTATTATTCAGCAAAAAAATATTAATTTATTTAATACTTCATTGTACACATAAAACACGACAAACAAGAATTAAAAGGAAAGAAGATGTACAAAGGCGAGCTTAACTCAAAATTGAGGTTTCTTCCAGCAAACCCAGGAGTGAAAGAGAATTTATTGTTCAAGTTAACTTTATTTCTTTGTATTATTATATTATAATAGTTGCTTATTCAAAAGTCTACTGGACATCAGCTCATTTTATTAATCAATTTAAAGGCTTCAATTTACATTCGAGTTCTACACAATATTGCCAACACGACAGAGCAACGCATTTTTAGGTTGGCCACATACAGATTCAATGTCTTTAATATCGTTTTCTACCAAAGGCTAATTTGTTCTGCAGAAGACCATAAGAAAAGTGTAATATATGTATAAAAAAGCTATACAAACTTGTTTAAATATTATCAACTATTGAATTATAGTGTAACAAAACATAACATAAAAAAAGAAGGACGAATGAGGTAATTTTTGAAATTAAAGAACGAGTGAATTATTTACACTATCTATAGTTTCAATATGAGTATAGCACATTTAAAATAAAAACTTACAATCCAAATACATAAAATTGAATTCGCTAAATAAAAAATCTAATGCACATCCATCCGCGTAAATCAATGTGCGTAACAATATAAAGGTAAATAATTTAAAGTAACAGTGCGTAATATCTGTACCTCAAAAGTATGCCAAGGCAATTTATCGATTAGACGAAAACGTGATATTTGATTGCAGCACTACTTAACCATACATAACAACAGTTATGTACGTGGTCAACAGAATAATAATTAAATAAAAAATAGCACCACATTTAAAAACAATTAAATACTATGGCGTAACGAAAACATGCCAAACAAAATATTATCATCATATTCATGTTCAATTAAAACTAAAAAAATGAAGATAATGTAATCTTGGAGTGAACATGCAAAAAATAAAAGTAATATGTAGTCCATTGCCTCATTAACACTGTATCTCCAGCAGTGTTCCAATATGACAATGGAACCTTCAAAAACTCCAAGCTAATTAAACTTCAAAGAAATAAATAAAAAAAGAAATATTCAGGAAATAAGTATACCCCCCTCAAAGTTCCTTTTAAAAACCTTTTTGGTGAGTCCATGAGCATGGAGCTGAGTCGTGTCAAAGATAGTCTCAGACATCCTGCTTCGGCTAAGGGTCTTCATCATCAACAACACCAATCAATGCAAGTCCACTAGTGGATATAAGCCTCTCTTCCCTGTTTTCACCACAGTAAGCAGGTGGATTGGTGACCACAAAGTTAGTGTCGTCAACTAGCCATCTGTTAGTGACAGCACACTGCTGCCGGTTATCAATCCGTGAAAATCCATATTCATAATGGTTTTACGGCCGTTAGTTTGATCTGTTGAACAGCAGGATGAACTGCATGCAGGTTGACGGTTAAAGTGACGAGATGTTATTGTGTCCTTATACCATATTACAAACTGTCAGCTTTTATATAAGGATCATTACGGGAATAGAACCGATTTATTAGCCGGATTGAAAAACAGAAAACAAACTATAATAACCAGCTACACCTACTACAAATATACGTAAATGTACATATTATAAATAGAGGTTTTTATTATCAATGTTACTGTAATTATAACCATATAACGTTTATATTGGTTGATAGAATTTACGGAGAGTGAAACAAAATATTCAAATAAGTTATCTTTGTTAGTTTATATAATAACTGAATAAATAATGTAAGGGATATCGCACAAACTAGGTATGCTTGTTAATAGTATTTCGGTGTTGTTAGCGCAGGGTCGGCAGCTGGGTGCGATGTGAGCGCCGCGCCGTCCCAATGACCTACTTGCCGGACTACACAATTTATTTAGCTAGAGTTAACATGTACAATTGAAAAAATAATATGATGATTTAAAATAAAAATGTATTAAGATATTTGAATTAAGTGCGTTTATTATAAAAAGAACTGTAAGTCTGCAAAATATTTTAGAAATTATTGTTTTTAGAATAAATAGATATACTAAATTTATTCACTATTAAAATGATACTATAAATTTATGTAAACATGATTTTTACCAAAAGGCTTACCAATCACAATACGCTTTTCATGTTTCTTTACTGAAATAATTATTTCTTTAGTGGCAAAGTTTAGTGGTTGTCGTGTTATGACAAAATACTGAATATTAATATTAAACTAAAGTTAATCATATTAATTATATATATATATATATATATATATATATATATATATATATATATATATATATATATATATATATATATATATATATATATATATATATATATATATATATATATATACATATATATATATATAATTGTATATATTCGTTTCTTGTTGCTATATACGCTCCTTTGTTATTGTTCGGAAAGGTTTTTGAATTACTACAATCATTTTACGATATGGATCGTGCCAGCTTATTAGATGGTCTAAAAACAGTTCATGTTTACTCCGTAACTGTTGTTATATAGTACATGTACACTTTCTATTCCTTAAGTTGTAAGGATCAAAGTTATAAAATACAATAAATACATCTGACAATTCCTACTGATTTAAGGTAACAATTAAGGAGTGATGATCCGAACCATCGCCTACTTTACCCTGCGCCGCCACATTGTTTTTTTTAGCGGATTAGGCAAACGAGCATGTGCATCACCTGATGGTAAGTGCGTGCTCATATGCCTACATGCCCACTCGCTTTAATGTTCCTTATTATGTACGTACGCTATCCACCGCTACGAAAGACATGTTGCTTTCCTGCAATACACATGTCACGTTTAACACTTTTTCAATTCACAAACACAATAATCCGCCACTGTTTTCAATAATTTTTATTATTATACTGTACATTATTTAATTCTTCATGTCTTGAGTAAGAAAACTTAAAGAATTAAAAAATCAACAATAAATCATCATCACAATTGACTTTCTAGAACTTTTCAAAGTAGATTAAAGTCTTTAATTACAATGACTAATATGACTAATTTTATATATATATATTTAATAAAATATTTAACTTTATATACATTACAAAATTTTACTAAGACAATGATATCATAATAGTTTAAAATAAATACTTATTGAGTCTATTTTCCTGTAACTTTTACGAAACTAAGAAAACACACTAAAAAAACGTTATTATCATCTTTTTTATTATTATTATTTGAGAGCAGTCACCAGCTCAAAGGTTTCCATCACAGTACCTACATTGCAACGTTGAATGGCGATGGAAATTCTTTGAACCAGGAACGACCCGGAGCGAGGGTCGAGTCCTTTACCTCGCTGGCGACGGGCCTATCTTTTTAACAAAAACCATTTTTAACAAAAGCCCTGGTTTGTGAAGACTAGGCACCTACTGTCTCCACCACCACCGAGACAAACAAATAGCATGAATTTAGGGCGTTTAGCTGTAGCTGCACTTTCCGCGGTAGAACCTGCAGCTTGTATAAAGCCCGTATGTGCGTATGTGTAGACACATGTGGCATCCCAAATGAGACTGCGGCCCTTCTCCCAGGGGATTAAAGTTAGCCCGTCCAGGCGTGAATATATAAAAATGTAAAAAAAAATTCGATAGCACATAATGAAAAAAAATAGTAATATTTTAAACAACGAAAATATAGGTCAAACTATACATGTCAACTACAGAACGCAAAACTAGACCACATCGCTCCAATCTTATCATCACTTGAACTGTTTAAATTTAGGCAGTCAAGACAAAATACATGTCTGACCACTTGTACAACGGTAAAAATAACTGTAAAAGACAAAATTCGTGCACGTCGACCAATCCCCCATTCACCTGATTGAAGGTATTAATTAATTATTGTGATCACATTTTAATTATGTTGTCAGAACCAACTATTTTGTTTAATAAAACAAATTTTTTTAAAATTTGAATTGTCATACAAAACAACCATAATGATCAATGAAAATAAATAAAATTATATTCTATTTCAAATCCTACAAAAATACTTAAATGTAACAAAAAACATTGTTTTATTATCATCATTAGTATAGTCTCGGAGCGTCACAGACCAAAAATAGGCGAGCCAGGGTCTCGCGAACAAGTCTTCCGCGTTACTATATGGAAGTCACTTTGCGGAAAACATCACAAGATCATTTCAACAAGATTAGCCGACAAAGCAAGATCGCGGGACGGGAAGGACAATGACATTAATATTTAAAGGAAGACTACTCTACGTCATTCACTTCGTGTATAGTAACGGCTCAACAATGTAGCACGCAATTCAAAATGGCGGCCGCTGCGTCAGCTGATTGCGCACACACAGCCGTAACCACCTTCTGTATATCGCTCTCTCTTTCAGTGTAAACAATAAATACTACACAATAGCACTCAAACGCGCTCAGTCATTGTCTTAAAACAATGCGTCCAGAAATAACCTCGTCATCAATGTGTAAAATTTACGACCCTGTATGCAATTAAAACAGAAGTAATTTGACTAAAATAATATAATAAAACCTTAAAAAAAACTCGAAAATCTAAACCTTAAAAAAAACTCGAAAATCTTAACCTTTAAAAAAATTCGTACTGTCTCGAAACTAAGTGCAATAGTATAACTTTTAAGCATACAGAAATAGTGCATCATGTACCGCAAAACCCAAACTCCCTTTATTTATTTCTCCGTGTTACCTTACAAAACTTAATTTGTAAAATGATTGATTCATAATGACACCTTTTATCTTCCGAAAGGAAATTGCATATACATTTCGTGTGCGAATTATTTTTATATCTGTATTATCATCGTACGAGTATAAATAACCCTCCTGAAACCTTAAATTTTGAAAAAGCAGTTTTCATTACACCTAGGGTCCTAATTATGGAGTAAACTATGTGATATTACACATGAACTTTCTTGTGCCTGTAAAATGATTCAAGATATATTTACTTTCGAATTTCGTAAAGAATACATGAAATTCAACTTTTAAAAAATAATTGTAATAAACACTAAGGTCATGTAAAATATTGGTAAAAATGCTTTTTTTTCTGTTAGTACTTTATGAAAGTTTTAATGTAAAGTGATGTATTAGCATCATATTTTATTTTGTTTCTAAAATAACCACAAAGTCTTAGGAAGTAAGATCTAATAAAGATTGTACAAAATCATAAAATTTATTAAAAAATAAATCATCAGATATGATCGGTCACTAAAACTAAGAGGAAATACCTATTAAACAACTACAAATCGTCTATATGAAAACGATTAAAATAAATATTCTTTTTGAATATATGTTATAGGTGCAAAACAATACGTTTATTCAATTGTGAAAGCTAGCTGAATATTGTTTGTAAGACAAAGACACTAGTTTTTCTTCATGTACTTATAATTAAAGTTCTCTGCAATTTAAGTGTCTAGAATATTTGTTAAAGGATCATATAACGTTTCTGTTATTCACATATTTAACATTTAATAACTCATTCATTGCCTTGTAGCTGAACCCAAATGTAGCGACGACGTCAGAGACTAATTCACCGTAGTTTAAAAACGATTTTTGTTTAAAAACCGGTTTGTTTTAAAAGAACAAAGATAAAGGAATAGCAAAATTTAAGAACAAATTCCTGTTAAGTTCAGATAAAATAATATATTAATCGATGGAAGCACAAGGGCATTGACCTTCTGGTATCAAGGTCGGGTCACGGCCTTCGAACTACGAACGGCGTTTCGTCTAGCTGCACAGACTCCATACAATCACATAACTAACACAAAAAAACCCGCACTTAACCATAAGTTATTTTTACCTTTAAACGAGATCGCGAATTCATGGCCACGTTGGTATTCCAACTTTTAATTCTTAATTGTATCACTTGCACATTTAATCAATATGGCGACGATCTAATTCGCACTGTTATCTTTTAGATAAAATGCGTTGTAGCACTTGATGTACGCTGCGATTTGGACCGGCCTCGTTTTTACGAGCTCCGATGCGCACGGCGCGTTAGCGTGTAGTATACTGAGCCCAAAGACACTCGGCTGCTCGCCAGCCATTTTTCGCGTCAATGTATTTAGTCATTATGTGCGACGCATTCACTAATACAAACAAAACACTGCCCGTGCCCGCTAGCTGATAAACATGTGCTCGACTATTTTCCACCTCGACACAGCTCGCTTTATATCAAACCAACTAGTCTTATATCAAACACAATATGTTGCGTGCGCATTTATGCACATCTAAAACTGCTGGCTGAACGTAAAAATATGACTCACGCAAACGACCCATGATTCACTACTTTCCTAAACTTTAGTAGTGATTTCATATGATAATGTACTTTAGGTACGCAGTCCGTATCCGGCAGGAAGCTTCCTGCTGGACCAGATATACTTGTATACAAGAACAACACAATACTAATAATATACAAATATACAACCATAACACACAAGTGATTTTGTTGTTTTTCTCATGGTATTAAAAAATGTCCACATTAAGATGTAATAAAAATAGTATTGTCATGGCTGTAGAAAAAAAAACAAATTTTCTTTATTGCACAAAATACCCACAAAAATTATCCAACGCTTGTTAAAACTACTTATGAGACTACAGGAAAGCGAAAGATTGAAAACGAAATAAAAACCAAAGGCAGGTGGCAGTGCGATTGCCGCAAAAGAGTTGACGACTTCAAATTAGTCCTGAGCTGGGCGTTTGATACTCTATAATCATTTCGTCATGCCAGCCATAGAAAAATCATTTTTTTATTTTATTTCATACTTATTTGGGCTAAATTAATTCATAAAACAAAAAGTGAAATGTGAGATCCATGTATTCTTGAATGTCAACCTAAAGGACATGTCAGAGCGGCTTTTGTTGCCTCACGTTTTATAGTGACTTAACGCTTACCATGTACGTCTTTGACGTTTTGTCACGGTACCTGACTGGACGCATCCTTGGCTCTTACCCCCAAATCAAAATGTTCTTATACATATATATATATATATATATATATATATATATATATATATATATATATATATATAAATATATATATATATATATATATAAATATATATATATATATAAATATATATATATATATATATATATATATATATATATATATATATATATATATATATATCCAATCCTTGAGAAATTCGATCTGGAAAATCTTTTTCCCATGACCAATTATATGTGGCATGTTCGCCGCGTCAGCTACTTTTCAACATTTCAAATAACTTATTTTGAAAAGACATTGGTATATGTACCTATACAAATAAAAAATTGATATTAAAAGGGTAATTATTAGTACTTGAAATAAGTAGGAAATGGTAAATCTTTGAAAGGACAATAATTTTTACAACTGTGATTTAATTATAATCTTATTTGTAGTAAATAA
>JASFAT010002549.1:0-10631 GCA_031353405.1 Baronia brevicornis | reverse complement strand
AGTGTTTCAAATTCCCGATGTAATTACCAAGGAAACACAACAAGTATCTGCACCACCAACAATTGACAAGGATTTGAGTGAACCCCAAGATTCAATTCCAACGCCAAACAATAAATCCACTGTACCGAATCAGGATTGTGAGTTAAAAGCACAAACAGAACTCGAACTACAGCAAAACATTGAACCAGTCTATGATTTTAAATCGTTGAGACCCGAAGAAATTAAAGTACCATCTGAAAAACCCAAACTGACTTTGATATCAGCCGTCGCAAATCAAAGAAAATTATTAAGAGGTATAAAAATAATATATTCAAAAATTTAGATCTAAGAAACTATGAACTAAGGATGGATTTCTTTTCCAGGTTCACTAGAGGAACAAGAATACTTTGGTGAGGTACTGTTAGGAATCAAACAAGTTATACAAAGTCACTTGCACGATGTTCAGGGTAAATTTCAAGAAAGGTTTGTTTCAAGAAATTTATTTAAAAAAAAAAAGAGTATTTTTTCTGATCAAGAGGTACACATAATTCGTTTAAAATATTACAGATTTAATAGTTTGGAAAACGAAGTACGGAAACGAGATGAAATCATTACACAATTACAAAAACGAATTCAAGAGTTGGAGAGACTAGGTCTGTCGGGGATGAGTCCAACGCATTTAGCAACTGAGACGGAAGACGTGAAAGATAAACCGCAGACAAAAAACGGTAGTTCGGGGAGTGATGAAGTATCAGGTGCCGAAGAGGGATTTATGGTGAGCAAGAAATCATTTGTCAGTCTTTTGTGCGAGCTTCAAGTATTGAGTCTACAGTTAATTGAATCTATCGATTGTTACAATCGTCTAATTCCAAATCCACTACATTCCGCCCATGTCTGTGACATTTGCGTTAGCCTCTTTAAATATTTTTTCTGTGCTTTTCCTTTTATCCATTCCAGGGTAAATTGGACATCGTACAATGCGAAGTATTGGTATAGCCACGCTGCAGAAAAATACTTTGTCAAGAATGGCATATTATTTGTCTGTAGCATGAATGGGCCGGCTCGCCCGGGGAAGTACACTCCCGCAGAAAACCGGGGTGTGAGTTGTAGCTTAGCTACCGCGTTTCGTTCGGTGAGCGGTTGAGTTCCGGAGGCCCCATCCCCTCCTATAATGACACTTTCATTAGAGGCCGGCAACGTGCCCTACCTATGGCACTGCGGATGTTTATATGTGGCGTTGATTGCTTTTCATCAGATGACATGGCTCGTTTGTCTTGCTATCCCATAAAAATATACTTTTTATCACTTAGGTAGACACTGCTAGTATATGCTCCAGTCGCCACGTGGAAGGAATGAGATGAAACCCTTTATATGCCGTAAATCACATAACCAAACAATATAAGATAAATAGGATTATCACATTAAAACATGATAAATAATTTTAGAACAATTTTCACAGCGGGGCGACTCTTTGGATACCGTATTCGCTAAATCTCCCCCAACAGTCAGTACTGAAGAAGCTGAAGAGAGACCGAAGATGGTAAGACAATCAAAAATTATTCAATCGAGAAAAACATTGTCTAGTGATGATCTTACCGATGAAAAGTTGTCCGAGATGACTGGAGGGATTGAGCTGGCTAGATTGTCTTATTCGGAATTGCAAAGCTTAGCGGATTCTTTGTCTACTAAAGCAGACAAAACTTCGAGCAAAGAAGATTGGAGTGTGAGTAAATCCAAGAGATTAGATCTCAACCTGGACGGAAAAGCTGGTACTTATTCTAGGAAGAGAGCGGCTAAGTTGAAACAGAGGAAATCCTGGGAGGACCAAAGTGATCAGGAGAATATGGAAATGCAAGATTTGACACGGTGATTATAAATTTTGTTTCGTGTTATGTATTGCGAATGTGGATGGATGGGTCAGTAGGGGAAGACCACGGAAAACATACCGTGCCCAAATTGCTGAAGTTTTTAAGAAAGGCCAGGTCAAAAGTACCCTTAACCGGTGGGTTTGTATGAAGACAGTGATGAGTGTGTAGAAAGCAAGGAAAGTATTCTGAAATCGTAGCAGATGGAGGTCTGTGGTCTCTGCCTACCCCTACGGGAGACAGGCGTGACGATATGTATATATGTATTATTAATGGAGTCAGGCGTTACTTTGCGGAAATCCATCACTATATGGACAGTCAAAAGTTTTACTTAGCTAAGATCCGCGACAACCAAAACAATAACAGAAAATTAAACTGACTTTTCGGTTGTCTTCCGTAGAGTCTACTATACCTTACTTACAAGATGGCATAGTGGTAGTGTGTTTGGTGTTGTGTATAGTGGTTGGTGGGTGGAGAATTGATGAACCGATTTTCGGTAACCTTTTGGCTTAAGCCTACTTCATCCAGCAGGAAAACACACATTATTAATTTTCTGTTATTGTTTTGCTTGTCGCGGATTTTAGCTAAGTAAGACTTTTGACTGTGCACATATGTATGTATTGTGAAACGGATTTTTGCTTCCTTCTGATCATCATCATTCACATACGGTACTTTATTTTTAGACAGCCTTTACCAAGATAGACAATTCACATAGACATTCGGCTACACCCAATAGTTAATATTTTTAGCTGAATCTTCAATTTCACAGGCCAATGTCTCCTCAAATGACATCGGAAGACCGTTCGCTGCTCAGTCCTGAGCAAACGAGCCTGCGCACCACGAGACGGGGGCATCCATTCCACTTTTTTGGCGCGCATTTAGACAACACAAAGAGCAAAATCAAGAAGACTCTATCGGTTGATACTGGAATGCATCACACCGGAAGGAAAGAGAGAAGTGAGTAACACTGTATTTTTTTTATTTAATATTCAAAAATAATAAATATACTTATAGTAATAAACTCGATAAATTTTAAATTTTGATGGGTAGACTTACTTCATCTCAAATAAATACTACTATACAAATACTATATTATGAAACAATATATACTATTATTAATGGAGTCAGGCGTTACTTTGCGGAAATCCATCACTATGTGGACAGTCAAAAGTTTTACTTAGCTAAGATCCGCGACAAGCAAAACAATAACAGAAAATTAACAATGTGTGTTTTTCGTCGGGTTTAGTGGATTTACTTGGAACTTAAACCAAAAACTTACCGAAAATCGGCCATCAATTCTCCACCCACCGACCACTATACACAACACCAATTATCACTAACACACACTATCACTTTTCCATCTTGTACACGACACGTGTTTCGCCCCAACACGAGGCATCTTCAGGTATAGTAGACTCTACAGAAGACAACCGAAAAGTCGGAAAAACACACATTATTAATTTTCTGTTATTGTTTTGCTTGTCGCGGATCTTAGCTAAGTAAAACTTTTGACTGTCCATATAATATATACTATGTTTGAAACAATTACCAGTCATATCATAGGTCATCAAGAAATAATTTCTTGAGTTTTTTTATATATATTCCTATATATATATTCCTCGTGATAATCGGTCATTCTCGATTCAATAAGCATTTTACATTTTACACTTCTTGTAAAACTTGTTGTCAAAACTTAAACTAAATCTTACCGAAAAACGGCTGTCAGCAACTCTCCACTTCCCAATCAACAACACTAACACCAAACACATATCACCACTTTTCCACAATGCACACGACACGTGTTTCGCCTCAACACGAGGCATCATTAGGTAGTACTCTACGGAAGACAACCGTTAAGTGTCAACACTCGATCCGACAATTCCCTAGCAAACGTTTCAACCTTCATCTCTTACAATTTCCCAAATAACATGTCAGTCAATGAATTGAGCAGTTAGACATGATATTGATTGATTCAGAACAAGGTCAACAACGCCAGCAGAGGAAATTCAGTTTAGGCTCCTTCTTTGGGTATAACCGTGGCACTCCTCAGAAGCCAACCAGCAATTGCAATGAGGTTGTGCTCGATATGGGGAGCGATTGCAGCTGGAGTGACACGTGAGTATTTTCTTCTATAGTTTCCTTGAAGAATGCTCAATTTCGTTTGTAATAACTATAATATTATATTTGCTTATGATATATGTATATCTTTACCTTGCGGAGGTTCAACTTGACAAATTTGAGCGCCTTCATAACATCTGTATGTATAATATACAGAGTAGTAAATCCTACTAATATTATAAATGCGAAAGTTTGTGAGTGTGGATGTATGTTTGTTACTCTCTCACGAAAAAACTACTGGACGGATTTGGATGAAACTTTACAGTAATATAGGTTATACATTGGAATGACATATAGGCTACAATTTGTAATGATTTTATGTGATTTTGGTCGTTATATTATTTTACTATTAAGTAATAAAAGTATATTTATTTAAAGTGATCTGTCACGAAACTTAATGTGTGTGCAGACCAAATTCCACGCGAGCGAAGCCGCGGGCAAAAGTTAGTAAATATATAATATGTAATGACCATGTTTCGAATTTCCGCGCTAAGCCCAAGTGGCTCCCTATTTGAAGGGGGAGGGGAGGGATTATGAGGAGGGAAGAGGGAGGGAAGGAGTGCAAAAGGGAGGGGGATAGTATGAGAAGTAATAGGAAATTACCAATTCCAGTACATCCACCTCATCAAGCAGCGACTCTGAGTCAATACCACGAACGCCTGTATTTGAAGAATTCGTTGAGAGCGTCTCCCGTCGCGGTCGCGCTGGCAGCTCTAGTCATAATAGTATTTCTCCCATAAGAGGTATGTTACTATATGTTTAATATGTGGATGTTTGTGGTTATTTACCCTTTGTGAAATGATACTCGATAAAAATATATAATAAAATATATAATAATAAAAATTACAGTAACAAATAGCAAAGAAAAGAAGCGTGCGTCCGCGTGACAAAGGTTTTTATATGATGTTGCGCGCGCAGCCTTTTACATAGGCTGATCATATGACAAAGTCGTCGGTATTTATCGACTTCATCGATATCGACCAGCCAACTATTCACGCGATAGAATGCTTGTACGTGGAGTATATATGAAGAGAGTAAAGTACCCCACACATGTAAAGTCTTTAGATATTGATGCAATTCACAGGTTTTTCCTACTAAGCTAGAGTCATCCTCGATCCTAATCGAAGAACAACAGTTTATACACTCGGCTAAAGTCGGAGAAAGTCAAGCAATTCCGACTACTTAGTCTTATCCACTGCCTTTCATATTGCGTACAGCGCGTAAAATGTTTTCACTTAAAAACAAAAGATAAGATAAGAAATCAGACACTTTAGAATATCGAGCTCTATCCACAGTACAGAAATTCTTTGGCACAGAAGTATAAGAAACAGAAGGCAAGCCTACTCATATCTTAAAGGCTAGCAGCGTCACAGTTGCGTGATGCCTCTGGTGTTGCGGATGTCTATGGGCGGCGTTGATAGCTGTCCATCAGGAGATCTGCTTTTTCGCCTGCGTATCCCATAAAGAAAACAATATTAGAATTTCTCAACAAGGTTTTGTTTTAACAAGACTACACGCAACTATTATAACCACAACAGTTCTTTCAGGGAACGGCGGTGATTGGGAAGTAATGATGTTGGCCGACGAATTAGAGAAGAGGGAGCGCGAGAAAGAGAGGGATGAATTTCGAAGACATCACTATCCCACGACGCTTAGAGACTTGGAAGAGGTAGCATGAATTTAATATCACACTAATAGAGTGTTTAGTCATGTTTTGAATTTTTTGGTAACATTGGTAGTCAAGTTTTGAATTAAATTTAACGATATGTGTACATTAGTCCAGAAATCATCATTGAATATTATATGTTATATAGGAGTCATGCTGCGGACGAATACTTGGTCGAGAATGGCATATTGTTTGTCTGTAGCATGAACGAGCCCACTCGCCTCGCCTCGAAACGGATTTCCGGTAGTCGCTTCTCGTCCCCGTAGGAATCAGGACGTGACAGGTAGCGAACCACGTCGCCGTCATTTTTAAACAAATTAAGTTTATTATAATTCATCATAGTGAATCCCACGAGCCGCAAGGGAGAATGGAGGTCAGGCCCAGCAGAGACCCGCATGCGCCGGGGGTGCCCGATTCCGGTACGGGCATGCAGACAACGGTGTACACATATCCAAAATAAATTCTATCAACGTCTTGTTTCCACAAATTTCACAGGTGGCTTTAAAATTAAATAATCACATTAAACAGGAATCGGACACAATTCAGAGGGAGGACAGTCCGGATGAGTTCTCAAATATCGAGGATTCCAATTCGTCTTCCACGACGCACCTGCTCTCACAATCTGTGAGTGAAACATCCCAGAGATCCTTGGAGACATCGTTCACTGAGAGGAGTAATCAATCGACCAGGGAGCCAAGGCATCGACGTATAGGCTCTGTTGGAGAACAGGTATATATTTATTTTGTGATGTAAGAACTACAACTTATTCCAAGATACATTATTATATTTCAAAGTCGTAGAGCCACGCTACAGACCGATACTTTGTCAAGAATGGCATATTATTTGTGTTTAGCATGAATCGGTCGGCTCGCCCGGGGAAGTACCACACTCCCGGCGTCACACCAAATCCGGTGTCTGAGTTGTAACTTAGTTACCGCGATTCGTCCGGTGGTTTTTTTATAGGAGAACAGGCAAAAATGATGTTGATTCTCGTCATGCGGAACACTAATATCCACTATCGCATGTAATTTCATCCACTATCACAATATCAGACTTATTGGCAACAACATGCCGATCCGTGATAATGGATCGATCCCTATTATAATTCTTTAACAAAATAAATCTTATTGTTATCATCGATTTTATTTTATATCAGTCATTGATTCATGGATAATCTAAACTTTTAACGATAAATTATATTTGTTTTCAATCAGATATCACGGGACCCGGGTATACAAACAAGAGGGCTGATTCTGAGAGCAGCTAGTCTTGATAGAGAACCAACACCGGCCATTTCCCACAGAAGACGATTCGGTTCTCTTACCAGTTCAAGCACAGACACGCATAAGAGACTCTGATCCGGTACGGTACGCAGACCAAAGTGCTGGTCTGACTACGCTAAAGAAAACAAACGTGCTGACAGAGAAACAAGGAATATAAATGATACACCTGAAAGCAGTCAAACCAGACAAATTGTGGTAAATCGAAACGAAAGAGAGAATTTAACAGATCACCAACATGTAGAAGGCAGTCAATTATATGTTATTATTATTTTATTTATCGAGAGTTGTGGTTACTATGTCGTTTTCATTTTCTAGCTACTTCTCTTGAGAGGAAATCATAAGAGATAAGAGTCATGTAACTAAAGGAATGACAGATTTCCTGAACGTCATTTTCTTAGTCACATAACTGTGAAAAACATTTGAAAGGGTGAACAGGGAGAAAGGATGAGAAAAAGATAGATTGTATCACAAAAATGTATAGATTGTATAAAAAGATGAATAGATTGTATACTATCAAAACATGATATAGAAGATATAAGTGAGATAACAGAGAAGATGAAGGGAAGAGAAAATCATATACAGAATTCATGCTGATTTCAATTAACCTAGAATATGGTAGCCAAATCGCCGAGGTTTTTCAGTCACCGTGGAAAAAATAAACCACTACCCTCCATCAAAAAACAAAATAATGCAAATCCTGAAAATATTGAAAATAAAACAAGAAGAGTACGAGTCACGTACAACATTGTAGAAACAGGGAAAAGCTGGATGAACCAAGCTCTAGATAGAGAGAAATGGTTAAAGATGGAGGAGGCTTTTACCCAAAAAGGGTGAACACAATAGGAAGAGGAAAGCTAGCAAAAAATAGTGCGGGAAATAAGCTATCATAATGGCAGCCAAATAGAAGTAACGATAGACAATTAAGACAATGATTTGTTTAGATTGATGAATTTACTACATTTTAATGGCATGCACAATGAACTGTGTTACGTAGAATAGTTTCTACGATAATTATTATCGAGTGACTTGTGATGATGGATTTTAATATCATGACGAATGAATAGATGTAAAGAAATAAATTGTAATAAGTTATAGAAGATTCGTATTCAAAATTAAAACCTTTATCGACAACGTCCTCACAGACAGTGGTGTATAGTTCAAGTGGTCAGTGCGTAGTGTTTTAGAAATGAAATACCATCCTTGAAACAATTCCTTCGTTATGGATACATTGCGACACAGATGCGGTCAACGCATACAAAACAAGTATACAATCCATATTGGACACTAGTGCCAAATCGGACATGATACACATAATGTCGGATAACTTGTAACAAACTCAGGGATATGTGTATTTAAAATTACAATTGTACATAGCGATTATTAGAATAGAATAGATTATTGTTAAATAAACAATAATGATTAATTTTTTGCAAAATTTTAACTATTTTAAATATTGATGAATGAGAAATAAATTTATATATTTACTTACATATAATTATTAATGGAGTCAGGCGTTACTTTGCGGAAATCCATCACTATGTGGACAGTCAACAGTTTTACTTAGCTAAGATCCGCGACAAGCAAAACAATAACAGAAAATTAAACTGACTTTTCGGTTGTCTTCCGTAGAGTCTACTATACCTGAAGATGCCTCGTGTTGGGGCGAAACACGTGTCGTGTACAAGATGGAAAAGTGGTAATGTGTGTTTGATGTTGTGTATAGTGGTTGGTGGGTGGAGAGTTGATGTCCGATTTTCGGTAAGTTTTTGGTTTAAGTTCCAAATAAATCCACTTAACCCAACGGAAAAACACACATTATTAATTTTCTGTTATTGTTTTGCTTGTCGCGGATCTTAGCTAAGGGAAACTTTTGACTGTCCATATTACATATAATTTCTACATGATATCCTAGATTCCTCCCTCTCTCTGAGTCCTAAGTCCCCCTGACACATAGACACAACGCTCCAGGGTAGGCCCATCTTCTGCCCTTTGACCGTCACAGTCAGCCGCCAAGTTTGTTTTGGGCGCCCACGTTCTCTCTTCCCCTGCGGTTTTTATTCGAGGGCTTGTTTCGGGATACGACTGTCGTGGCGCCGGAGAGTATGCCCTATCCATCACCATTTTTGCTGACGTATCTGGACACACAATTGGACATCCAAGATAATAGCGTAAAAATATTAGTTTTATTGAATAGAACGATATATTTGCCCTACCGTCGCAGTATAAACACTTTCTTTTGTAATCCTGTCTATTGTTAAAAAGAATTTTCATTTAAGAACTAAAGACAGCAAATCCGAGTATCGTACGAGTCGAACGATTCGTTTCTACCTTTTTAGTCGCGATATTATATTTCATATAATATTTCGTTCATTATTTTCAACATAGAACGACTTGCCTAATATTTTCATTTCGGTTTATGTAATTTTTAACGTGATAAAAAAATTAGTCTTGTTGTATTTTGGTTTTCGTAAATTAATTTTATTGTCAAGTTATTTAATTATAATCATTAGTTTTATGCGATGGGTAGCTATATAGCCAGGAAACGAATCCATTTGCAGCGCTGGACTGGACCAGAGACAATATATAGCAATTTTATTTTAAAATAAGCGTAGGCGTTTAGCGCCATCTTGCATCAGTGACGTTGTGTTTTTATTTCATTTACATAATCTCATATTATTATCAGTTATATTGTTTAATTGTGATAACGTATTATGCAATATAGTTCGATTAAGGTGTATAAGTGAAGTGATATGAAATAAATGCGTGTACCGTGACTTTTTAAGTTGACTGAATAAGTCCATAGAAGGTTTTGGTAGAATAGCCGCCATTTTATCGAGGCGTAACGTGACTAGTTACATTTCAAGAAATTTAATATTATTATTGTATTTTACTTAACACTGGCATATGAGTTCTAACTAATAGACATCAAAGAAAAGAAAAGAAAAGATTCGACTAGTGTCAATGAAAAGAAATGTTATAATTACTGTGGTGATGGATAATGTTAATATTGTGAATAAAATTAAGAGAAATAGTATATTTTAATGTGGTTTCTCTTATCAGATAAAAATATTTTACATTGAATGCTATAAATATTTCTCTATAATAAATTTAATGCTATAAATATTTCTCTATAATAAATTTAATGCTATAAATATTTCTCTATAATATATTTCTCTTAATTTTATGAACAATATTAGTATTTTTTATCACTGTAACAATTATATTTCTTCTTATTGACATATATCTCATCTTATTTTGAAGGTTTTATTAGTCATCATCTACGTATATTCATAAGGGTTTCTCTTTACACGTAGATATAAAGTGATGGGTTGGTTAACGCATTTCAGTGGAGGGAGGGTTGACTCCCAACCCTTCCCCGCCTACGACCTTAGTAGTGATCAAACGGGATCTCAGGTAAGGTAGATATTTCGACTATTGAAAAAGAACAATTCAAGGTCAAAAGCTTCAGTTACATAAAGATAGGTAATATTTGTTTTTTTTATATAATCCATTTGCATTACAATAGAGTAAATAGGGGCCAAAATGCAAGCTTTCTGTGTGAAGAAAGCATGTTCAATCAGACAAGTCATTGAATTTATTTTTTGTCTAGCTTTAACACTGCACCCAAATTTTTTGACATTTGATATTTCTTTTTGTTCCCCTTGCAAGGATATTTCGTTTCGATTGGAAGCTTTGGCCTTCAATTCTAGGAGTAAGAGA
>JASFAT010001568.1:0-61291 GCA_031353405.1 Baronia brevicornis | reverse complement strand
CTGTTAATGACATTCATTTTTTCCAAAAAAATTTAATATGCGAGCAATTTGTTTGTGGAAGATGTAGCAAACAAGTAAACATGCAAGCGCCGCTATCTATAATTATCTGCAATATTCTTGGATGCCTACTGCGTTGCCTGCCGTAGACTTAGGAACTGAAAGAGGATAATAATGGAAGAAAAAGAATGAAGTAAAAGAAGTAGACTTGGAAGATGCTAACATATAACGTCAATATTCTATAAAGGTATGATATCTCCCCTAGTCGAGCTAACCAATTCGTACTGCAGTATAAATAAATTGCTCTATCAATAAATTACTACAAGAAAAAAAGCAAATTCTATCATGCAAAATTAACACGTGTGATCTGGATAAAAGGTTATTGATGACTAGACAACTTACACAAAATATCAAATTTAATCGATTTTATTTAGCACTGTACAATTCGCAACGTTTTTGCAACGCCAGCTGCGACATATGAATTTAAACGTAACTTTGTACGAATAACTTTATTCACAAGCACATTCATTGAGATTTTGTGTTATAAAAATAATACAGATCATCGAGTATTTCTTCACTTAACATTTTTAGCGAGTGCGTACTAATTGCATTTCGATTGACGCACGCGAACGTTTGTACCTACCTACTAACATTATTCAGCTTACAACCTTGAATAAGGAATGTTTAGTGTTTTAGTATAGATTTAATTTTGTACGCTTAAGTTAAACGCTAATAGAGGGTGTAAATAAGATTTGTGTTTTACAGTCCATATATGTCCTACTGCTGGGCCCATTTTGAAGTAATGGACCTTCAACATTTGTTTAAGGCAGATTGGCTGCAGTTTGTAAATGATAACTTGCAGATTTGAATTTAATTATAAGATTACAAGAGTTCTTAGACAAATATGAATGAGTATTCCTATTTTTACAATATTGTTCTACTATATTATATAAAACTTTAAAACGTGGTATGTGCATTAATACTAATATCAACTATATTTAAATACAATTTAAAAGAAGTTTATATTTTAGTACCATTATCTAAGGTTTCATTAATTACATAAAAGTATATTTTTTAGAGTTTTACTAGCGAAATTTAAATTTGTTGAAAATTAACAGAAAAATAATTTACTTACGAATATGTTTACATGTGTGTCTACCAAGTATGCAACGTCATTCGACGCCCCATTTTTTTTTAAACTTAAGTATGTTCATTTCATTTTAAAAAAAAGTAGGTTAAAAAGGTATAATTAAAGGTAGAAAAACTTACTCGAATGTATTATATGCACATACTTACATGTGTTTAGATTAGTAAAAATTTGCTTCGCTTACGTTGAATGAAATGTTATGTAGTTGAATTTCAATGGCTCACTTTTATAAATTAATAGTAATAAAAATTAATTATGCTGTAATTTGAATAAACTAGGCATAGCAAATATCAATAAATTTCCTTGACCATCAAATCACATAAAATTAATCCAAAAATATTATACAAAAATCATTTTTTAATTGTGTGTAAGTACAAATTTATTTTTAATATTTATTGATTCACTCCAATTCAAAGTAGAAAAAGTTTTGAACCGCTAGTTTACGACCGATCATACATTGAAATGTGTGTGGGATACCATCTTACAGACAATAAGTCCGGTTAGTAATTGCTTTGCTTATCCCAACATGTAACCGTATGCAGCAAGTATTAAATGCTTACTAGAAACGCTAACCTGTAACGAGTAGGAGCTATCAAAATCACAATGGTATTGAAATCATTTTTCTATAAAGAAAAACATTAATTAATTCTATATAAATTTCATTAAAACAGCAAGAAATTAAACAGGCGATGTACCACATCCTCACCATTTCAGTCAGTCCAATAAAATTAAAATATGACTGTAGTTTCCGACTGTGTGTATGCTCATGGCATATTACCCTACTTATCCAACAATTAATTGCAATTCCATTAATATACATTATATTGGAATTCCAACGAATATTAGGGTGATTAATAAAGTTAGGCGTTACTTTGCGGAAATCCATCATTCTATTATTCCATCCATTATGTGGACAGTCAGAATTTTACACACTTTTATACACGTGCACATTGTGTAAGACTGGTTATTGTGTTTGATAGTTGTGGTGTTAGTGACAGTAGTAGGGAGGTGGAGAGTTGCTGACGTCCGTTTTTCGGTAAAATTTAATTTAATTATTCTGTAAATATACTTCCTTGAGTAAAAGCACACATTATTATTTTTCTAAAATTCTAAACTATAATTCTGACTGTCCACAGAATATTGGGGAATTATTGTTCGGCCATTAAATAAAAACATAAAAACAACATTCTTTCTGTATGTTTATTTTGAATGTATTAAACTGGTTAATAAATCACTTATTCCAGTTCATATTTATGTAAATAAATAATATTCCATTAGTGACCATTATTTTGACATAAATATATAATTAAATGAACACATAAATATTATAAGTTATTAGTTTTGTTTTTAAAATAGGTACCAGGAATTTATAATGGCACATCGCTAATGGCATAAAACAGCGTCATTGAAGATAAACCGCGGGGATTTATCAACGTTGGACGTCATTAAACATATACAATATATTATTAGGTTTAAATCTTATTTTACTTAAGCCTTTATCATAATCAAAAGAGAAACTTGCAATTTCTAAGCTTATTTATATCAAAAATATATTAAAGAGAGGCAGGGTTATTTTGGTGTCAATACAGGCTGTATTCAAACCAAAATAAAGCTACCGCAAAGAGCAGTGACTTGCTGGTCGCTGAGTGGCAGTCTTTGGGTAACGCGCGTACGCTGTGCCCGCGTTGCTACGCTTCTCGAATAAGTGTACGCGCTACGTAATCTATTAATTCCGTGGCACTATCTCGCCTAAAATGTTGTTAAATCTTCTCCCAAAGACAGGTAGGAGACTCTTCTTTTTATGAGTGATCTGACAAAATGCCGGAGTGTACCGAATCGTTTCCCTTCACCATACCCATCATTCAATACACTATGGATTCGGAAGACAGATCTTCAAACAGCGAAAGGCAGCAGCCTTTAACTAAGAAAATGTCTCTGTTGACACCGGTGAAGATTGAAACGCCTGATAGTGGTAGACGTCTTTCCGAACCCACTAGGTACCACATACCTCCACAGTGCAATAACAGACTTTCTCCACGTAGTGCCAGGAAACGTGATTCAAGAAAAAATTCTAAATCTGACCTAAATACAGATTTGCCTAAAGAAACATTCGGACTGAAACCATGCAATTGTGAAGACTGTAGAGCGTCTAGTCCATTGCCGCCTGGGTATGGACCGCCAACAATGTCTCCTGGTTACGACCAGATCCATAATTCTTTATTAGATGTGCCGTGGAATGAGGATTTTACTGAGGCTTCGAGTGATGATCTTAGTTCCGAATGGGACTCAGATGTACCGGAACCATCTCCAGAACCTCCAAAGGTACAATAGCTCCTTTATGTACTTTAAAATCTAGCACAATTGCAGTATAGCGCTAATTCTAATTTTGTGTGCATGGTAATTACAAAAGTGGACATATTTATCGATGATTATTACATTTTTTTCTCGAAAAATGCATAAGTTATATTTTAAGGAATAGTACTTTTTTAAATTGACATTTTTATAAACAATTGATTCGATACATTTAAACTACCTACGAGTAAAAACTGGATGTTAGTCGTCACACAACGTAGTAGAATTGTTAATTACCACTGCGAATTGAATTGCAAATTAAGCACGAAACTTTTTGTAACATTTTTGTGTCTTTATGTATGTAAACCTATCTTAATATATATCTATCTCTTAATATCAGTCATATTGATAATTTTATTATTTAATTTTTATCACATGAAATAAAATTATTGGACCATCAAACTAAAATTATTTTTGTATAACATCATAATATTTTTATGTATATAATGGTGCCTTAAAATTTGAAGAACATCACTTAGAAAAAAGTATTTATAAACATCTACGTATTTTCATTACTTACTCACAGTATTGGAGTAATTAATGATTCATACGTTACGATACAATAAAAGAAATCAATTGATACAATAATAAAGCCGCCATTCAAAAATTTAATTCTGTAAGGGACATAAAAAAATATGCTGTTTATCGGTATAGAACAGCGAATAGCTGATGAAGACCAATGACTTAATATTGTATTCGGTATCACTGCTTATGTTCTTTAGGTTCGTATGTTATAAATAGCAGTTTTCTATTAGTAAAATCATAATCGTAATATTAAATTTAATTAAAATTATCAATTTAAAATAGGTTAATCCACAATTAGTACGGTAGCTTACGCATTATTTATGTCCTAGGATTATGCTAATTTTTTAGACTGCATAATGTTTAATTGGAACAAAAAAAGGAAAAAAGTTGCTATTTTGTTGCATCAAGTTTCTACCAGCCAGGCTGTACAGATTGAATATCTTCGCTATAGCTTCGCTTTGCTACTAGATGGAACACATCTGGTTGTGAAGAGTCCCACCTCACATTTTCCAATATACACTCTCTTCTCCTTCACTAGGCTATTACACTTTTTTTTTGGTCTCCCTACATCATATGATAAGCTAACTATACCACTCAAATACATACAATCTACGAAATGAAATCTCAAAAAAATAATGTGATGAAGAAGTCTCCTTTCATAATATTTGTAGAACTGGTGCCATACAATAAATATTTAATATTTTGTATACGCTTACTTTCCTATTCAATATATAATTTGATATAAATCAATTCTTTTTTTATAGTACAAGTAGGAAACCAGTACATAAATGCTGTCAGACGCACGCTAAACTGCAACTAGCATAAATTATTTTTTATCCTAGTTTAAAGTAAGTAAATTGAGAGAGAAAGATTAAGATTTATGTATGGTAATAATATTCTAGCCTACAAACTAGATCGTTTAAATGTGTAAAGGATAGATTGTGCAAAAAGGTTATCGCCCCTTTTCTAGCACATGTGTACATATTTTTAAATATTTTTTCATTTTACAAAACACCAAGCATTTCACAGTTTAATACCAGCCACATTTTTATAGTCAAAAATAGAGATTAACAGTGTCATCTTATCGATCGATATACCCGTAAGCATTGCTGGCTGTCAATACTTTCACTGCGAATGGGTGTCAGAGCAGTAGGTACATTTACCGTTCGTCTATCTATATGTAAGCCATGATTTTTGTTACCGAACCAGGACGCTGATGTGATAAAACTTAATTACATTTGTTACTAACATGATTGTTAAAATTGTAAGATAATTTATGCCAAACCATTAAATTTTTAACACAATATGTTAGTAACAAATGTAATTAAGTTTTATCACATCAGCGTCCTGGTTCGGTAACAAAAATCATGGCTTACATATAGATAGACGAACGGTAAATGTACCTACTGCTCTGACACCCATTCGCAGTGAAAGTATTGACAGCCAGCAATGCTTACGGGTATATCGATCGATAAGATGACACTGTTAATCTCTATTTTTGACTATAAAAATGTGGCTGGTATTAAACTGTGAAATGCTTGGTGTTTTGTAAAATGAAAAAATATTTAAAAATATGTACACATGTGCTAGAAAAGGGGCGATAACCTTTTTGCACAATCTATCCTTTACACATTTAAACGATCTAGTTTGTAGGCTAGAATATTATTACCATACATAAATCTTAATCTTTCTCTCTCAATTTACTTACTTTAAACTAGGATAAAAAATAATTTATGCTAGTTGCAGTTTAGCGTGCGTCTGACAGCATTTATGTACTGGTTTCCTACTTGTACTATAAAAAAAGAATTGATTTATATCAAATTATATATTGAATAGGAAAGTAAGCGTATACAAAATATTAAATATTTATTGTATGGCACCAGTTCTACAAATATTATGAAAGGAGACTTCTTCATCACATTATTTTTTTGAGATTTCATTTCGTAGATTGTATGTATTTGAGTGGTATAGTTAGCTTATCATATGATGTAGGGAGACCAAAAAAAAAGTGTAATAGCCTAGTGAAGGAGAAGAGAGTGTATATTGGAAAATGTGAGGTGGGACTCTTCACAACCAGATGTGTTCCATCTAGTAGCAAAGCGAAGCTATAGCGAAGATATTCAATCTGTACAGCCTGGCTGGTAGAAACTTGATGCAACAAAATAGCAACTTTTTTCCTTTTTTTGTTCCAATTAAACATTATGCAGTCTAAAAAATTAGCATAATCCTAGGACATAAATAATGCGTAAGCTACCGTACTAATTGTGGATTAACCTATTTTAAATTGATAATTTTAATTAAATTTAATATTACGATTATGATTTTACTAATAGAAAACTGCTATTTATAACATACGAACCTAAAGAACATAAGCAGTGATACCGAATACAATATTAAGTCATTGGTCTTCATCAGCTATTCGCTGTTCTATACCGATAAACAGCATATTTTTTTATGTCCCTTACAGAATTAAATTTTTGAATGGCGGCTTTATTATTGTATCAATTGATTTCTTTTATTGTATCGTAACGTATGAATCATTAATTACTCCAATACTGTGAGTAAGTAATGAAAATACGTAGATGTTTATAAATACTTTTTTCTAAGTGATGTTCTTCAAATTTTAAGGCACCATTATATACATAAAAATATTATGATGTTATACAAAAATAATTTTAGTTTGATGGTCCAATAATTTTATTTCATGTGATAAAAATTAAATAATAAAATTATCAATATGACTGATATTAAGAGATAGATATATATTAAGATAGGTTTACATACATAAAGACACAAAAATGTTACAAAAAGTTTCGTGCTTAATTTGCAATTCAATTCGCAGTGGTAATTAACAATTCTACTACGTTGTGTGACGACTAACATCCAGTTTTTACTCGTAGGTAGTTTAAATGTATCGAATCAATTGTTTATAAAAATGTCAATTTAAAAAAGTACTATTCCTTAAAATATAACTTATGCATTTTTCGAGAAAAAAATGTAATAATCATCGATAAATATGTCCACTTTTGTAATTACCATGCACACAAAATTAGAATTAGCGCTATACTGCAATTGTGCTAGATTTTAAAGTACATAAAGGAGCTATTGTACCTTTGGAGGTTCTGGAGATGGTTCCGGTACATCTGAGTCCCATTCGGAACTAAGATCATCACTCGAAGCCTCAGTAAAATCCTCATTCCACGGCACATCTAATAAAGAATTATGGATCTGGTCGTAACCAGGAGACATTGTTGGCGGTCCATACCCAGGCGGCAATGGACTAGACGCTCTACAGTCTTCACAATTGCATGGTTTCAGTCCGAATGTTTCTTTAGGCAAATCTGTATTTAGGTCAGATTTAGAATTTTTTCTTGAATCACGTTTCCTGGCACTACGTGGAGAAAGTCTGTTATTGCACTGTGGAGGTATGTGGTACCTAGTGGGTTCGGAAAGACGTCTACCACTATCAGGCGTTTCAATCTTCACCGGTGTCAACAGAGACATTTTCTTAGTTAAAGGCTGCTGCCTTTCGCTGTTTGAAGATCTGTCTTCCGAATCCATAGTGTATTGAATGATGGGTATGGTGAAGGGAAACGATTCGGTACACTCCGGCATTTTGTCAGATCACTCATAAAAAGAAGAGTCTCCTACCTGTCTTTGGGAGAAGATTTAACAACATTTTAGGCGAGATAGTGCCACGGAATTAATAGATTACGTAGCGCGTACACTTATTCGAGAAGCGTAGCAACGCGGGCACAGCGTACGCGCGTTACCCAAAGACTGCCACTCAGCGACCAGCAAGTCACTGCTCTTTGCGGTAGCTTTATTTTGGTTTGAATACAGCCTGTATTGACACCAAAATAACCCTGCCTCTCTTTAATATATTTTTGATATAAATAAGCTTAGAAATTGCAAGTTTCTCTTTTGATTATGATAAAGGCTTAAGTAAAATAAGATTTAAACCTAATAATATATTGTATATGTTTAATGACGTCCAACGTTGATAAATCCCCGCGGTTTATCTTCAATGACGCTGTTTTATGCCATTAGCGATGTGCCATTATAAATTCCTGGTACCTATTTTAAAAACAAAACTAATAACTTATAATATTTATGTGTTCATTTAATTATATATTTATGTCAAAATAATGGTCACTAATGGAATATTATTTATTTACATAAATATGAACTGGAATAAGTGATTTATTAACCAGTTTAATACATTCAAAATAAACATACAGAAAGAATGTTGTTTTTATGTTTTTATTTAATGGCCGAACAATAATTCCCCAATATTCTGTGGACAGTCAGAATTATAGTTTAGAATTTTAGAAAAATAATAATGTGTGCTTTTACTCAAGGAAGTATATTTACAGAATAATTAAATTAAATTTTACCGAAAAACGGACGTCAGCAACTCTCCACCTCCCTACTACTGTCACTAACACCACAACTATCAAACACAATAACCAGTCTTACACAATGTGCACGTGTATAAAAGTGTGTAAAATTCTGACTGTCCACATAATGGATGGAATAATAGAATGATGGATTTCCGCAAAGTAACGCCTAACTTTATTAATCACCCTAATATTCGTTGGAATTCCAATATAATGTATATTAATGGAATTGCAATTAATTGTTGGATAAGTAGGGTAATATGCCATGAGCATACACACAGTCGGAAACTACAGTCATATTTTAATTTTATTGGACTGACTGAAATGGTGAGGATGTGGTACATCGCCTGTTTAATTTCTTGCTGTTTTAATGAAATTTATATAGAATTAATTAATGTTTTTCTTTATAGAAAAATGATTTCAATACCATTGTGATTTTGATAGCTCCTACTCGTTACAGGTTAGCGTTTCTAGTAAGCATTTAATACTTGCTGCATACGGTTACATGTTGGGATAAGCAAAGCAATTACTAACCGGACTTATTGTCTGTAAGATGGTATCCCACACACATTTCAATGTATGATCGGTCGTAAACTAGCGGTTCAAAACTTTTTCTACTTTGAATTGGAGTGAATCAATAAATATTAAAAATAAATTTGTACTTACACACAATTAAAAAATGATTTTTGTATAATATTTTTGGATTAATTTTATGTGATTTGATGGTCAAGGAAATTTATTGATATTTGCTATGCCTAGTTTATTCAAATTACAGCATAATTAATTTTTATTACTATTAATTTATAAAAGTGAGCCATTGAAATTCAACTACATAACATTTCATTCAACGTAAGCGAAGCAAATTTTTACTAATCTAAACACATGTAAGTATGTGCATATAATACATTCGAGTAAGTTTTTCTACCTTTAATTATACCTTTTTAACCTACTTTTTTTTAAAATGAAATGAACATACTTAAGTTTAAAAAAAAATGGGGCGTCGAATGACGTTGCATACTTGGTAGACACACATGTAAACATATTCGTAAGTAAATTATTTTTCTGTTAATTTTCAACAAATTTAAATTTCGCTAGTAAAACTCTAAAAAATATACTTTTATGTAATTAATGAAACCTTAGATAATGGTACTAAAATATAAACTTCTTTTAAATTGTATTTAAATATAGTTGATATTAGTATTAATGCACATACCACGTTTTAAAGTTTTATATAATATAGTAGAACAATATTGTAAAAATAGGAATACTCATTCATATTTGTCTAAGAACTCTTGTAATCTTATAATTAAATTCAAATCTGCAAGTTATCATTTACAAACTGCAGCCAATCTGCCTTAAACAAATGTTGAAGGTCCATTACTTCAAAATGGGCCCAGCAGTAGGACATATATGGACTGTAAAACACAAATCTTATTTACACCCTCTATTAGCGTTTAACTTAAGCGTACAAAATTAAATCTATACTAAAACACTAAACATTCCTTATTCAAGGTTGTAAGCTGAATAATGTTAGTAGGTAGGTACAAACGTTCGCGTGCGTCAATCGAAATGCAATTAGTACGCACTCGCTAAAAATGTTAAGTGAAGAAATACTCGATGATCTGTATTATTTTTATAACACAAAATCTCAATGAATGTGCTTGTGAATAAAGTTATTCGTACAAAGTTACGTTTAAATTCATATGTCGCAGCTGGCGTTGCAAAAACGTTGCGAATTGTACAGTGCTAAATAAAATCGATTAAATTTGATATTTTGTGTAAGTTGTCTAGTCATCAATAACCTTTTATCCAGATCACACGTGTTAATTTTGCATGATAGAATTTGCTTTTTTTCTTGTAGTAATTTATTGATAGAGCAATTTATTTATACTGCAGTACGAATTGGTTAGCTCGACTAGGGGAGATATCATACCTTTATAGAATATTGACGTTATATGTTAGCATCTTCCAAGTCTACTTCTTTTACTTCATTCTTTTTCTTCCATTATTATCCTCTTTCAGTTCCTAAGTCTACGGCAGGCAACGCAGTAGGCATCCAAGAATATTGCAGATAATTATAGATAGCGGCGCTTGCATGTTTACTTGTTTGCTACATCTTCCACAAACAAATTGCTCGCATATTAAATTTTTTTGGAAAAAATGAATGTCATTAACAGGTTTAGTTTTAACAATGTATCTGTTGTGTTTTAAAGAAATACAGATGACCAGCCCATAGAATCCTATCTCATTGATGGGGCTGCCTAATTAGAGCTAGTTTCAATCGGTATTTTCCAGGTATTCTCCCTGATGAATCAAATTCTGTTTTGAAACGCAGATAACTTGCCTTTTGTAACTGTACTTCAGCTTCCCACCATTGTTTCTGTCCCGAATTAGAATGAAAAGAGAGAAAGAGACAGAAGTAACTTCGGTATACCTATGGAGTGCGACGTTATACACAGGTTTTGGTGCACGGTATTTAAACTGTTTTTATCAGTACCAGTAGCTTTCATAATTTTCCAGTTTCCATTTATGTACATTTTCTATAACGTATAGTGAAGAAAATATGAAAAAATATAAGAATAACCATTATAAAACGAAAGAATAATGGAAATGCTAGTCACAAGTATCAGGAGGTTGCACACGCACTGCTGATATATTATGTTGCCAAATATTCTTATCGTTTGTATACAAAGTAACTGAATCATATGATAATCCCTTAGTTAAGTAGTCAGTGTACGATGGTTTTTTAAACACACAAAAGTCTCAATTATTTTGTCTGTGTGTGCGTGTGTGTGTATTATATAATGTTGTATTGTTGTACCTACTATAAAACATAATTATAATTGATATAGCCGTAACAGCTCACTGTTGGAAATTGGATTATACAATGAGCAGTCTTTATCTTAATTATTAATTACGTTAATTTTTTTTTATGTTTTTTGTATTGTATAGTTTAGCTTAATATTTCTTAACGTGTGGTTACAAATACTGTATGTAATTCAATCAAATACAGAGATTCTTAAACTTATTTCCGTCCATTTTGAGACTCTAGTATATCTTATCGCACCCCAAAAATTTGAATCAAACATCTTACAAATCACAACCGCAATGATAACTTTAATTTAATTATAGCGGCAGGCATATTTCGATTTCAATTCATATTTTAAAATAAAAATAAGCCATCGCTCTCCTAATCCACTACACGCCTCCTAATTTTACTGAGCCTTTTACTGTCATCCCCTCCCCCATAGGCCTCCAGCGCTAAAATATGGTCGGTGTTGCCCACTTTGAGAAAAACTGGTCTAGTGTTATGGAATGTTACTTTTTCGGTAGGTGACAAATTTCAATATGTTGTTGCGAAATGTGTTTCCATTTAAAGTGCATATTAAGTGTATTAGTAAATAAATTGCAACAATACGAAATATGAGATTGTTTTCGAGCAAAAAATTACTACATGCAGTTTTACATTCAGGTACATCAAGTCAGCTTAATACGTAGGCAACTAAGTAGGTTAATTTTATTAGCTGATATACTATATAACAGGGGTGGCCAACCTCATTGATCCTAAGATCTACTGTTTATTACTTAGACGTTGTGCGATCTCCCAATAACAGTACTTCTTCATAAATACATATATGTATTTTTACACATGAATATTTTATTAGGTATATAAACATTATATTTTTCTTTTCTTTTCTATGATCGATCGCTTGGCAATATTTGCTATGTATTAATTTTATCCTAATTTCAATCGATTCAGAACAACACCTTCTGAGAAAATACAAAGTGTGGCGCTGCACAGGGTACTTAAATATGTACGTTAATTTTACACCAGGGGTGGCAAACTTGATTAGATCCCATATCTTCGGTTTACTAAGTATATTCTGTGCGATTTACCAATTACATAATCAGTAGATATTTTTTATAAATTTATCATGGAATCGTATTTCATCTGAATGAATGAAACAGTATATAAGTAGATTTTTTTATACTAAGAGGGAACAGCAAACTTGAAGATTATTCTTAGTATATTGAAATATTTTTTGCCTTGCCACAATCGACGTGCCGTGTTGACCTCGAGCCGAATCGACCGGTTGGCTACCCCTGGTGTACACAAATACAGAAGGCATTCTCTCATTTGAATCTTCTTTTATCCAATATTAAAAATATCAGTTTCGACTGGGATTGAACGCTATTTAATATATTACCTAAAATACAACATACCCTTTTTATTTTCAATGCCACTTTTCCACATACCTAAATCGGCCTCCACTTTTTTTCACAGCCCATATGTGTCCGACTTCTGAGCCTCTCTATTTCTGGAGGAACGGACATTAACACACCACGTTTGTCCAATGCGGATAGGCGGGCAATCAGACTCGGAATAAATATTTATCTCGATGCGGAGATCGAACCCACATCCATTAATTCCGTAGTCTGCAGTTCTACCACTGAGCCAATCGATCGTTTGCCTCTATTTGCAAAACGAATGTCTCATTCTACAATTTAAATTTTTGAAATGTTTTTAACAAATAATAATGTTTATAATAATCTAACAGGTATTGAATTAAATATTCTAACCATATTATTGATAAATCATTTTGATCTGATAAACAGTAAGACTACAAGTAAACAAATAAGCAATTACATGTTAGACTATAACTACAAAACAAGATAGTTTTCATTTGGGAATATTTGTTCCAATGTAACATTTGAACCTTTGGTTTTGGATAAAATTTTGATGAAGAATCAAATTTTAGGATAGAGTCTACATATATTCAAAGTATCTACATATATTAGATATAATATTAGGTCGGGGCAAAAGTATTTTCGTATTGTTCATACAAAGGAAAATATTTTTTTTAGGTATAATTTTTTATTTATTTATAATATGTATGTGCCGTTTTGATCGATGACTTGTTGCCATCTTGTGGGTGGTGCCATGATCCCATTCCTGTAGAAATTTTGAGATCTTTGAGTAAAAACATCTGACAGGTAGTGTTCACAGTGTTCTTTTGAGGTTAGCTTTATGCTTCCTAAAGACTTCTGCAATGACCGAAACAGGTGGAAATCTGATGGAGCAAAGTCAGGGCTATACGGAGGATACATCAACACATCCCAGCCAAGCTCTCTCAATTTTTGCTGCGTGGCTATAGATGAGTGCGGTCTGGCGTTGTCATGGTGGAACACCATGCCCTTCCTATTCACCAGGTCCGGCCGGTTTTTCTCAATAACTTTTTTTAACCTCATCAGTTGCTGACAGTAGAGGCTTGAAACGTCGCATTTTTATCTTTTTTGTAATAAAACTTGAAAATGTACCGAATTTCTTCGTCACATACGTTCGTATTTTACTTGCTTGAAAAACAATTGAAAAATGGCGGGAACTAGTTTTTTTTATTTATTGCATCTTCAGAATGTCACATTTAATGGTATTAAAACCAGCCATTACATTCAGTACAGCCAAAGAGGTTTGATTACTAATAATACATTCAAAATACGAAAATACTTTTGCCCTGACCTAATATATCATAGCCCAGATCTATGGTAAAAGACGCATTAGCCACACATTTGGCCCACAGAGCCAACTGATTATCAATATATCTACGTTAGGAGAATGTATAATGTTATGTACGGAACATGGCCATGCTTCATGCAAACATTGTCCTAACGCACGTTGTAAATTGTTATAGGACACACATTTTCATACGGTTAGTTTTTATTTAAAGATACCGTAATAAATCATCCTTACAAAATATGGGATCCATAAAAAAGAAGATATTTTTTATTTAATTAAGAAAACAATTAAATACATTATTTACTCATTTTTAAGGGGCTAGAAAAAGAAACACGTAATTTAAAAACCAAACAATATGATAATTATTTTTGTTATTATTTTACTAATTGAAGGATTTTACTAGATAACAATTCAAATCGAGAATGTAAATTAAAATTTAATATATATATATATATATATATATATATATATATACATACATATGTAAAGTATTTAATTTATTTAAGTATTTTTATTATTGCCATCTGTACATACACTTTGGAACTTATGAGAGAGTAATCAAAACGTTACTGACAGTTACCAACTGCCATGACAAACTTGCTTAAATATTTAGTTTGATTATACTAGAGGGCGCTGTATATATATTAAAACTATAAGACCGTGATTTTTATATCAAGCAGAAAAAATAAAGAAAATAATTTAATAAAACATTCGTTAAATACAATAGTTAAATATAATTGTAATTCAAATGGAAAATATATTAAAATGTAAACAGTAACAAATAAATTATGAAAATCACGTGCATAATACTTATTTGATGATGAGATTCTTTTTAATTATTAGCTGTAAAATGAAGCGTGTTTTTGAATGAGCGATGAAATATATATTTACATATATACATCATTAAGAACTAATTCATGTGCTCAAGGTTGATTAGGCTACGTATGATTCAATGATTCATGGGTATTGAATAGCAAATGAAATATATAAAATTAAGTCTTAGTAAACATTAATTTTCATCTTTTATTGTTATTATATAGTCTAGCTAGAATAGCTAATTTCGTAAGAATTACACTTACGGTCTAAGGTCGTGTGTGGGATCGATTTTACCATTGGACTATCTATGTGAAGCATATTTTCTTAGAACATGCATAAGCTTTGTTGGAATGGTTATTAATAATTTTAGTTATGTTAAAACTGTAAGTCTCCTTATACAATAAATAATTGATTTACTTTCCCAATATAATATTTTATTTACACATTATGGACAGCAAGTCAAAATATTTATTTACTTTACCAACATTATAATATAAATAATAGATTTAGCATCAAGGATAATAAAATGACGTGTTAAACGTAGCTATAAACGCTAATAGAGATGGACATTTCTCGTTTCGAGGGAGGTAGGTTAATGAATTTTTAAAAATAAGTTCAATTATAAACAATGTGTACATATTCCCAATTATTTCCTAATTACTTTATTTTAAACGGTAGTTGTACCTTGTTATGTAGTTAGTTGTACCGAATACAGCTTTTGTATTTTACCTTTACTTTTTAAAATAACTAACTTTTATATTTATGAAATAGCATACTCACCAGTTTACATACAAAAACGGAATAGGTAGGAAAAAAATGCTTAGTCTTACCTTTTTAAATGATTTGTTCGCATCCGTTGGGCTTGGCATGTAGAAGTCCACAATTCCAAGCAAACAATCATCACACCGGCACACGTCACTCGGTAACGATGACATAGATCCAAAACTGCTACAGCTGTCCAAAGAGTCTGTGCGAACAAGTTTTCCCGTGCTCAGAGCTTCCATTTTAGCCACCAATAGAGACTCCATTAAAGAACGTGGTCTAGCCGGCGATCTGGATCTTCGAGGAAAATCCAGTGACACTGTTTGATCTAGTAAATCCGGCGATAAAGGCCTATGACGTGTAAAATTGAGCGACAAATCTGGTGAAAGAGCGCGATGGCGCGGAGGGTCGGGAGACATAGGACATGGAGACACTAGATCGGTTGAGGACGTCCGTGATAATGGCGGCGTTGCGCTCCTACAATGCGACGACGTCATCTTCGTCGCCCGCATCTATGACGTCTTAATTCCTCATTCGCACAAATTACCCGCTACACCTATCTCCAGCGGTGATCAATTCATAATTTTATCGAGTCTGCACTGTATATAATATCACTTTTGACTGCAACTTTTATTTATTAGTTGACGGTACTGATTTTAATGACTTTGTTTATGTTAAATGTCGCACCACAATATCGAATGTATCTCACTTTTACAACATATACATATATCCAATAACACGTAACATT
Source organism: Baronia brevicornis (assembly GCA_031353405.1). NCBI lineage: Eukaryota > Metazoa > Arthropoda > Insecta > Lepidoptera > Papilionidae > Baronia > Baronia brevicornis. The sequence continues at coordinate 45,029 of JASFAT010001568.1, read as the reverse complement.
AAATAAAATTTAATACAGTAATATAAGTTAAAGTTGCATCTATGTAATTGGTAGGTATGTATCTATATAATTAGATACGCGTGGGCGTCTTTAAATCTGTCGAATTATTAATACGAGTGTGTACTAAAGTTGAATTGAAATATTACACTATAAAAAGGATCTGGAAAACTCATCCGTTCATCACGCGTATAAAATATATAAATATGTTTGAGACATAAAAATTTAATGTTCGCAATCTTGAAAAGAACAATGTTTACGAAATATGCAATATTTTATAATATATTTTTTGCAATAATATATACATATTAGTCGCATATTCTTCAGTTAAAATAAAATTTATAATACGTTAAAAGGAAAGTTGTGTATAGCTCTGCTAAACAATTGGTAACGATTATAAGGATACTTTTCATTATTTATTTGTTTTATAATGAAAATAGTACGATTACGGTTATATATGTATCTTTACTTTCCAAAGTGCAGATCTTACCATGCCTATTGGAATAATGCTACGGCTGTGGCACCATTTGTTTAATAGTTTAATTTATCTGCAGTATATAAATAATATAAATATAAAATTATAACCACATACTAGGATCTCCTATGTCATAGGTACGGTTATAATTACGTAAAGGACAACGACAAACATCCAAAATCGGAATAAATACTTATAGGCAATAAAAATATTTAACCTTATGGGAATCTTACCTACGAGCATTGATTGGAAGGCGATAGACAAATAAACACGCGAATTACCTACATATCATATTAACATATTAAATGTACTGCAGGTTGACGGACGACCGATTGGCGCAGTGGCAGGGCCCTCCGCCACGGAGTCAATGGTCGCGGGTTCGATTCCCTTATCGGAATAAATACTTATATGGATTTATAAATGTTTATTCTGAGTCTGGTAAGCCCCCCAATCCGCATTTCTTTTCCTGTCCCTTCCTTTCTTCTCTATCCTTTCCCTTCCTCTCCGCCAATCCACGGTCTGCCGTGCCAATGGATGCGTGGCTAGGGGCGAGCCTAGTCGCAAGTGATCCGATCGTCCCGGGATCGGGCTCCCCCGGGTACTATGGTGCCTTACCTCAGTATGCAGGGCTCTGCTGAGGCTGACCTCCATCCTCCCTTGCGGCTCGTGGGATTCACTAAGACGAATTTAATATACCTAATTTGACGAAAATGACGGCGACGTGGTTCGCCACCCGTCATGTCCTGATTCTCACGAGGGCGAAAAGCGACCAATGGCGAGCCGTTTCTCTGCCATAAATGGTAGCGGATTGAGCTCTGTGGTCTCTGCCAACCCTTGCGGGGGATTGGCGTGAATATATAAAAAAATAAAAAAAAAGGTACTGCAGATGCATTGCTAATCGATCTAATGGGAGGGAAGAAGGAAGTAATGGGAAGGGACGAAGGCCAAAAAAGGAAAAGAAAAAATGCACCTCCGAATTTGTGCATAAATGTACGAAACGCGGTAGCATAGAATAATGCTACCACTTAACGCTGAAATGCGAGGGTGTGGTTCTTCACCGGTCGAACGGTGCACTCAAGCATTGCTCTATTATTATTCTTTGCACACGAGCACAATGCGAATGTTACACTACGCCTTAAATAATAAATACGTATGAAACAAGGCAATAAATTGTCGAACAACTATTTTGACCTATATTTTTTTTAGGGCAAACGAGCAAGCGAGTTGCCTGATGGAAAGCAATCAACTCCGCTTATAGACAACCTAGATATCGCAGGAGTCACAAAAGCGTTGCCGGCTTTTTAGGTATGTATAGACTTCTGTTTAGAAGGTGCCAATCTCGTATCGGTTCGGAAAAACCGCCGATGGTAGCTGGTTCCACAGAGTGATAGTGCGTGGAAAGAAGTTTCGAGAGCAGCGCACCGTACTGGATCGCCACTCATCCAGATGATGGGAACGAAACTTTTCTTTACGGCGAGTTGTGTGGTTAGAGAATTCAGCGGCACGAATTATTCCAAACAATTTCTCGAAGCAATGGTAAAAGCGGAAAAATATGCTGAGAGATGAGATATCCCTCCGAAGCGCTAGAGAATCAAGCCGATGGATGAGATCTTGGTCATCGACTATTCAGATCGCATGACTTTCTATGCAGTCAAGTGGAAGAAGTTGATACTGGGGAGTCCCGGCTCAGATGTGAGAACAGTATTCCATATGTGGCTTGACTTGTGCCTTGTAAAGTTGGAAGCAATGGGTAAATGTGAAATACTGTCTCGCTCTATTGAGCTTATCCAGGTTTTTCGAGGCCAGCTTGGCTTTTTCTTCCAAATGGCCGCAAAACTGGACGTCATGTGATATGTCAACGTTCATCATCAGCAGCCTGCGGCAGTCCACTGCTGGACATAGGCCTCCCCCATGGAGCGCCACCTAGCCCGATCTTCGGCTACACGCATTCAGTTTCTGCCAGCCGCCCTGCGCAGATCGTCGCACCATCTAGCCGGGGGGCGTCCCACACTACGTTTACCGAGACGCGGTCTCCACTCCAGCACTCGTCTGCTCGAACGATCTCCGACAGACGTGACCAGCCCATTGCCACTTAAGTTTGCTAATTCGAAAGGCTATGTCGGTGACTTTAGTTCTCTGGCGGATTTGTTCATTCCGAAACATATCTACCAGAGAAACTCCGAGCATAGCTCTCTCCATAGCTCTCTGAGCGACTCTGAGCTTATGAAGCAGACGGACTGTCAGCGTCCACGTTTCGGCGTCGTAGGAGAGTACGGGTAGGACACACTGGTCGAAGACTTTCGTCTTCAGGCTCTGAGGTATGGGCGACGAGAAGACCGGACGGAGTTTCCTAAATGCTGCCTAGCCTAACTGAATCCTTCTATCGGCTTCTTTCTCGAAGTCGTCTCCACCCAATGTCAACGTTAAGGATTCCGAAATTAAACGTTTCCCATTTGAAGCAATTCCCAAGCCAAAACAAAAATAAAGAACATCGTAGATATAAGGAAGGATGTATGAATGGTAAAGTTTGCAGCTGTAATATATCTGATTGGCAAAGTAATATTACAACTGAAAATAAAAATACTAAATTGGGGTTATTAGACACTACTTTAATCCCTAAGCGTTAATACAATTTTTGTACCCTCATATTCATCTCCTTCTTTGAGTCGCCTTTTTTGAGTTTAAATGATTGTATGATGTTATCAAAAAGAATTAACTGTCTGCGGCAGTCCATTAATGCAAGATGATAAACCAGTTTTATCAAGCTAAAGATAAAATGTTGCTAAAAATTTATGTTGTGTTAATTATTTGTAAAATAATGAAACATTTGTCTGCACAGTATTAACATTTACTATCGGGCGAAGGATCAGGCGATCGAATTCTGCCACTGGCGTGGCTTTATCGAATGCAATTTATAGTCGTTCTATAATTGATATCAATCTCATAGAATATTGCATTTCGATATGGCTTTACGCCACTTAGCGTTGTAGGCTATTTCAATATTTTCCCCGCGCGGTTAACTTCTTAAAGAGCGTATACATTGGACGTAACCAATCTTTTCAATCTAAGAAATTTATTAGCAATAAGCGTAAGCAGGTTTAATTAATAATTGGTTTAGTGCAATATTTTACACTTTTACACTAGATTGGGTACATTTTAAATGTCATTTGTCAAGAACAAACATATTTTTAGCCTTAAAAATATGCACCAGAACCAGAAGGCCTATTGAAACTACACTGCTATTATAGTTTTAAGTTAGCTAGTGGAAAATTATATTGTACTAGATGTATATTATACTAGAGCACTCTAAGCTAGTCTAAGTCTAAAGCCCCTTTTTGCCAATTATCGCAAATATTATTGTTAAGTGTAAAGGGTCTAATACAACATATGGACTTATACGCACGGTATTACATACACTTATATCGTCTATCAAGATTACGATCTCTGTTATAAGTTGACTGGATTGAATTAAAACACACAATTTGTCTCATTATATTGCTGGGCTTTATTTAGGAATTGGAGTAATTTATTAGTATTTTATGAACTAATATTTGAAGATAAACAATCTGGAGTTCTAGTATCCTTTAAAATAAATCTGTTATGTTTGAAGGTCCTTAAAAGTTCCTTTTCATCTTTCTTAATTGAGATTTGCACATTTCACTGAATAAAAAACAAATTAACTTCTTTAATATCTGATTATGCATATATACAAATAAATTTATACTATCAATTGGTATATATACTTTATTTTATCAAAGTGCTAATTTTTTTCAATAAATGGTAAACTATGAAATAACCAAAGAAGCGAAACTACAAATTGAAGTTTTTTTCTTCCTATTTAATAATACTTAAAACCTAGATGTAAAAGTACTATTATTTTTCCTTAATTAGTGTTATACCTAACAAAAAAGTTGAAAACTTTAATCAAATATTGACTGATTTTTTCTAAAATTTTGTTAACCAGGTCTTAATTTTCGCACGATTTATCAGGCATAGAATAGGCGATGTTATTTTTTGTACTAACACATTCTTTATTAAGTTAAATTAATTCAATTGACTACAGTTGTTATGCGGCAGTAACAAAAAATAATTTTAAAAAAATACAATTTTAAGGGCTGAAACAAGTATAGCGGCGCGGCCCGCCACGAAATACAGCGGCGGCGACAGATTCGAAGATGTTAATGCTGGTAACCCATTGGATTTAACAGCTTTATCGGAAAGGGGGGGGGACGAAACTAAACAGGTACAAATTCGCGAGCGCGACTGAGCTGCAGCTGTGAGCGGCCGAGTCGCTATACTAATAATTCGATGTATGTAGATATGTATATAATCTTGTGTAATCTCACAGTGTAGCAGCCGCCGCGCTTGGCCGTGCGGACACATAATAAATCAAGAAGAAGCACAAACAATTTATTAATATTTTAAAGGTAAATATTGGGTTGTCCGGAAAGTTCGTGCCGATATTTTAGGACAATTAAAACACAGCTCATTTAAATATTATAATACACTTATTAAATTAAATAGGTACCGTTTTGCTAATTGACGTAATGTCGAGCGTGGGTTGTTCTCGATTTATATTCTAATCATATCTTGTATGTGGTAGACGGCCTACCTGTGCGTTCTTGATCTTCCAGGTCGAAATTTCCAGCTTTAACTCGAGCAAACCATTTTCGCACAGTTCTTTCCGCTACAGCATCCTCGCCATAAACAGCGCATATCTTATTTGCTGCTTGTGTGGCATTTTTACCCTTTCAGAAAAAAAAGCATTAAATGTCTATAATGCACTTTATTTGCCACTATATAAGTCGTACAAAACAAATAAAAATTAATGAACCGTAACCAAACTTTTTTCCAAATATGACTGAAGCTATTTTTTTTTAGAATATGTACACATGTCATTTGTTTTCAACAATTGTGATACATTCAGTCAGGTCTCTCGCGCTACCTACTGAAAATCGGCACGAACTTTCCGGATTACCCAATACATAATGTGATAAATAGCTACTTAGTAGAATCAAAATGTTTGTGAGAAGTTTGATATAATATTTATATACTAGTGATAACTTATTATATGTAACAATAATAGATATAACCTATTATAATATGCTTAGGTTTAAAGGGATTATGTGATACAATGTTAATTTCTATTAATTATTCTAGTCATGTTTTGTAAACATTAGACTATGAGCATGATAAGCATATCTTCTTAATCAATGGAGACAAATATTTATTTGGTCGAATGAATATAATTAGAAAATTATACTTTATAATATTTTTACCAAATCACTTTTACCGCTATGATACACTTTCTTCAACACTTATTATTACGGAGCGGAATTTTCTTTTTTTGTAAACCTTTTATTGGTATTACAAGTTGGGAACAACCTAAAAGTGTAGAATTATTTTTTCTTACTGGTTTTTTAACGGAAAGATTTTAACGGTTTTAATTTTTTATTTGAGTAGGGCCAATGCGCTGTACAATTCAATTCTATTTACTACTTTAACTTACAAATTATACCAAACTTGAATGTGAATTTAAACTAAAACTAATAATGTATATTAGAACTGAAGAATAATTTATATTAGAAAGTTTAAGGTAATTCAAAACCATATAGTATAATTGGCTTAATAATTAAAAAGACGACCGATTGGCTTAGTGGTGGGGCCCTCCGCCCACGGAGTCAATGGTCGCGGGTTCGATTCCCGCATCGGAATAAATATATATGTATATGAATTTATAAATATATAAGGTAACTCCCCCAATCTGCATTTCCGTTCCTGCCCTTTCCTTTCTTCTCTATCCTTTCCTTTTCTCTCCGCCAATCCACGGTCTGCCGTGCCAAAGGATGCGTGGCTAAGGGCGAGCTTAGTCGCAAGCGTGCCGACTGTCCCGGGATCAGGCTCCCCCGGGTACTATGGTGCCTTACCTCAGTATGCAGGGCTCTGCTGGGGCTGACTTCCATCCTTCCTTGCGGCTCGTAAGATTCACTAACACGAATTAATGTACCTAATTTGTTGAAAAATGACGGCGACGTGGTTCGCCACCCGTCACGTCCTGATTCTCACGAGGGCGAGAAGCGACCAATGGAGAGCCGTTTCGCTGCGATGAATGGTAGCGGATGGAGCTCTGCCAACCCCTGCGGCGGATAGGCGTGAATATATATAAAAAAATATAGAAAAAAATTATTAGACGGATTAAGTATTAATTATAAAATAAAAATATGTAAAGGTTGTTTATGTTTATAAATATGCGTATTATTAGTCCCTATTTCACATGTCAAGATTATGAACTCTATAACAATATCGTATATAGTAGTAGATATAAGCATCATGATCCACGAATGTTATGCGACGAACGCTGTGGGTGGCCGGCCGTTTTACTGAGTAACGATTGCTATGTGTGCCCATAATGTTAATAGGGCTATTTGCACACATTTTTAAATGTTATATAATACAATTCTTATTGCTAATTTATGTTTGAAAACAATTTAATTTTTCGAATATTCAATCAATATTTTAATTAAATGCAATTAATCTTAAAATGTACAAATTACGCGTCACTGTGCCTATACACTCTAATCCCCGAAACCGCACAACCAGTTTAAGTGAAATTTTGTTGTATATAGTTGGTTCCGGCTTAAAAGATGGTGATAGGTGACGCTGTTGTTGAGATATCACAACTGGTCTATATAAAATGCGGTCTATTTACATAGAAGACGATCTGTGCCAAGACGACGTCAGCCTGGGCCAACTAGGATTATATCAAAAAGGGAAAACAGGTCTAGTCTTGATTCTAACATTAGTCATTTCAAGCTTTAAATTCATAACTTTTACATTATTCAAAAACGTTGATAAAAAAACAGAACAATGAAATTTGAGGAATGCAAAATAGTAAAAGGTTCGACGTGTTTTATGTCGTATATGACTTTAACAAATAGGAGATTATTCAACATTACATAAACAACAATCTAATGAATCTATAGCATTGTTGTTCATATTTAAGGTATCTTCAAGACAGTACGTAAAAATAATGTGTTTGTTGATATTGATAAGTGTAGAAATGCACAATATATACACATTATAACGATAATTGTTTACAATGATTATAAACAATTATTATCTAAACGTATTAACTTCAACTATCTTGTCGATAAAACATTCGATGTAAAATATGCTCAGATGAAATCAAATCAAATGTAACGTTTTACATTGCTAAAAATGTGTCTGCCGGAAATGACACGCATTGACAAACTACCTGTGAGTAACATTATTATTGCTTACTCAGAAACGTACACGTTTTATCGTTCTCTTTACAGTCAAGTCGAGCAGTAAAGCTAAACCAATTAAGTAGTTTTTTAATAAAAGTTTGTATCCTGCTAAATGAACGAGTCTTAAAGTTAAAAAACTGAAGTGGCAATAAGCTGATCACGTTTATTGGAGAAACGATAACCATTGGAGTAGACGAGTGCTGGAGTAGGGATCCAGTCATGGCAAACATAGTGTGCGATACTTAATGCTAGATGGAGCGACCATTTACGCAGGGTAGCTGATAGAAAATGAATATGTGAAGCCGAATATCGAGCTAGGAGGTGCGCTTTGGAGTGGACCTCTGTTTAATAGTGGACCACCGCAAACTGAGGATGATAAGGATGATAACGAAATACATTTTATTGCATTGACGAATCTCAAAATAAATTAGCTCATGTACAATTGTAGGTATGTGATAAATGACAACATCGAACACTATATAGTCCAATGCTAGCTCACAACTTAGCGAGAACATTACGTCTGCACTAGCAAACTAATAAATAAGTACCTCAGCAAGTAACACTTATTCAACAAATACTATTTATTGCCTAGCTCGCCGCTGCGAATTGATCCGAATTCACTTAATATCACCATTTCGTTATTACGCATACGATACACGGACGACATATTTGGAATCAAATATATTTTACTTATTTTGATGTCATTTGAATGAACTCTTTTTGGTTTTGGTACTAATGAAAACATGCAATTTTTAATAGTAATTGTTATTACTGTATTTAATTGTAAAATATATAGTTTGTCATTTTTAGTACAAAAATAATTAACTTATTTAATGTCGTAACCTTGTATGATATGTTACTCTAATGAGATTAGATTAAATTAATGAATTAAAATATTTAATTAGCGTTATGAAAAATTATACGTTGTAAATAGCATGGTTTGTCTTAAGGCATATCCTTAAGACAAACCAATGCTATTTATAATGTATAATTTTTCATAACGCTAACTAAATATTTTTATGTAGATTATGTAAACAGCATAATTTTTACTGTATACGACTGTGTTCTAATTTAATGTATTCTAATTTTTCCTTTTGTACTCCTGCTGGAGAGAGTGTAAACTTGTCGATTGTTTTTAAATTAGTATTGTCGCGAAGAGACTTCGTAAAACATTTTATTGATTAAAGGCCTATCGCCTATGCAAAGGGGGCCCGACATCGTCTTGGATTACAAACAGCCTGTAGCCTTCATGGCGCGGGATACTTAGCTCGTCGGTCCATTTACCCTACATACTGGGAGGATTTGTTCATCAATGTAGCGAACATAGTACGCCACACTACGTTCGCTACATTGATAAACAAATCCTCCCAGTTTGTAGGAACTTCCTACATTGGCCAATGGACTTCTATAAAATTTTGATAATAATTTATTCAGGCGTGTCACTTAGATATGCGAATTTAAATATTTCAAAAGGACATACGTGATATTTCAGTTTTATTCAAACTAATAAAACACGAAATTGACTGTCCCGTCAATCCCTCAATCGTGCCATTATTTAACTTTATGGCCCAAAATAATAACAAAACTCATTTTTGTGATTTGATCACATGGCTTTATATTTGTAATTATTACTCAATTTAACGTATTCCATACTATTATTTTCAATACGTATTGTAAGAAATAAATTATATAATTACCAAGAAGGACAGCTGTTTTCGACACCAAGTTTAAATTAATTATTTAAACGACTCGTTTGCCCTTTTATGGTTATGTCTTTATCAATTTACGCTTGAGAATTTTTAATTCATGAGATCACTAGAGCACCGAAATATTTACTTATTTTCAACGCTTAATTCAATCGGTTTCTTCTATGAAAACCAAATGGCCTACTAGGTTACTGCAGATCACGAGTTAGAAATTGGACAATATATCGAAAGAACCTTTGAAAAGGGAATCAGTATATTTTCTCCCTTGAGTTTCTCACACATGATTGTACTGAGTGACTATAGAAGTACTCAATTAACTGTATATGATGTTTGGAAATCCTCTTTATTTGTATAATTAATAAAATATCTTCAATAAAATTGTAAAGTTATGGGGTAAATATTCTCATAAGATAAATGCATATATTGAAAAACTTATGACGACGTATATCATATACTCGTAACTAAGAGAACTCAAAATTATAATCGTCTAGAGAGTGGTTTATTTTCGCAAATACATTATGTCCAGAAATGTGTTATTGGATCAAGGCATTCGATCAAGATATAGATAGGTATATAACCAGTTCAATTCCTACTTCTAGAAGATCAATGATGACTTGATTTTTGAAGACTTTATGATACTTTGTATATATGTTTAGTATATGTAATGTTATCAGTCGCAATGGCAAAATAATAAATGCAGATTAAAGTAAAAAATACACATTCATTTATATTTTACCATTCATATTTTATATTTAAAAAAAATTGGCTATTAAAAATGTTCCACTAATGCAAACTGTTCATTTTTTTTTATTTGTACTTGAAAATGATTTTGTGTATCAATATTTACCTAAAGTGATGTTCTGGTGTAATAAAATTTTTCTCAATTTCATCAAAAACACCAATACATAATTTCTTGATTTTTAAGTATTCACTTAATAACTTATAAATAAATAGTTAACCTTCAAATATTAACAAATATTTGATAAAATTGCAAGAGTAATTTGGGCATTCGCTATAGCATGACAAAAAATTCAAACGAAAAAGAATAGTGTGTGTTCCCCAACCTCTACCAAAAAATGTACAATCGCAAGCAATTCCTACTTGATGTAATGTTTCTACATTTTCAAAATGTACATTTTCAAAATCTGCAAGGATATGTTTAGAATGTGAACTCTATTAAAAATATTGATAGTGGTAGAGCTAAGCTATGGCACGAGTACAATAGGTTGACCACGAAAGTGCTCCACCCTCACAGAATATATAATATATAATAGATAATAGATATATAATAGAATATATAATAGATTAGTGGTTGCATTTTTCTATTTATAATATGGAGGTTATTTCCCTTCCGTTACTTTACACGTGTCCAACGTAGGCAACGCATCTCCAGCGGTGTCCAAAGGTGGCGATTATTTCTGACCATTAGATGGCTCATTTGCTAAAAAGGTTAGCTAGCTTTTTTTGTTCTTCCAGCATGGAGGAGGCCTATATTCAACAGTGACTGATTTTGGTAAGGATTTTAAAACGGAACAATGGTTTTAAATAAATGAAATAGATCAAATGTATTTATCTAAACGAAACAAGCGAAATGTGTAGTGGGTAAAAAGTGCACTGAGAGTTTTTACGAAAAAATAATTCAATCCTATCTAACAATACATAATAAACAAATAAATCGATGATTTCAATTCCACAGTCGCTGAAATTTGCGCGAGACTTTTACACTAATTATGAATATTTTTCCTCTCTGTCCCTCGGTAGTTTTCTCTTTTTTACGACAAGTAATAAGTAACAACTTAATGACATATGAAATTTTCTAAACCGAAGGATAAACTTAAAGACGTAAACAAACTTAGTACGAATACTTTTTATACCGTCCGAAATCGTTATATTTTGTTACTAAGATAATATATAATAAAGAATATATTATTAATTATCAGTTTTTTTATACAATGTTACTAAGAAAAGAAAAATTTATTATATTTATTTATTTGTAATATATTGTTCGATAGGGTTAAACTATTTTTTGTAAACATGCTCAGTTTACGAATATACTTTACGCCCACTATATGTATTTGAATGAAACTCAATAATTATTAGATTAAAATTTTCCGTTGAGGACCATACTCACCCACATACACACTCTATTTATATATACGCAAGCGCCAAGAAATGATAAATAAAAGAATTATAAAGTAAAATACCAACAGTATATCGTCAGCGAAACTTGCAAATTATATGTTGCAACACATGAACGTGTCGATTACTACGAATTATGTGTTTAAAAGTTTTATCTATATGTTTATATTTTAATTTAATTTTTAAACATGTAAAATAAACTTAATGCATGTATTGTTGTGTATGTATAAAATATTTTTGTAAAATTGGTAAAAATATCTTTAAGTATAGTAGCTGGGATTTCTAATAGTATTGTAATCCATCTTCTCTATTACTTATTTAACATATAAAGCAAAATACTTTTCGGTTGTCTTCCGTAGAGTCTACTATACCTGAAGATGCCTCGTGTTGGGGCGAAACACGTGTCGTTTACAAGATGGAAAAGTGATAATGTGTGTTTAGTGTTGTGTGTAGTGGTTGGTGGGAGGAGAATTGATGGCCGATTTTTGGTAAGTTTTTGGTTTAACTTCCAAATAAATCCACTTAACCCAACAGAAAAACACACATTATTAATTTTCTGTTATTGTTTTGTTTGTCGCGGAGCTTAGCTAAGTAAAACTTTTGACTGTCCATACAGTGATAGATTTCAGCAAAGTAACGCCTGACTCCATTAATAAAGCAAAATATCTTTAATTAAATTCTTAAATCTTTTGAACCTAACACCTTTGAATTATGTATAGTATATTTTTAAAATAGAATTACCCTTGAGTATTCCAGTATTCCTTTTACATAGTACTGTAACACTGCACTGTAACAATCCACTGCTGGACATTGACCCGTTTTTCAAATACGATTATAGCAACACTCCTTACGTTGCTATAATCGCTACGTTCGTAACGCGGATGTAGAATTTGAATTAGTTTTTATTAATCAAATACATGTATCTGCTATCCACCGATATTTGCTCCTATAGGATATGACAGAGATGCCATTGATTTACAATCTTCGCCGTATGCTAGGTATCGTTGTCCTGTAGAAAATGATGGTGATTATTAATCTTAAGCTTTGAACCAGATTAAAAAAAAGTTATCTCCAAGTTCAAAATTCAAAGTTTAATTAACATATTCTTTTGCAAAAGATAAACGTTTTTTCCTGTTATCTTCAAACTTTTAAATGCAGTTTGACCGTAATAGCATCTTTTTCTTATTATTTTTCTGTTTTGGCACAAGCATATCTTCCTTTTAATGTTACGAGATCAGGGGTTATTTTTTGAGCTAGTGTAAAAGGTTTGGTCTTCTTTTGTAGGAAATATCTTTCTTCTAGAGAAGAAAAGGATGATCAAAGATTTTGGAGTGCTAAAGCAGTATCCCTTTCTTGATAAATTAGAGACAACCCATTTTTCCATTTTTGTCTTATATATTCTATAAGTGGCGCTTCTTAGAAGAGACTTATTACCACGGGCTGTTGATTAATTTTGCTAATTTTTTAGTATTTATAACTGACTGTGGACAGTGCAATTATCTTTGATTTTTCATCAGGAGAAAGTTCTTTGTATAGGCATTTTGAATAATTGCACAATAAAAGGGGCAACGAGCACTGATGGTCGACTAACAAAAAACCACAATGCATACTAATTTAAAATTAAAATACTGACACTGGCTAAGATGTGTAGTGGGATACGAATAGTATTGGTGCGACACAAACATAAACATACTTATTACATCATGACATAATAAAATGCGAATTTCAAAGAAGGGCTCGTTATTTAAATTATACTTACAGTATAAACATTTTTTGTAATATAATACGTCGTAGTCGTTTTGTTTGTCATAAACACTAGAAATATTTGTCGTAGAATATACAGCCTACGAATATACAGCCACTGTATATAAACATGTATATAAACGTGTATATAATAAAAACTTGATTTTTATAGTCACGATGTAAGGCTTTGTTATCAAAGTGATATTTCAAATTGCAATTCCCGTACCCAAAAGGTCGACTTTCGCAAGAAGAAGGTCGTTCAAATATAATATCAACCTGTGTTAAATGTCCGTCTGTCACTTTATTTGTGTTAATCTTTATCGCTAAGTATGCTTGAACCAGTTTTTGTTATACGCACTTAGAAATCACCGTTTTTATTGACGAAAGCAATTTCATGCCTGTCTTGTGACGGTATCAACAACTGAATGTACGCACTTTTTTGCTTCTACACATTCTATGACAAGCATCCTTATAGCATTATGTAATATCCATGAAGAAGAAAGAAACTGAGAGCTACAACTTATTTATACTACACATTTTTATAGAATTTTATTTTTTAAGAAATTTTTTAACACTTAAATCGGTGTTTTAGTCAATGTAAACAAAAATCTATGTGAAAAATTGACATTTGTATAGATATAGTGAAATTAAGGCTACGAGTATTTTTATGATAGTTTAATAAAAAGGACATTAAAAATATAATGACATTAAATAAAATTAATAGCGAGTATGATATAGATATGTAAATTTTTGAGTAACTTACTACTATCTCTAAATTTTGCCTATGCCAAAACTATGTTCACAGTTTAATTTCGAGTTATAGTATTATATTATTTAGTAAATTCTTGATACGTCGTTTAATTTACAGAATTCCTGGCCGACAGTATGTCTGTATTAATAATTTTAAATAAGGTTATTTTAATTTTTTAATTTAATATTATACAATATAACTAACGTGAAATATTTAATGGATATATTGCCACTTCTCATCCAATTGACCTTTAATAATCCTGCGTTTAAATTTTAATGCAATGCACTTAATGTTTATAAAAATATCGAAGTTTTTTTATTACTCTCAAGATAAGGAAATACTATTAAATTTAACTGGATCGTAAATTTAACATACTTTTGTTGACATTAAAAGTGTGATTGACCGAGGAATGTAATTGTTTATTTATATGTACGTCAGATTAAGGACGCCCGATTTTATTCGACTCTTTTTAAAAGCAATTATATTAAAAGACTAATTATAAATTTACCGCTGTGAAAGGTGGGTTTGTAAGTAAATAAAACTTGGTCATTGAACGACCTGTCAATACGATCTTTAGTGGCGATATTTATCTAACTTGACATCTATTATGACAGATCGTCATTTATTAAAAAGGATAGTGTAATAAATAAACCTATTTGAATAAGCGCAGATAGCTAATCTACAAAAATTAAACAAATACAAAAAATATTCAAAGTAGTAGATTCGTAAAATTTTTCTATTTTTATGAATCAGATAGGTAAACGAGTAAGCGGGTTACCTGAGGGTAACCAAACACTGCTGCATTTGAATATTTTCAGGATTTAATGAAAGGGGAAGGTAATTGGGCCTTCAGAGCCCTGCACCCACGTAAAGAAACGCTGAAATTCTGAGGGCGTGGCACTTCCCCGGTCGAGCCAGCCCGATATGCTATCACTATAATTTTTATAATTTAACATAAATAATTATTTTCTTTTTTATATATTTTTTTCAATTAACTATAGTACTTTTATATATATTTCTTAATTAACTTAAGATTCACTCACAATACAGACAGTAGATAAAATTTTATCATTGTTTTTAATTAAGTTCGTAAGTTCTGTTACAAATCCTTTCCTTAACTATGAATCGTCTTATGAACGTCGTATGAACTTGATTTAGTTTACTTTTCAAATAAACAAAAGATGTACATATCTTTTGTTTTTTTTATTATAGGCATGGGTGAAGTCGTGAGAAAGATCTAGCGTATTTTATAAAATTTACAAGTTTTTAGCTTCATGAATACAATAATTCACTATTTATTCATATTCATCAAAACATGCCGTAAAATAATTTATTTAAATTTTAAAATTAAAAACAAATAAAAAAAATTATGCATTAGCAAAAAATAAATTTTTAATATACTATGTACATTCATTTTTTAATTACTCTGTTAGCAACGTTTTAATATGCAGGAAGTGATAATTTACCGTATTCTATCGAACGAGTATCTCTCAAAATTGACAGCTAAATTAATGTACAGCTTAAAGTGGGTAATTCATTAGATTAATCGCTACTACGGTCTATTAAGATCTGGTATACAAATTGTGGGTGTTAAATACGAAGTAAAGACATTTTGAAGAAGATTAAAATGCTTTCAATGGGATAAGTTAAGCAGTTTAATATAAAATACAAACTTAATATATATGTTTCAACTAAAAAAAATAATAGTACATTTTCTTTTTAATTTTTTTTATTGAGTTTATTGATATAACTTTTGCGAATATTTAAAAAAAAAATAAAATAGCTTCACAAAGTTTTTAACACATCTCTAATACCGCGATCATTGTCAAATAAAAATACTTTTTAATTACCTTTTTAAGTAATATTTATTATTTATTTTGAGGTACAAGAAAAAGATAGGAGAATCTCTATCTAAATGACTCCATTATTGGAAATAAAATAAATAACTTTTATTATTTATTATATTTTCAATAGTGGAAATTTTTTTCATAAAAACATGAGATCTAAAAATAAGTTGCCTATTAATTAAATTATTTACTTTATTTATTTATAGTATATTATAGTATATATATATATATATATATATATATATATATATATATATATATATATATATATATTATATAGTAATGCTTCTGTCTTTTCTCAAACACGAAAAAGAATCTGACAGTTAATACTCTTTTATTTTTAATTATAAATAAAACCGGTAGAACCTTCGCTTCGTGTACGTCTTCTTTAAGTTAATTTTTGGTATTATGTTTTAATATGAATAGATACCATAAACTGTTATAGTGTTATAAGTCCATGGGTATAACTTTTTCGTAAAATGATAATGTATAAAATAATTCAAATCAAATTTCACTTTAATGTCAATAGATAAGGCGACTCAAAGCGTTGAATACATGCTTTAATAATAAACTATCGTCCTGATTCTCACGAGGGCGAAAAGCGACCAATGACGAGCCGTTTCGCTGCGATTAATGGCAGCGGATGGAACTCTGTGGTCTCTGCCAACCCCTGCGGGGGATAGACGTGAAAAAAAAAATTTAAAAAAAAAAAAATAATAAACTAGTTTTTGATACGGCTTATAGAAAGCTTCTCTTCTTTTTGCGTAGTACTTGCGATCTTCGAGGTCCAAATATGACTAATGCATATTTATATAATATAAGGTACTTACGTCTAAGATGGCCCTGTTCCTAAGATGACCCACATTCAAAATTTCATACTTTATAAATTAGAATGAGTTTAAATTTCGCGCAAACTGTTAGGTTAGTAGTGTAGACAAAATTTTAAGTTCATATCGAAGGAGTGGATTGTCAGTGACGTTGCAAATAGCTTGTGATTTTGTGAAAAAAGTTTGTGAACACGAGGTTATGTGTTCACACTTTAGATTTTTGAAAACAATTGTTTTATTAATGGAGTCAGGCGTTACTTTGCGGAAATCCATCACTATATGGACAGTCAAAAGTTTTACTTAGCTAAGATCCGCGACAATTTGTCGGCGTTGTCGCGGATCTTAGCTAAGTAAAACTTTTGACTGTCCATATAGCATTATAGATGTTTGATAGTTGGATTTGCGGTTGGTAGCCTAGCCTGGGGAGCGGGGTGGCTATGTACGTCAGAGTTTGGACACTGAGGTCATCCTTAATTCCTTCGTAATACAGTATAATATCCAACAACACAGCAAATCCAACAAAACTTTTGACTGTCCATATAACAATTGTTTTCTTAAATAAATTTCATCAAATATAATTTATTACAGAAATAAAGGAGTAGTAATGATGTGATAAAGTTTGTTTTCATAAGTTATTTCATTTTTTTTATTTTTTCTAATATTGAAAAAAATGGGCCTTACAAGGCGCATGTACCTTAAAACTAAAGAGAAGAAACAGACGTCATCCAGCCCTAAAAATTAAAAGTCTAGAACCCGATTACAGTGCTATTGGGTAATTAGATCCGTCAGGTCTAAACCAGAGAGCCACTCAAACTCACACAAAAATTCATCAATCAGTCTAGCCATTTAGGAGGAATTCATTGATAAACGGATGTACAAAAGAATTATATATCTGCATATATAAAGATTATATCAGTATTTAATTAGAAAAAAAAAAACATTTTTATCGTTTGTACCTAATAAAACATAAACACATTTTTATGTGTATATAATATTCCAACATAAAACTTAAATAAATAAATCTGTTTGTTTTCAGTATATTATTCGAGAAAAATTTTCCGTACAGTAAAATTAAATGAAGAAACACAGCAGGACTAATATAAAATTATTATAAATAATTATTTTTCTTTTTTTAATCGGTCCCTCATTGCTGAGGATAGTTGTCACTAGAACTCAACAAATGGACACTTTATCTGTATCGGTTTCAGTCCAATGTGGCCCTCATCACCTGTTGAAATTTAAAAGAAGATGTGGCTTCCTTCACTTGGTCGGACCATCTTGTTGGCGACCCTTCTCGCTTTTTCTTCTTTCCAGTATTACCAACAATGAACATCTTTTCCAGGTTACTTAGCTTAATGTATCCGACAAAAATCAATGTGCGTTTAAAACAGATAGTATAAGTAATATTGAATTTATGTTAGTTTAGTTACATATAATAATTATAATGTGTAATATAATAATTATTATATATAACTAAAGAAACATAAACTCAATATTATTTTATTGACATCGAAATGTGTATTTGTATGTCAAATGACCATACATAAAATGATAAACAAAAAATACATTAAATTTCATAACCGTGTAATATCCATAAATATTTGATTGCTACGCGTACAGAAGCCAGACTACCAGACTCGCCAAATTCAGCGTGGTACCATTACCGTGTCGGTACAAAGAATCAAAGTCTCACAAACAGCTTCATTCCTTACTTGTATAGCCTTAATCGGTCACTCATGGGAAAAAAACTTTAAACCGATTAATGAATGAAATAAAACTTAAAAATCTTTAAAAAAACAACTTATGGTTCTCTTAGTCTTTACAGGCTTTCTAATTAGTTTGACATAAGTCATAACTAAAAGGCAGCTTTTTTGATACAGACTATTTTCGGAGGATTCAATATAAAGTCATATGTAATATAAGCACAGCTGGCTATAAAAAATTGAAACGTTAAGAAATTGATATATTTCACAACAAAAAACAGAGTGAATGTGAGATAATCTGCTTACAATCAAGCCTTTATATATATAGCCTTTAAAATAATATAAAAATACCATAATACCACAGGTCAATGTTCAAAACTTGAAGCGGAGGTCCTTGTACTGTGTATTATTTATGGGCATTATATTTGACAAACTTGCAGCAATGTGAAACAATTTATTGCCTTACGCCTTTATGTATAATCGATCTCACGTCTGCACCAATACCGGATTATGAGAATATTTATGATTACAACATGGTATGCTTATTATTCGGCTTGTATACTCACTCGATGATTATGTATATATTATTTATTATCGTACTTTCCTTACTTGAGCTAAGTGTTCTCAATAAAAATCCCAGAAAACTCTAAAGTTTAGATTTAATAAATATATATAAGTCAACGTTTCGTTTTATTTTTTCATTGATACTTCTACGAAGACGTCGATACCGTTATCTAAAATATGATATTACTTTTGTATTATTACCTTTTTTATTTGGTGTAAACAGGATAAGTATTTATTTAATATTATAATAGATATAGTTTTTTGATAAAATAAATCATCATTATCATCAAACTGCTTCAATTAACTGCGGGACAAGGGATTCCCCCAAGGCGTGCAACCTAGCTCAATCATCGATTATGCTCCGTTGTCTACGTCCAGCACTGGGCTACTTCAACAGTTCTTCTACAAATGTAATTATTTATTACAACTCACCTAATATTCGGATAAAAAATGTTTTAATTTTTAGTCCAACGTAACACTATTTCTTATCAAATTATATATTTAATTATATTTTTTTGAAATCCCAGCTAAAACGTTGGAAGACGTATTATAACAGAAGAAGGGCTGGCAGAGATTCAAGGGGAGCGTCAATCAGTATCAGTCATATATATATGACATTTGAGTTTAAAAAACTACTTTTTTTCAGTAAATTCACTGGCTAATAATTTTGATGATAATACTCAAACGTTATTAGAGAATTTTTTAATGGTTTGTAGGTATTGATTTAAAAATGAAAAGTGTAATCGACACAGGTTAACGGTGGATTACAAAAACATTTATAAAAAAGTAAAATTCGCCTAGAAAGGATAAGAAGTAACTCGATTTTGAGTTAAGCTCGCCGTTGTACATCTTCTTTCCTTTTAATTCTTGTATTTCCTGTTTTGTGTACAATAAAGTATTAAATAAATGAGTAAGATTTAGGACCGATTGGCTCAGTGGCGGGGCCCTCCGCCCACGGAGTCAATGGTCGCGGGTTCGATTCCCGCATCGGATTAAATATTTATATGGATTTATAAATGTTTATTCCGAGTCTGGTAACCCCCCCAATCCTTATTTCTTTTCCTGCCCCTTCCTTTCTTCTCTGTCCTTCCTTTCCTTTCCGCCAATCCACGGTCTGCCGTGCCAATGGATGCATGGCTAGGGGCGAGCCTAGTCGCAAGCGTGCCGATCGTCTCGGGATCGGGCTCCCCCGGGTACTATAGTGCCTTACCTCAGCATGCAGGGCTCTGCTGGGGCTGACCTCCATCCTCCCTTGCGGCTCGTGGGATTCACTAAGACCAATTTAATATACCTAATTTGTCGAAAATGACGGCGACGTGGTTCGCCACCCGTCACGTCCTGATTCTCACGAGGGCGAAAAGCGACCAATGACGAGCCGTTTCGCTGCGATGAATGGCAGCGGATGGAGCTCTGTGGTCTCTGCCAACCCCTGCGGGGGATAGGCGTGAATATATATAAAAAAAAAAAAGATTTAGGATTACCCATATAAACTATCATGTACTCCGCATGTACTCCGCTAGGACCTAGTTGTTACGCATTAGAAAGGATATACTCGTCTTTTGCGTAATATTTTACATTTTTATCTGTAATTATACCAATTACCGTCACATCGATAAATTTTAAATCCAGACTTAAACCAGCTTCGCTCGTGCAAATTAATATTCATTAAACTTAAGAAATTCTTACAATTTGTCAGGGTGCTTTTTATAGGAATTTATTACTAGCCTTTTACGATATCTGTATGGTTTATGGAAATATATTTGTAATTGCTTAATTTTAATTTAATAATTTCCGAGGCGGTTGTATTCAATAGGTAAGAAATTAAGTATTTTTTTTGCCAGTAGATAAAAAATATTGTTTATCTTGTAATATTGCTAATCGTAACGGTTTAAACAAGAGATCTTTGTCACACGTTGTAGTCGCCCTCTCGGCAAGGCACAATACCTTTTCCCACGGTTTGTGCAAGCACCGTTTAAAGACCTGGTCAAGAGGTATACAAAAAACAGATAGTAGAGAGATAGTAAACAGTCAACATTCAGCGCACACGCTCGCTATATCCATCTGTTCATTAGTTCTGTAATTAACACTCACTGTATTCTGATCGTTCGTTGTAGATCACATGTTAATTTATAATTCAATGTTAATGTAATTGATTTGAATGCTAATTTATTTAACACGCAACCTGAACCATCGCATTCACACTAGTACATCACAGATACACCCAAATATATTTAGTTCATTACTATATATATTTTTATGTAATGTTTTTGAACACCTTTTTGCTTATCATAATTATCTTTTTCACAGTCTTTCTTTTTATTTTTTTTTTCACATTATGCTGTTTTTTCCTGAATATAACATTTACAAATAAAAATGTATTTAAATTGAATTTGCACCATAAGCCAGGATAAGTAGCCAGGATTTAAAAGTTTCGGAAATTTAAAAAATGTCAGAGACAAAAAAGAGAGACTTCAATACAAATAAATTAAAATATGTTGTTAATATTTACGTAACGTGCTAATATAACTGCCAATAAATATTACAATAAAAGACAATACTCGTAAATCTATGCACTTTTGGTCCTTTCAAATAGCAAACATATGTATATTGAAGAAAAACAAAACACTGTTCGGTTATTACACGCAATTATTTCACGACAGCTATGTAGCACTCCTGAGCGGCGGCGATACATGGATAATAACGGGTTAGGCTTTTTATCGCACATGTCTCGTTACTGTCACACAGACTTATGATAGTCTTACTTTATTTGATTCATATGTTGACTATAATCTTCATCAAGTAACACTTAGATAGATAAAAGCAAAACAATAACTTTTTTTTTGCTCTAAAAATATAAAGTGTCATTTAATATAGAGTTGTGTTATAAAAATTGCTGCATTTTAAATTTTATATGCTTTTTTACGCAATTATATAATTATAAAAAAATAATTTCGCCTAAATGCCATTACATGATAATTCATAGTGCCACAGTCCCACTCGCTGAAGTAGTGATGTCAGGATGATGTTAACCTCGCGGATGACATATTTTTCTTTTACCATTTTTCTTTAGTGCTGAGATATGGTCATCGGGTTTGATCAAACTTGAGGCATCCCCATAGAAAAAAGTATATAACAGTGATATCCGGCGACCTGGGTGACCAGGTGGTGTTGCCGAAACACCTTATTAATTTGTTACGGAAGAAATCACGAAGAAGCTCCATGATCTGAGAAGTGAAGGTAGTATGTTTTCTCAATATTCGAAATAGAAGAAGAATAAAATAATCAGCTACAATTCGCCGATAATAAACACTGTTCACAGTACGGGCTTTACGTTGAAAATTTAAAAAAAATATGGTTCTATAATTTCGCTGCTTGACAATGCACACCAAACCGTTACTTTGAGACTGTGAATTGGCTTCTGATATTTTAAACGTGGGCTTTGTCCTTTAGTTGGGCAAATAAACAGCAATTCTGATTATTGACGTTCCATTTAAATGAAATAGGCGGGCCGACTCACTCGGATTATTGTGCAAACTGCTGGCGACGAGTTGAATGTTTTTGTTTGTGTGTTTTCTACTGAACTTGTTTCTCGTACCCATGACTGAAACAAATTTTCACTTGGAGCGTCACGTAATCATCGAATATTGTGATGCGAACAAAATCTTTAATGTGCAAACGCAAATGAATCAACCATATGTACATATACTACTCATACAGTAAATAAGTTTTAAATGATAAGAAAAAGTTTGGTTACCCTATTACTAAATTAAAAAGTACTGTTACGCCTGTATTGAATCGTAACTGTTGCTAAATGCCACAAGTTATGGTGTCACGCGGAGAACAAATGCTTGCATTACATTCGTTGCAATCGTTCCGCCTATCAGTAGATCTAACAGCGATAGGGCGTAGCGGGTCATTGTGCCGCGAAATAAACGACAGATAGACAGTCGTTGGTTTATGTTTCTGATTAACACCTCACATGTCGTTGAAATAGTTAACATAAATAGAGTAACGTTACATTTGATATTTTATTAATGTTTTATAAGTTATCATTGTCGAATCGTCCTTCTTAATGCGTTTTTCTGACTAACGGAGGTTGATAGCCAATACAGCTCAACTACCTTTATCTTTAGACGATAACTGTTCAGCAGCACACTTTGTACGTGTCCACACCGTAGTATTGTGTATCGAACACATTTTTCCGATCCATCCGCCTTATGACCGGGACTTTTGATTTGACCCATCATGATTAGCTTGCAAACAATTTTAACGCCTAAGATAAGCAACTTTTTTTTGTCCTCTTAGATGATCATTTGTTAAGTCCAGCTTTTCGTTGTCCAGCTATTCTTTTCA
This sequence comes from Baronia brevicornis, assembly GCA_031353405.1. Classification (NCBI taxonomy): domain Eukaryota; kingdom Metazoa; phylum Arthropoda; class Insecta; order Lepidoptera; family Papilionidae; genus Baronia; species Baronia brevicornis. The sequence continues at coordinate 21,656 of JASFAT010001568.1, read as the reverse complement.
AATCATATCCACCAGAAAAAAAACATTAAATTTCCTTTCATAACTCCCTGAGTGACTGAAATAAGCCATACACATATTAAATGAATAACTACTTAATACAAGTCATAATTTCACTGTCTGCGAATTACATTAAAGAAGTTCTTTGGGAAAGTATTCCAACTATTAATCATCTTCTACCTCTAAATTAAAATGGACTTGCCATAGTCTCCAAATTGGACAAGTGATTCGGTAACGGCAGAGTCATTTGGCATTGTATCGCTACTACCCGTGTCGATTTGTTTCGTGCTATTTATGCTCTTGACTTTTACATATAATCTATTATGATAAATTTACTATATATATAATTCATTATGAAAAAGTTACTACAAATTTAGGATGATAAGACTTAAATGGTTGGAAAACAGGCAATCTCAACATTAAACTCATTTTAGCGATTGTTTGGCTTAGCTGCTAGTATCTGATATGTGTCGACCAGTGTGTCCTACCCGTACTCTCCTACGGGCCGAAACGTGGACGCTGACAGTCCGTCTGCTTCATAAGCTCAGATTCGCTCAGAGAGCTATGGAAAAAGCTATGCTCGGAGTTTCTCTGGTAGATATGATTCGGAATGAACAAATCCGCCAGAGAACTAAAGTCAAACACACAGTTTTTCGAACTAGCAAACTAAAGTGGCTATGGGCTAGTCACATTTGTCGGAGATCAGACAATCGTTGGAGCAAACAAGTGCTGGAGTGGAGACCGCATCTCGGTAAACGTAGTGTGGGACGCCCCCCGGCTAGATGGTGCGACGATCTGCGCAGGGCGGCTGGCAGAAACTGGATGCGTGTAGCCGAAGATCGGGCTAGGTGGCGCTCCATAGGGGAGGCCTATGTCCAGCAGTGGACTGCCGCAGGCTGCTGCTGATAATGATGATGATGATCTGATATGTGATCTCATTTGACAGATGTTAATTTCAGATCCTTTCAAGTTACTTTTAAATGTCTCTTAGTTATTACATTACTTCCGGTTGAGAATCCGAATGTTAATCCATTTAATCATCGCTAATCATATTGCCTTGTTTTATTGCTCACTTACTAAAATCAATTTAACATCCAGAGTTTTACAGAATATAATATTGTTCTATTATTTAATATATATTATTTATACATATTTTTCGAATATATGTCTGTTTGTCTGTTTGTCCTTTACGCATTACTACACCATTTATCATATCGCCAAGAAGCTTTGGGCAGTGGTTGAGTACCTACACTCCCGCAAGATTTTTGGAATAGTACATCTATCCTACGATAGGTGGCCCATGTGTATACATAAATAATAATTGAATCCTAACAAAGAAATTCATGCAAACTATTACGTGGGCTACATAAGTAGTGTCTGAGATCACAACAACGCGCGACGGGTATGCTAGTCTATAATAAATTTTAAAATATTTGAACAGATATTTCAAAATTTATTTTAAATATTAGGTGCGAGAGCTGCTGTGGTTGGTAGTTTAAAGGCAAGTTGTTAATTTTTTTATTATAAGAGTATTTTATATTATATTATGTACGAGTATATATTTTATATTATACGGGTATATACACTATTAATATAAAATAATATATACTATGAAATCATATTTATAAATTAAGTGTCTAATAAAAATTATTGGTTTTTTATTAAATCAGAAAGGCTCATGTAGTTTTAAGTCATAAAAACATTAAGACGAACATAAAAGGCGTTCGTATTTTGTTCAAACAACTTCACATCAGAACCGTGTATTGGCTTGTAGGCGCCCTCGACATATGTTGTGCACGTTTCATTGTGCATATTTTTGTGCCAAAATTCCTTTATACACTAAAGAGCTATGCTTCGTTGTGACGTCAATGACTGTGCGCAAAAATTTAGCTTTTGAATTTTAAAAAACGAATCCTTTATAACAAAGCCTTAGAGATTAGGTTAAAAAGCTAAATTTTATATCTTTGAAGATCTTCACCACCTCAACCGACCGATGGAAGATATCCACCAGTCAACTGGAGTGAAGATCTGAACATGGACATATACATATGTACAATTGCACACACACACACACATATATATATATATATATATATATATATATATATATATATATATATATATATATATATATATATATATACAGGGTGTTCCAGTACTCAACATCAAGCCGAAACGAGGTGACAGGATTGATTGTAAGAAAAATCAGAAAATAAATCTATCCCATGCAGTTTGAAAATAATGGGCATTTAAGAAAAACCTAAAAATTTGGTCAAACTTTAAACATTTTTTGCCGGCCTTAGTCTCATAGGCCTTAGTCTGTCATAAATAGAGAAGATCACCCGCAATTTAGCTAAATATGCAAAACGTCACCTCTTGTTTGAATCATCTTAAATCTCTATTTCAAAATATTTACACAATTAATTCCTATTTCATTTGTAAATGATTATACTTCTTTCTGAGAGATTAAGAAACACATTAATACATAAATCTACATATAAGAAACAGATGCTTGACGCTTAAATCTAAAATAACATAAATATAGAACAACATTAATTGTTTCCTTACTGCATTGCAAATCATAAATAAAACTATATTTAATCTTAAAAATGTTCGTCAACGTGGACTGATGCATTGCGAAACGTTAGATTTATTTAAAACCTTAGTTCTACAAATTCAATAAATTTTACCTTTAAACATGTCCCGAGTTTTCTTAAATATCATTACTTTTTACAAATAAAATAAGATAGGACTCCTATGTAATTTTTAAAAATTAGTGCCAAAGCTTTGCTGACTCGTAGTAATAAATAGACGCGGTTAATACATATGAATAACGTTGAAATGTCTGGCTGTGTTATCTTGGTTACGATCATTTAATTGTAAATTTTATAGCATAGTTTACATGACACTTAAATATGCTTGAACATTTTTAAAATACTTATCGATCTCTGTGATTCGCTTTAAACCGAGACTAATAAAACTTTAGAAGTTTGTACAACCTACAGCAATATTTAATTTTTCTGTTCACGATTAGTCATGTTTTGTATTTAGTGATGATGACCGTTCACGTTTTATGTTTTCATTAATAACCTAATTCTAGAAAAACAAATACAAATAAGGTCAATAAAATGAATATGATTCTTTCGTATCTCGTATTTGTATTTGAAACAGTTCCCTGTAATTAGTAGATTTAACAAAAAATCAGTTGTAACAAGATATTTGTAAAAAATTAAACCCAACCTCGAATTCACTATTTCGACGTAACAAATTACATTTCATTTATCGAACGTCAGTCTATTAATAAAGCTTTACCAAAATTTCGTAATTAGTTTCCTCTGAACGGAAAAGAAACGGCGAAAGAAACTGTGCAGGTATCCTCTTATTAGGTTCCATCTAAATGAATTCAGAACGTTGAAAAGATAATATGTTTAAAAATTACATAGGTTTTTAAATAGAACAAAAATAATATGAGAAAGAAAAGAAAGTCCATTTCTAAAGTTGTATATTACTTATAAATATCTCATGGGTGAAATTTTAAATTGAATCCTTTATCAAATTATTAACCTCTTAATAATAAACTAACAAAGCTGTAGATTTATTTTGAGTGATTATAGAAATATTTAAGAACTTATTTACTATTTAAATAATAAGGATATTGTTAATTAATAACCATCATAACTAAATTTGAACCATAGTAAAGTCATAGTTTATGCAAAACATAATACGTACTTATATTACAAATATGAAGTTTTGAGTTCCTTATTGTATGAAAGCATCGATTATTATTGTTTTTTTTTTTGCATATTGATAAGCAATAGAGACTATTAGTGTCTTAGATCGCTCAGCGATTGCCAGAAGAGATAACTTCAATCAAATCAAATAACATGCGTGTGATCGAAAACGTTATATTTTCTTTATTCATCTAACGGATCTAACAATAATTTATATGTAGTTATAATAAATTTGAAGAATGAATCGTGTACATTTTTTAAATGTCGCTTTCTTCTTTACAGTGGCGCGTCTAGTAATATACATGTAGTTTTAAAATTTACGTAATTGACTGGAAACTCATTACTAATTACGCGTGTTATTGTTTATATGTGCCCTGATATAGGGTACTATCGATATCGTTCACTGAACGGTTTCACTCGCACATTTACCATTCTATCGATACAGTTACTAATCGATTCTGGATATTGACAACACTAAAATGCACTTACATTTTTCAAAATCGAAATGATTCATCGGTGGTAACGGTTTTCGAATGCGTGTAATCGCGCCACCGGTTGTTACACTACTGGCTAAGAAAAGTACAGCCTTAACGTAATAGGGCTCGTCGGGCAACTCACTGTGAGCACTCATGAGCTTATGTGTATGTTTATTTTTTTTACTTTACGATCTAAGAAAAGTCGTAAATATAGTGTAATCAAATTTCTGTCCAAAGACTTGACAAAAATGTTTAATATTTCAAAATAGTTTGGATAGTTGTTGGCCGTTGCATAATTGGGCCGACTCTTCCGGGGAAGCAGGGACTATAGTTTACTAAAGTTCAATCCTCCCCTACATGTTTAACGTAGAATCATGACGAGTTTAAAATCAGCACACACACATATGTGTACCTCCGACAAGGCGTCAGGCCGATGGAGTCTGCGATTTGCGCAGATTCCCAATTATATTTTACTTGCCCTGAATACGATAAAGCTGTTAAAGCCAACAGGCTACCAACATTAACATCTTCGAATCCAATAATCTTCCGGGGAAGCACAATAAATAGTTACTATTGTATATACACTTGGTTCGGTAAGCTAGGAGAACCGAAAGGCCTTCTTACCACTTCTTTCTTTTTCCCGTCTCATTACTTTTTCATTATTCACACTTTACTCTGGGCAAAGAATATATTTGCAGTGAGTGAAATGTTAAAACGTTTTTATTTTAATAATTTCATTGTTCACATCTGTTTTATGTTTTTATCTTTAAAAAGGACTAGCAATGTGCTAATATTACTTCTTGTTTACCATACTTAACTAATAAATAACGTTTATAATAGGAAAATGTGGGTCACATCCATAGTTCAATTAAACGTAAGCACAACTTATTTCAAATACGAGGTTGGCATGTGTCTTATCATTATTATATCAGCTAATATTAAATAGTTTCGCTTTTATTTAATTTTCAGAAAGTTAATGTTGTAAATATAAATTTCGAACAACAGAAGTGTGCCGCAAATATGTAAGCGTACACTACAGCACCTTCCGTCTGGGTACTGTTCTAGCCATGATAAAATTACAGAATATGAACATTCGAATGTTGCATACACCATGTACAAAAATAATTTACAGAAGCATGACCCAGAACTTTAAAGTTAAAAATTTATATATTTTTATATTATTATTATAATATTCTAGATATTACGGCTCCTGTAATTTAGTGATTTGAAAAAAAAAGAACTTTTTTAATTTCAACTTATTACTTATACACCGGATCCTACATTATATAAGCGTAATCCAACGTATATAACACACACACTTTTTAAATTCTGTATAGGCTCATATTATGCCACCAGGGCATGTTAAAATCTTTATTAACTCAAGGAAATATATATGATACTTGCGCTTTTTAAAATTTTAAAATACATCATACTGCATACATATAATAATGATTTTTTATCAAAACACCCTTACGTAAAAACTATAATCATTTAAAACCGTGGGGCGTTCGCCCCCTTGAGTATAAACTCGAGTAGTGGAGTTCTGGTCCCCGTGCATGTATGTATATAACGTAGTTAGTTCAGATTAAGGTTGAGAAACTCAGTGAGAAGAAGTCAAGTTGGCACTTAAGTGAGACGCTCAGTGTGAAAGAGTTGACTCTAAGCGATCGGATAGAGGTCGGATAGATCGGATAGACTTATTAGTGATAAGGAGGATACTCAGAGATAAGGAGTAATACTAATGAGACGCCATTATCGTGCTCAGCCATTCCAAGAAACGGTATATGATAAGTGTGTATTAAGTATCTAGTAACTATGTTGTAATTCTTCTAAATTGAACCTATGACTTTGTTTGTTAATTGTTTATATTTATACTGATTATATTTACAACTTATTTATACTACTGACTTCTTAGTTTCATTTTATACAGTCCACAACGTTCGAAAATAATTATAAAGAAATACTATTGTATGAATTATGTGCTACAACCGTTAATACTCACAATTATTTTTATTTATTTATAACAGTTAAGAAGTGTTGTAATTATTAAAATGCATTAAGTTACGTTTTACATAGTTTTTGCGATTCATCTTGTTCACAGAAATAAAATTTTAAATAATATATATGGTACTATATATATATATATATATATATATATATATATATATATATATATATATATATATATATATATATATATATATATATATATATATATATATATATATATATATATATATATATATATATATATATATATATATATATATATATATATATATATATATATATATATATATATATATATATATATAGTATGTTTAGACAAGATGATACAATCCACTGTTTCACACATTTAGCAGTTTGAGATTTATTAAGCGACAGTAACGACGTCATTATAATACATTGTAACGTTCTTATAATGAACAAAAAATGATCGATTTAAGCTTTCCATTTCAGAATGTTAGAATACTGTTTATTAATAAACGTAATGTTGACTTTTTTTAACAGCTCATATATGTCCCACTGCTGAGCACGGGCCTCTCCATTTCTGGAGGAACGTACGTTAAACCCACCACGTTTCTCAAATGCGGATTTGCGGGGTTACCAGACTCGGAATAAATATTTGTAAATCCATGCATATATTTATTTCGATATGGGGATCGAACCCGCGCCCATTGACTCCGCAGGCGGAGGACCCCGCCACAGAGCCAATTAGTCATCATGATTTTAGGAACTATTAAGTATAGTTCCTAAAATCGGGGAACTCAATATTTTTATGAGCTTTATTAAAATTAGTTTTACTTATCATAATAATTCTTTAATGCCCTTTCTTGAGGCTAGACTTTCCAATTCTAAACTTAATTAAACCAATGAGATCGCTAGTTCTAATGGAGTTGTCTAGCTAGTCGTAGGAACTCACAAGCAGATGACCTGCAAATTACGGACTGAATACGATGAATACAAAGCCTGCGTCTTAATTCTGAGATTCCGGTGAAGATACTGAAGATGTAGAGGTAGAGAAGAGTTTTTAATACAAAAACACGCACTATGTTTCGTACACGCACATTATGTCTTTTATTTAATTAACTATAAATAGCAAAAATTTAAATCCCCTATTAAGTTATATTAGATTACATTAGAGTTTGTGTAACTTTTTTAAATGCGATGTGGATTTTATAAATAAAAATTACTGCAAAGGAAAACCTTACGTACTGGAAAGCAGTAAAAAATTCGTCGAATTTTTAGTATTACGGTTCTGGAATTAAATTTTACTCACTACGGAATTGATGTCCAGTCCTTCTGTGACCGCCTTTTTATGGTCCGCTTAACGGACTTTACCGCATTTTAGGCAGCTCCTGTCGGTTGGTATAGGCTAGTGAACGTGTGAGTAATTCATTTTTTTGCACATGTATTCGCTAAACTTGCAAGAAATTTGGTAGAAATCCAATATTTATCACCTGATTCGCCGACAGAAATAAGAGACCGCGAACCTAATATAAGGTAGTCAGCACAACAGAATTTCCATTTTTTCTAACTTCATACGTCGATTGTATCTCCGTTTACTATATTTGCTGGTATCACATATGAGCGACGATTAATATATCTATTATGAAGGTGTTCTTTAAACAATTGTAAACATATATTACGATTCACTATTACTTCCAAGTATTCCTTATACCTATTTCCTATACTTTGGGCTCCTCTTATTGCTTATGGAATGGAGGTCCAAAAATAAATAAAGAATTTTAATAAATAATAATCATATGTACGCTTTCCGTTAGTTACCTTCTACTGCACAAAGTCTAAAGCTGACTTAGAGCGGAGCAAGAATCCTCTTGTGATATGCTTATGATTTTTATTTCAATGTGATATGTACAATATTCATGTTTAGTTGATAGTTTCTGGTAGGTAATATAAAAAATGTTTGCCTTAAAATTCTATAACATGTATATAAATATGTAGCAATTGCCTAAATCGAGCTGGCACTTCTTTTTTATGCTCGAAAGTTTTACACTAAGACTTAACTTAAAATCAAGTATATACAATTCTCAAAGGCTAATTACGCATCTGCATTGCCTCTTGTCTATGGCTTTTACTAATACAAAGCAATATATAAGAACGCTTGGCGAACACTGCTACCTTCCATGACAAAATACTTTCAAACTGATCCCATGTAATAAGTTAAAAAGGGTTATTTTAGATATTATTTTTTAAAACAAATTAACGTTATCCATCATATATAAGTAAATTGTATAGAGAGATAAAAATTCACGCAATACTATCTGTTTTTATGGTTGCATACATACAGGGCCACGGTATTCGATCTTTCTCTTCCGCATTCGTCGAGAAGCGCGTTTACCTATATATGTTATAGTTAAATCCACTTTAGGTATTGATGTTATAAATTGTAAGAAGTTATAACTTACTAAGTTACTTTATACTAGGCTACAATCTGTCAGCATAGGTTCTAGAGCTACCGTATTAAACTATTGTATATGTTTACGTAAATAGTGTAATTTTATTTTATAGCTAAGGAAACTTGGTCTGGTCATCTTGTAGCCACTACCTCAGAACCTGAAGAATTCTGTACTTGTCTTCTGTACTCTCTTACGATGCAGAAATGTGGACACTAGTGGTTCGTCTGCTTCATAGCTCAAAGTCGTTAAGAGAGCTTTGGAGAGGGCTATACTTGTAGTTTCTATGATAGATATCTAAACATTTTCTCGAGAATCAGAGTCATTACCAAAGCTCTTCGAGTTAGCAAACTGAATTAGCAACGAGCTGTACACTTCTATAATTAAACTAAGAACCGTTGGAGAAGGCGATTTTTAGAGGACGATGGACTGCATATTGTGAAGAATTGTTATCCACGAAAAATATTGTGTGCAAGTGATTTTATAACGTTGAAAACAATACCCGGTTGGGGAATTTTATTTTAACTTTTGTGAAGTAATTTGTACATGTGAATGGTTTGTACAAATATATGTACTATATGTACACAGTATTACACATGTAATATATGTACACAGTGATTTTTCTTATTTACAGATAGAACATGGATATTTTTATGGTATGCAACAACAAATGTAACAAAAATGTTAAATTTTAATGAAAATAATGTCCGTAATAAACAGGTGGTGATAAGTGACGGTGACTGAAAAAGAATGTACAGAGATATACCGCCACAGCCGCATATCATTGCTTTACCAATCACATTATCAAAAATATCAAGTTATTTCGCTCACAAGTTCGTGTCATTAGCGTAATGGTATGAATGGTGTTGGAGTTACCCGACTTAGTAACAACACGGAAGGAATCGAGTTCAAACTTCTTCGCAAATGTATTTTAGCTGATTTATTATTCGTTTTGTGCATTTTATATTATTTGTACATGTTACATCAATATTGTTCACAAGTTATTGGTAGCAAACATGGGGTGCGTTTTTTCATTTGTTTTTTGTATTGTTTTGTCTTTGGATTAGATTAATTTGAGTCTTTATGTATTTAATTAAATTTTTTGTCTATTTATGTAATGATTAATGGAGTCAGACGTTACTTTGGGGAAATCCATTACTATGTGGACAGTTAGAACTTTTTACTTAGCTAAGATCCGCGACAAGCAAACAAAAATAGAAAATTAATAATGTGTGTTTCTCTTCTGGATGAAGTGGATTTACAATCTTACCGAAAAACGGACGTCAGCAATTCTCCACCTAACCACTATCCGCAACACCACTTTTCCACCTTGCAAACGACACGTGTTTCGCTTAAACACGAGGCATCATCAAGTATAGTAAGTAGACTCTACGGAAAACAACCGTTAAGTGTCTTGCCTAGTTATTTTTGTGGCCAAATCGAAGGAAGTTGCTTTTGTAATTTCTTCCTTTTATAATGGCTCGACTTCCGGTTTGTACGGCCTTAGACCTCAACTCTTTAAAGAATTGACTTAACCTTCTGCAGATGATAATGGGATAAGGCTTTTGGATTTACTTACAAATTTATATAATTTCATGCTAAAAGGGATGGTCAATAGTGAAGTCTGCTCGTACCTCTATGGTGGAAGTTTATATGCCCTAGCTAAGTAGGGTGGAGGTATTCGTCCTACTATTGTTGGGAGTGTTTGGGCAAAACTTGGATGTCTTAAATTGGGAGTAAGAACTTATATATTTTACAACCACATCTGTTTGGTTTTGGTTTTTTTCTACAACCACATCAGCTTGATCTTAGTTCATCACAGGGTTGTGAGACTGCAATACATGCCACTCGTTTTTCCGCAACAGAGATGGGGAACAAAGATTACATTATAATTAAACTAGACATTAAAATGCTTTCAATACCTTAGATAGAGATATTGTTTTATCACAAGTTAGTGACAAATTGCGAACTCGAAGTGTCGTTTTTGAGGACACTGCTTACAATAAATTTGTCGTTCCTCTCTGTTGTTTACTCTTTTCCGACCCCTTATGTCTTGTGTATTCTCCAGTTTGCCGGTATCGTATAACATTGCGATAAATCACGCACGAACACTCAATTTTCGAGCTACTTCATTGTAAGTGTAATCATTTTCAATTAAATTTAGTTTTAGTCACCTGAGCAATACTGAGATCCGACATTATCACTAAGAATTATGAAATGAATCTGAAAATAGGTGGAAAAATGTCATAACAATCAATTACAGTTATATATACCTCTTCACCTATTTTAACACCAATACTAAACTACGAAACTAAAATATTTCATGTTGAATAATAATTACCTACGATTGATTAAAAGCTCCAAATATATGGAAAGAATTTTTCATTATACATAATATTAAATCCATTCACTGTTCTACTAATGACGAATTTATGACTATACATATAAAGCTGAAATATACCACAATAATAAATATCACTGAATACTGGATCGGGTTGGGCAAATTGCGGGTCAGCGAGCGGGCGATGAACCGCGGCGGGCACACGCACAGTTTGCAGGCTACGGGAACTGGCGCTTGCCGCCGCGACTTTTAGTATTGACCACAAATGGATCGACAAACTACAAAAAATCTTCTTACAGTTTATTTAATATTTACGTTTCAATTATAATAATATTAAACAAAAATGAAAAAACCCAAATGAACAAGCAATGTGTAAATAGAAGACTAGTACACAATGTTATGATAGCACGCGCGTGCGCTGACTGTTTTTGTTTGCTACGTCTTTTGTCGTGGTTGCCCAAAACGTGGGAAACGTATCGTCTCTAGTCGAAACGGTTATTACTGTTCGAGACAAAGATCTAAACAATTACGATAATATATGGATCCTTCTCGATTTATTTTGGCTGTTTTACGACTGCTGCTTTCTTATAATGTTACTTACCTTAGGTTATTTTCTGTTATTTAGTCTATTAAGAATACTGTTATATATAAGAATACCTATTTATTAAACTAACTCTTACCTCCACCAACAAGTTATGTATATTCTATTACAATATGATATAATCAACTTATTAATAATTGCGTCGTCCGTCAAATATCACTAAACTGCATTATTCGCCACGTCTGCCGCTCGATCCGTGGCATGATCGAGCAGTGTGCATATACCGATTCATCCAAAACTCTCTAGCTAATTAGTAAAATTAAGGATATTGGTTTTCTTTAAATTTATTTTTAATGTCTTTTTCATTTAAACACTTATTTAATAATAATATTGTCTTGTATACGTCAGATTTTTGATCTTCCAAATTTACTGTTTAATTCATAGAAACTGCAACAGAAAGTTCATCTGCAAATAATATATATTAGTCTTTTATATACATCACAAATAATAAAGGACCAAAAACATTTCCTCCACAACCTCAAATTTATTATGTTTATAAGAGGACTCATACTTTTGAATAACATTATTTCTGCAGGTATAGCTCACATCATTGTATTAACAATTTGGATTTTAACGTCCTAATTTTTAATTCATAGTCGGACATCTTTGTTTTAATTCTTAATTTTCAAAAATCACCATTCAATCATTTATCTCATTATCAGCTGCAGCTTACTTATCTCGTAAAGATTTTATTACATTCTTTAATTCTTCTATATCATTCCGTTCCGGAAAACTTCTATTCATTTGTGTATTATTTGAGGACTGGGAACCATTATCCAGTTCGTCATCATCCTCTAAAGAACTAAGCGAATTGTGAGTCGATATATTTGTTCTATATTGTTTGCGTTTGGTAACTTAGTTCTGTGACTTTTCCATCAAATATAAATCAGATGTCATCGGTGTAAACTTATTATTTTATCTATGCTCATTTCAGCACGGACAGCATTTCCAATTACCTTTATAGCCTTTACTCATTAAATAGAACCTTTTCACGGTAACATTGGTACATTCCAAATGGTAATTGTGCGGTATAAAAATTGTTCAGCATAAAAAATAAAAATTGCTTTGTTTTAATATCGTTATTGCACTTATTACAGCAGTTTACATTTTATATAAAATGTACACAATAGTTAAAAGTAAAAAAACCAAACTAAAAAACCTTAAGAAATACTTGAATTGACAACAAGTTTTCATAAACTGGCTGTATCGAAGCTTCTTGTTTGAGCTGAATAATAGATACTTTCAACATATTGCTTGAGGGGAATCGTGTGTCAGGGATGAGCAACACGTGGCCCGCGGGCCGTTTGCGGGCCGCCGAGCATTTGTAAAATTGAATTTATTTTGTGGACTTTCTCCCATCAATATATTGTTTTAAAATTAATTATAATAAAATGGTAGTACATACTAAACCGAAACAAATTATTAATAAGTGTTACTTTATGTGCGGCCCGCCAAAAATTTTAAAATTTAAATTGGCCCGTTGATTAAAACGGTTGCTCACCCCTGGTGTATGTGAATATTAACTTATCAAATTTTGATTTCGCTTGCTATAGATTTTATTTTAGGATGATATCAAAAAAAGAAAGAGTTTCCTTTGGTCATTGCTTTTTTATTTTTCCAATTCAAATGTAAAAGATCTTGAGATAAGGCGTGCTAAGGGTTGTTAGCTTATGACTTTAATGCATGCAACGCATAGTATTTAAGACATATTGAAGGCTGTTGCGATGGTTGCACTCGGCCCTGTGAGTCTGTGTTATACGTTATCTATGATGAAATCAAATGGATGGATGGATCAAAATGAATAAATCAAATTGATATAGTATAGCTTTTGGAATATAACAATTGTTCAACTGAATGTTTTCACAGTTACCTGTGAGATTGTGTATGTTATCTATAGAGTTCAATTCATACACATAATTGCATTGTAAAAAGAAGAAAAAAAGACTAAAAAAAAGCATACCTGTGAATATTTTACGCTATTTCTTCTCCGTCTAAAGAAACTTCGTTACGAAATGGTGGTAATAAACACTTGATCATTACCGGACTGACGTTTAACAAATATAATGCAATTTACTTTAAATCGGATAATAAAGAATTCTATTTTGAACTTAAATATCAATTTAACTGTAATTGATATTTAACAAGAACTTCACGACAAAATCATGAGAAATCCATTTCCATGTTCCGTTAGCACACGCGAGTGGGTGTTTAATGCGTGCAAATAAATCACGCATTGACATGTCGTATATCTCCAGCCAATATTGTTTTATAACGGTAACTTAATGCAGCCAATGAAACTACATGAATCAATCAATGATAGATCTCCTTACATAATTTAATTTTAAGGGCGAATTTTTCATTTGACCTTGTAATTTCGTTTGACCTAAGTGAAATGTTTTGATTTTGTGAAAGGCAAACATACAAGTTCAGTGGTCGATTTTATCATGTAACTTCTTTTCACGCACTACCCATTAATAAAATCAGCTACCTTCAACGGTATTTCCACTCGCATATGGAGCATTCAAAAAACACTACACATTTCAAGTTAAACATATTAAATATCAAAAGGCATAGCTTTTGCAATGGTTATGTTGTCTACGGGCGGCATGAGTACTTTCAATCAGACAACACTTGCTCGTTTGCAAACCTTACTTGTACTAATTCGCTTTCGAATCGGGAAGCTGATTCTACAAAGTTATCATGCGGGGATAGAGTTTCGAGAGAAACAGGAGATATTAGACCGTCGTTCATCCAGAAGGTGAGGATGAAATTTTTTCTATTTTCACATGTATAATTCTTTAAGCCAATTCCATTAACATTATACAAGTATAGCTATTTGTTTTTCAATATAGAGCATGTGAAGGTTATGGTGACTGAATTTTGAGTGGCCTATGTCTATCAGTAAAAGGTGCGACTGTAATCATAATAATTTATCTCTAAATCTTCTACACTTTTTTAGGACATTTAACATTGCTTTCTTATCAGGAATGGGATGGCGATCGATCGTGGTAAGACAAAGAGAAATATAATTTTAACAAATGTACATATGTACCTAATAATATCACAATGTTAGGGTGAACATATAAGTAGTTATTAAAATATACTATAATAAGAGTAACAACTGTGTTTGCGTACACGATTCAGTTTAACATACTCGTATTTCCTGCGCAGTAGACACTTTTGGAATTTTCCAGGTAAACGTTTGTTGTAACCTAATAGATAAGCATAACATAGGATCATATGAACGGAGAAGCGTTCATTTGACATGACATTATATTTCATTGCTTATATACATATTACATGTTGTTTATGTAGATAGAATTCCTAAGAAATTCGGTAAGTAGTTTTTTGTTTTCACAGCATGTAAAAACTTCATATAGTTCTTATATCTTGGCATTGTTATTTCTATCAATTACTACTATACTTTATTAAAAAAAATGGTTATTAAATTAATAATCCAATCCGATAAATTCTTCGCATTTCGCTTATCATATGCACTTTTGTGTAGAGCCTGTATAAATTTTAAAAGCAATTTACTGTAGTGTATATAATCAGTTTATGTGTTTATTTATGGAAGAAATTTCTGATTTGATTTGCTCATGTGTAGGAACCATTCATTCATTCCATTTCATTGTTCCTGAATGTATACAATTAGAAAAATGTAACAAAATTTCAAAGGGAATACAAATATTTGTCATTATTTCAAATTATCCACCGCAAATAGAACGTTGACCTTTTAATGGTGGTAGCTAAATAGGTTTGAAAACTGTTGACTAGAACATTGACGTCAATATCGTCCGTGAGATGGATTTGTGTTATGTGACACACCGTATCAGATATGAACAAATTTACATTGTAACCGAGGTTAGAGGAATTTATATCATGTTTACAGTAAGTCGTACTTTAATGTGAAATTCCATAAATTTCTTCCTCGAAGTTCGGTTGTTAAAAAATATAGGATATGAATTTTGGTTAATGTCATTTGGAAGAAGTTCCTAATCTCCACTTCAATCTAGTTACGTAATATATGTAATTTCCTTTAATTTTTAATACCTTATTTAATTTATATTATCTAATTTTGTATTATTCCATCATATATAGTATATTCGGCGTATTTAACACTTCTGGGCTTTTAAAAAATTAAACATAGCAGAAACGGCTCGGGTAGGATACTGCTTAATATCTCCTATGGACGTTAAAGACTCTTACACTGGTGGGAAAGAATACCTATGCAGAGACGAATTGGCAGGTAACACGGGAACTATTTTTTTAATAATAATAAAGTTTTTATAATTGTCGTTTATAAAAACTTTATATAAGAAAATTAAAAAAGTTATTTTTTTTTGTTTTGAATAAATAAATATTACGAATAAAGAATAAAAACCACTTCAATAGAATTATTATGAAATGAACATATTGTTAAGTTTTAATGTTATTTATAAAATTATATTTTAAGTTTTTATTTTAAACGTTACATATATTTATTTATCTTCATTTTAAAGACTTTAGTCATCGCGATCATCAGCTACGAGAATTAGTCCGCTATTCTTCACTTGCTAATACTCGTTATGGAAGATATAATGTCATCGCCTTCTCACCAACGGGAGCTAGCTTGGAAATGTTTTAGGAAATCGAATTATTTATGAGATGAATGAATTAATCAAAACATTCGTTGATAAGGACCTTGTATATTGTTTTACAAGAATATAACGTCCAGGTGAGCTTACTAGTCAAAAGGGGCTAAGAACTAGTTATGCGTAAGGCATTTTGTTCAAGCTGATGTAGTAAAAAAGGGTATATCAGTACATCAATTATTGTATATTGAAACAACGTGATAATACAGAGAATATGTTGTTATTCATCTTCCTGTACAAATTCTGTCAAATATATGTATTTATTACATGTTTAAATCATCAAACAACTGTTACAAATGTATATGTACCAACACCTTTATTATATAATATCACCAACAATACGTTCACGACAACAATATGTTCCTTAACGATTTATACAATTGCAATGATATTGTAGTGAGTAATTGAAGGTTTTTGAATTAATACAATCATTTCACAATAGTCTTCGCGCAAGTTCTTATGTATATAGGCTACCCTACTTTCTTCACTATTAACCCACTCACATATACACTCCTTTGCAAAAAAAGGACGGTTTTGATTATTCTAAATTGTTAATAATTTCTAAAGAGGTTTTAATAGCCAAGGGACTTAATAAAGAGTCTGGATATGAAAAAAAGTTAATTCAAAATTCGAAGCTTTTGTTTTTTTTTAAAAATAATCCCTTTTTAGTTTGTGACTTTTTAATTTTCGCGGGTTTGTTGTTTAATAAAACTTGTTGTTATTTTTAGTAGAATAATTAATGTTTGTCACATCATTCTGCCTTATTGTGACACAAATATTTTATAAAACAGATATATTTATGTCTATTTTAATGGCAGAAAAAGCAATAAAAGCTAGTAAAATAATAGCGCTGCTGGAAGAGGGATGTAGCCAATGTTACGTCTTATAGCGGTTAAACGTGAGTCGTTCAACCGCCCAAAGAATCTTGACTCGATACCAAAAGATAAGTTTCCTCTCGGATTGGATCTCGGCTGAGTGGGAATATATCCCACTGGACACCATCAAAAGCCTGGTGGAAAGCATGCCAAGACGATTAGATACCGTAATTGCTGCAAGAGGAGATCATATTTGTTATTAATTAGTCGTATTTTTTTATTAAAATACCATAAAAATACTCGTAACCTTAATTTCACTACACCCATAAAAATGTTCATTTTCACACGGATTTCTGTTTACATTGACTAAAACACCGATTCTAGGATTTTAGTGTTAAAAAAATTCTAAAAAAGAAATTTCTATCATCTAAGCTACTGACATACTAAAAATGTTAATATTCATAGAAAAGCCAATGACTGTAAGGTGTCCGTTTTTTTTGTAAAGGAATATATTATTTAGTATGCAAGTGGGTTTATATTGAAGAAAGTAAAGTATCTATATATATTATCTACGTCATGGGTTGTTCATGCTTTTCTGCGTAAGAAAACATAACTTCCTTTACATAAAATATTTCCTTTACATAACATTGCAAGGCAGGCCAAGTAAATAAATAAATATAATGAAAAACAGTAGACTTTGTAAATCAAAACTATATAAGGAAATTTAAATTACGTAATTAAATAATGCTTAAATTATTACGCTTCATGCACAGTGTCTTTAATTCAAAGTTTGATTAACATCTGCATATATACCAGTTTAATCTTAGAGGAACAAACACTGACATGCATGTCACGCTTATAATACCTTTGAATTTATAAACGGTTATAATCCATGTCAAAATCGCTTGTCCAATGTGGCGATAAAGGAACATTCAATCAACCTAAACGAGACCTACGAGTATATCCAGCATTATCATACAATTTTGGTATACTACCAGTACCACCTTCTGATTACTATATTGTTTAATACTATATTTAAATAAATTTATCATATTTTTTTCCAAGTATCGTAAAGATGATCAGATGAGCAGCCTTTTTATAAAAGCTGCTTATATATGTGCGTGTGTGTGTGTCATACCAATTACAAAATAAGATAATTTATGGAGTTTGGCGTTACTTTGCGGAAATCCATTATAAAGATGAACAATCAAATTTTGTTTTTCAAATAAACAGTGTTCACAGATGTGATAAGTGTCATATTAAACATAAACAGCTCATGGAAGAGAAAGTGTTTGAAACTCTTCACCTTCGCGACTTGATAATATCGGAGATGAGCAAGTTGGATTTACGGATCTTAACCGCTGCAATTCACTGTGGGATATTCCGTCGAAAATATCATCGGAATAATCGCTGACTACAATACTGGGCGTCCTTACACAACGCCTTGTAGCCTGGCATCCTTCGCTATCCCTGCGGCCCAGTTCCACCATATTTGCTTCGATTAAAATTCTCTCGTTTCGAGGATTAGTGCTTTCTCCACTACCATGGTAAGAGTGTCTTCTGTGTTGTGAAATTTCTTCATCATCGGTATAACTTAGTCGCCTACAAACATTTCCTTCATAAATATCGTTCAACTCATGACTGTGGCGCCTAACTGCCATTCTATCATCATTATCGGAATCATATATATATTCGGCCCTTCTTGTTAATTGGGGTGTGCACAAGTATATCGCATTCATCGGTTCAGGTTCTAATTGATTAGAGTCCTCAGAATTATCACCAAATTAGTAAAATAAATGTTTTTCGCATTTGAATGAATTTAAACATACAATATTTCTTTGCCAGAATCGGCAATATGAATATCGGACCCTCATCGAATCCTTCTGGGACACCTCACAGATTACGTGTCAAGTGGTGGCATGCTCGTTGTGTGCCACTTTTTCGTACATTGTGTAGTCATCCAGAGCCCAATTCCTTTCTCATTTTTTTACTCAGGTAGACGCTGCTGCTCATTTCCACAGGTATTTGCTTCCATACTCACCTTTTACTTAACATGGAAAGAAATGGGATAGTCCTATGCTATGCCAGTAATCTCTAAGCAATAGGGTGTGTAAGGGTGTAACAATGGCATCTCAAATTACTTTATAATATCATTGTTACACCCTTACACACCTTGTCAAAATATCACAAATATTATTGACTCTCGTTTTTTTTTAAAAAAAATCCCTTTCAGTTTCTTTATTATATCGATAAAACTGAAAATTTTCTGTATTTTTTTTTACTATTTTTTCAGAAATAAGACAACGGAAACTTTCACTCTTGACTCATGCCAATCACGCACCGAGTTACCCTCATTCATACCGGATATTCAATTTCTGGACATGTCCAAAGTGGAACGAAACAAATATTTATCAAGACCTGTAAGGAATACGTAAAATGACATAAAACATGTCCGTCTGGGACAAACAAATAACCACGGCCTGTGATGGATTATTGCGAGTGACCGCCTCTATTTCCTATTGGAATAAGGAATTACCATATGCGCCTCCTGGACCTTGTGCCCATTGGGTACAGAAGTGTGGAAGCGGACTATTTATATTTAAAAGTATATTTTTCTGTATAAAACTGTACTGTAATTGTAACTTTATAAAAATTAAACCCTGTAAAGCTTTTAGAAGTGAAAACTTCTTTAGCACCGCTGTGATTTGAAACTCTATGAAATAAATAAGTAACACAAAAAAGAAACAAACATATACATCTATAATATTTAGTCTGCGAGAGGATGAGGGAGAATACAAAAAGGTTTCATGTTATTATTAAAATTCTTTGTCCTATTTATCACAGATCACTTAGAAATTACTGATTCATTGATCAATTCGATGGACATTCACCGTCAAAATGTTGTTTATTGAGGTTGTTGCTATAGACCTCACAATTGGCAGGTGGAGTTAGTATTGAAGATGACCTTTTGGTATTTTCTCCTATAATCTACCACTAAGAGAGAAAAGAGAAAAAACCACTAAGAGTTAGGGCTGGCGCTACGTTATGTCTGGAGCCCTATTGCGGTTAAAAAAACAACAAATTTTTATTCAGCACCAATATATTCATACAACGGTGACTTAGCAGTTGCTCTTGTGTATTTGCTTTAATATAGGTTTAAATAAATTTTTACAATATTTTTAACAGAAGCTCACCCACTTTTTCCCAGTACTCATCTGGACGCGTGGTCGACGGCGTCGCGCTGGCGACCGGAGACCCTTCAAAAACTTTGATAATAACAACAGCAGCGCCGGGGACCGGTAATGTGACAGCCATACGTCGCCAGCCATGCCCCGCACTATTTAAATTTCGAACGTCTATTTGCGCTCACAATAATGCACCAATTCCATGCCAGTTTTATATTTAATCTAACATTTTTTTTTTTCAAAGCAAAAGAAGTTCAGAGCTTAGCATCATATTATAAATATGTTCCACTGCTGAGCATGGGCCTTCCCATTTCTGAAGGAACAAACATTACCCATCACGCTTGTCTAAACTAACTCCGAAGAAGGTAGATACGTCAGTCAGTCAATTGAGGTCGTCCAATTCAATAGATATAAAAAAATCACTTCTCGTGGAAGTTAAGTATAACAACAACAACCACGAAAAGTTCATATACGTATACAGAAAAGATGGTGGAGATGATTAATGGTACATTCATGAGGTGTAGCACACAAGTCGTACGGGATTACATGTGTCGCTGCAGAGGTGATGTGGCGAAATCGATGGGGACCACAAGCCTCCGCGTGACTTCGCTGAATTATTTACTGTGAACAAAAGTAAGCGTTCTTTGTCATCGCCAGATGACGTCTAACAATTGTGGTACTATTGTCATTTTTCTGAGAAAAAACTATACTAGATACTTATATTATACTAAGTAAGGAGGTAATATAGTGGTCACAAGCTTGTTGGAAAACTTGGAGAAAATGAGTAATCACCATCGGAGTGGAGATCGCGTGTTAGTAAACATAGTGTGGGACGATCCCCGACTGGATGGAGCGACTGGTGCTAAGAGCGTAGAGCGCTTGGCCCCACCAAGGCAGAAATAGGATGCGTAGTCAAAAATCAGGCCGTGTACTGCTGTAGACAGTGTTTTTTTTCATTTCGAATTATATCCACCAGAAAAACTCTAAACATATATCTTTCTATAGCTCTCTGAGGGAATTTGAGCTTTTTTTTTAAGGCAGACACACTGTCAGTACCTCACGTTTCGGCACTGTAAGAGATAACAGGCAGGACGCGCCGGTGAAAGAGTTTTTTTTTTTACCTGAACTCGCAATGGATAATTCAATCTTACCGCAAGTGGACTTGGATAGGCCATGCTTTCCGTAGACCCCGATCACATTCCCAGAGATTTCTAGGCGCTGGATGTCCTGTTCGCTTTCCCTTGAGGAGGAGGCCAACTCGGACACACCTGGCAAGCGCTCCATAGCGGCAGATATGCAATCCATCAGTTTGAGGCGGCCTACAGTGAATTGTGACATTGCTTGTTTATTTTTTAATTCTGAGTCTGCTTTACCTCAAAAAAAAAAAAAAAAAAAAAAAAAAAAAGATAGTAGGCCTGTTGAACCCCCCCCCCCCGCCGTCACGCATGTTTCCTGTAG